>CM076584.1:813962748-814562748 GCA_034641835.2 Pinus albicaulis
TCAGTGTTTCATTTAGGTCATCTCAAATCCTATTGGACATCTTTCACTGAGTTTGACCCAGAGAGAGCCCTCTCCTGTCCTCGTAGGGCTAGATACGAGGCTAAGCTTGGTTTGATGTTGCCTCGAGTTTTGCCTTCTTCAGCCTGTGGCAGAATCGAGCGCTAACATAGCCCAAAGAGTGTCTTCTTGGGATTCAATGATAAGCCAAATTTCCTACACTTCTCAAAAACTTTTCTCAGGTGAATTAAATGTTCTTCATCAGTTTTTGAGAAAATGATTATGTCATCAAGGCAAATGATTATGAAAAAGCCAATGTCTTGAAAGAGTATGTCCATGGCCCTTTGGAAGGTGGCCCACATTCGTTATTCTAAAGGAATTTTGACATACGTAAAGGTGCCCCAAGGTGTGGTAAAAACGATTTTGATTTGATCACTTGGGGCCCTCTTTGGTTGTAACCGAGAAACCATCTAAGAGGGATATCCTTCTGAGCCAAATACCTTTTGAAGTATATGGTCCATCTTGGGCAAGGGGTATTTGTCCTTTAAATGACTCTATTTAAATTTAAGTCCATCTGGCTTTGATTTCCCCTTTTTTCTTTCTAACAAAAACTAAGTTTTATATCCACTACGAAAATCTAATGGGTACTATGATTCCGGCCACAATATTTTGTTTTTAAAACTACCTTAACGGAGGTAGTAAGAGAGGATTTATTCTCCTTATTTTTGTTTGAAAGGCTTTAATTGCTATGAAAAATTTTATCTTTGGATGATCTTTGGCCTGTATGATTTTAGGTCTTTGTATCCCCAAGCAAAAACATCTTTAAACTCTTTGACTTGTTGTATGTATTGCAATTTTATGTGAGCTGGAGAAGTCTTTGGATATTTTGATCATCTTGGGTTCTTCATTTGCCACAATGTTATGTTCTTAAATGCCAGTTTCCCTGACTCCATTATTGGTTCTTTGGCTACATCGTTAAAATAAGGTGTTCTAAAGGTGCTAGACCTCTTGGAATTTTATCATTTTTGCATTGTAAAACTTCCAAGTCATGTTGGTGCATTTTTGGTTATCTATGCTTGATTCTCCTGATGATTTATATCGGCGGTATATGTCATTTTAACTTCGGGATTTGTTCAATATACAAACAATTTTCTTTATGGCTGGTTTCGCGTCTGGTATCTTTTTGAAATCATTTTTTGATTTCAAGAAATCATCTGTGTGTTTTTTAGAATCAAACACTTGCCGGTGGAACTTTTTATGGGCACATCAGGGCCTATGTTTTACCTTCACCTTTGATTTTTTCATTTATTTCGGTGTCTGGAAATTGTTGTCATTGAAAGTGATTTCATTTGCTAGATGATTCAGTTCTCTTGGAATGAAAATAAGTTCATACTTTTCAAAGGTTTTCAATAGATCAAGGGCAGCGTTTTGATATTTCCTAAGCCTTGGATTTCTAGCTGAGTATTCTCCTTTGATTTGTTTTATGATAAGTTTAGAATCTCCTAAGATGTATACCTTTTGGGCTTCTAATGGCTTAAGCAATTGTAAGCCTAGGAGAAGTGCTTCATATTCAGCAATATTATTAGTGCATGGGAAATCCAATTTATGGAAAACTGCAGTTTGTATTTTGAATCCACACACACCGCTCTTTTACTTTTTTATTACAAGATCCATCGAATTTTATTGTCCAAAGTATGTCATTCCTATTTTCATTTTCGTATTTGTTTAGAAATTTGGTAATGTTATGAATTTTATTGAGGGAATATTTGATTGTTTTGGTGAGCCGATTGGGTCCATGTTTTCCTTATCTTCTTTGAGTAATTTCATCTTCATTAGATAAGATAAAAGGAATCTAAACGATCGAATAGAATAGATTGGAGAGTTGTTTGGTTTGTCTATATTTCTCACCATGTATTTCATGGCTGAGATTCCTTGTATAGTCTTAAATTTTTTTTTGATTAAAAACGGGAATGGCGGCATAAGGCATGTCCATTTAGAAACTTACTGAAGTTTGGCTCCCCGAAGATCTTGATAAGAGAGCATGCCATACTTAGGGGGGAATATCGACTACAACTATGTCCATGACTAAACTCTTAGTAGGGATTTGGGATAATTTTACACACAAATATTTGATTAAACCCAAACATTTGACTCTTCTTGGTGTGAAAGGAATACAAGTCTTTGTATGGTTTAGTAATTTCTAAGCCTAAGCTTTCCATCACTACCTTGGGCATTAGATTGTGCGAAAGCTCTGAGTCTAACATGGCATTATGTAAGATTTTCTCATGTATGTTCAAACTAACATAGAAGGGAGGGACGACCCCTTGCGGTATTTTCCTTCAACTTTTGGACCAAACAACAATTCGGGTTGCCGTCTTGTCCAAGTTTAAGGTGTCGGTATCACTTCAGGGTTCAAGCTTTCAAAAATTGGTTTGTACACCTCTTGGGTTACTAGTTGAAATTTAGGGGGATGGTAATTTTTATCTTAGCAATATCTCCCTCAAGGGTGAAAGGAATAATAGACTTGTTGATATTTACATCAACCTTTTCAATTGAATTCTTTTTAGCAACTTTGATTTGCTGAACCTTGTTTGGAATGGTAATTGGGAGGTCTTATTAGGAGCACTAGTTGAAGTGTTAGGGGTGCTCTTGTTCAACATTTGGCTAGACACTTTTGTCTTTGTTTAAGTACGGTTTCTTGGTCAAAATGTTGGTTTTTAAATTTGTCCTTTTGGAGGTGAGTTTCTATGTTTTTCTTGACATCAACGTTAGTGCTTTTTGCCCTTGGAATTATCTATGTTCACCTTTCTCCTAAGATCATATTTTTTGTACCTCCATGATTGAATTTTCAAACCCCAATCTATAGTTATCGAGAATGTTCATAGGTGTTTGTACTTTGGTCGAAGAAACCTTATTCTTCCCTCGATGAGAAAACATCATCCCAGTGTTTGATCCAATCAATTTTGCAGACTCTTCCAACCGCTGCAACTCCCTATCTTCCTCATATTGATCTACATAGTTACGGCCCAGAGAATTCTAATACGGTGGTCACTTTCTTTTTCTTATCTTGATTGTTGTCTCTTCTATAATTCCGATTTCTATTTCTATTTTGGTTATTTTTTAGGTTCTCTTGGTGGCACTCTATCATTTAAGTGCATCCTCTCCATCACCTTCACTATGTTATCAATTTTTGTATCATAAGTGTCGGAAGTTGATGGTATTAGATCATCTTTATAAGTTACCCTCTTCTCTAATCTCAACCTATTTCTTTTCCTCGATTATATGTTTCTTTACACTCAAGGCTCCCTTTACGCATGTCTGTCTTAAGTAATCTCCCCTTAACTCATAAGTCATTTCGACATCAAACCTTCATGATACCTCGTGTGCCTTGAGAGGTTTCATGTGAGGTGGAGGGCCTGGCTCTTGTTGAACCTAGTGAAGTAATCATGAACACTCTTACCTGGATTTTGCTTGAGGCTACTTATACTTTACTAGTATTTGGAGAGGATTATTTTGAGTTCCCATTTGTTGATGAATGTTTGATGCAGAGAGCGGAGATCATTTATCATTAGAGAGTAATTTTTGAACCATTTCTTTAAATATCCTCCTAAGCCTAAGGAAAAAGATCCTCATCTTCTGATTTCTTCTTCTATCTCCATGTAATCAAATGCATCTTCCATTCTATACATGATTTTGAGCTATTGTAGATTGTTCCGATTAGTGAGGATTTGAATTTGATAATCATTTTGGTAGGGGAAGCGAGAGGTTGTGGTAACACTAATGGGGCATACATGTTGCCATGGATGGAAATAAGGGTGGTTACATGAGGTGGTTGGAACGGGGAAAGCGGGTTGTAATGAAGTGATTTGAATAGTGGATGTTGGATGAATAGATTGTTGAGTTGATCTTGGATGAGAGACACCTAAATTTAGAGAAGAGAAATGTAAGTCGAGGTGGTGTGTTTTCTCTACTACCGGGATGTTCACTTTGTAGGGATGAAAGTGAAGAGTTAGAGTCTATTTGAATTATATCATCAAACGACCCTGGTTAAAAGGATTTCTAACTTAAGTCGACTTGTGATTGGTGCTTAAGTGCAAAGATTTTTAGGAAGTGAATTGGCTCTCAAGGGTGATGCGAAAACGGAGTTGAAAATTTAATCTTAGGGAAACTCCTAAGTATACTCTCGGGGTTGTCAACTATTTCCGGTGGGTTTGGGTCGGGGAAGGCTCTAGTATAGATCTTTAGGAGCCACTATGTTGTGTTTTTGAACCTAGCTAACAAGGAAATTTTTGACCAAGTATGACAATATTTTTAAGGGGCTAAGCCCTGATCTTTTTAAGGCAGAAAACTTTAATCCTAAAGCCTTCTAAGCTGAATTCGTGTGATGTTATAAAGATTGGGATCTTCCGGTGGAGTCTAAAGGTACGTCTTGTGGAGTGCGGTGGAAATTTTTAGCTCTTTTGAAGGTAAAAGGTTTATGGTCCTACAAGTTTATTATGAAGCCAAACTGAAATATTTTTGGATTTTTACGGAGTTATTTCGGTCTTACGGGTTAAGAGAGTGTCCTAAAATTGACTTAACACTTAGCTAAGGTGTTTAATCATCACAGAGTTCATTCTTATGGCTTGTGCTTGCTTTCTTCAAGATTTGATAAGGTTTAATGAGAATCTAAGGGTTACTTAGTTTGTCAACGATTCAATTAAGTCCTATCATGATTGCCATTTCTTGGTAGTGCTTGAGGAGGTTACTTGTGTTATCTTAGAAAAAGTGTTTTTTAATATTTTACTCGATTAATACATGATACTTCGTATATTTGGTGTCCCATGTTTTGATAGTTTGGAAAATCAAAAGACAAGGTAACCTCCAGAACCAATCTTTAGAGTTCCGAGGATCTAGTCCTCTTTGTTCTCGGAGAGAGATCTGCGAAATGTTCTTTGCAAAGGTTTATCTTGTGTGCTTTGAGTATTGGTTTTAGCCTAGTTATTAAGTACGGTGTTTTTTTGTTTGTTTGGTTGAATTGATACGACGAACATGGAAGGTCTAGGAAAGATATATAGAATGGAGAAACATACGGTTCATTGGGAAATGGAGTGAAAAAAAGGGTCATGACATACTCATCAATGGATATGGGATATCGAGGAGGAAAATCTAACTTGGCCACAACATCCTTGGGTTTTTGGAGTGAGATGGGCATCGATGATTTGGAAAGAGAAATTTAATTATCAACAAAGGGAATTTGAAAACACAATTTGAGCAAATAAAGAGATTTTGATGAACGGGGCTAACCATGAATTCTACAAATCACACTTTTAAGAAAAAAATGTTTTTCAGAAATAACTTTTAAAACAAAATCTAAGATTTGAGGAATGCCACTGTTCCTCAAAGATTTTATTTCAAATGATTTAGAAAACATAAAATATTCACTGATCAGTGTAGTCATAGAGAAGGGGAACACCTAACATAATATCTATGATTACAACTATAAATACCTACGAGACAGCTTGTTTAAGTAGGGACAAAGGGCAAGATCGAACATACCTCCTTGACTCAACGTAAATAGAAAACTACAAATGGAGACTTCAATAATAGTTTTAAAAAGTAGCGAGGGCTGAAAGCGGGGAGAACCATAAATCATGCGAAACCAAATATTCGAACTATTAAGGAAATAAACAAGCATGAAGACTAAAGAGAGGGTTAAAGAATCTAAAATAATTTAGCGAGAAGAAAACATGAAACGGTGAAGGATGAACATGTCTAAGGTGCTTCCGGGAGTCATTTCTTGGCACAAACTTTCAACCCTCGTAGTAAGAAATTATGGAATATAATGAAAAAAGCGAAAAACATTAAACGGTTAAGAAAACTTCACCAACGGTAAGATCATGCATCCAATGATAGAGCCTTCATAGTAATAACGGTATGTAATAACATCATGGGGACGTCGAGACTTCCAATTTCTTCTTCAACTCAATAGAATATGTATTATTCGGAAGGTTCCAATATTACAACTAGTGATCAACCAACCCCTCACTCATCTGCGAAGTATATATAGAAGAATGAGGAGGATCGATTTGATAAAAGATCTATAAAGACAATTAATACATACTTAATGGTTCCTCGACCTTTTGGGGCTTAATGAAGAAGCTTACATAGGTGTCTTACATGTTAAATGATTTTCATAAATATTTCGCTCGGCGGGAGCTTGTTTTGACCTTTCGGAGCTCGTGGCAGTGTTGAATTTACTCTGTGATATTTTCTCATTATTTTTTATACAGAATTTTATCCTTTGGCTATGTTATGAGGCGGATATCTAGTCACGATCAATAAATTCGGCCTCTGGTTGAATGCTTCGGGAACACGGTCGCTTTGTGGTAGGCGGGAGGAATCAATTTTCCTCAAATGTGGCGGTCAGGGGCCTTACGTTTGATGAAACTTTATGATTTATTCCTTTAATTGTGTTTTAATCGGGGATTAGGCTTTTGATAAACCATCTTGGACGTAATCCCCGAAGGCATCCCTCGGTCTTCACATTGCGGTATCTCTAGTTTTACGCACTAATACTCTTAGAGCGTAACTGGTGTGCGGCGTAAGTTAACTGTAGCATCAATGCTTCATGGATGATTGATGAAATGTGGATTTAACACGCAAGTGTTTTTCTATTTTGACAAATCGAAGGTGGGAGGATCATCACCCTCTACCTTGAATTTTGTCAGACATAGTGGAAAAAACTTTGAACCTTGCAAGCTGAAGAAGGTTAGAAAATGCATGTGTGGATATGTTTCTTCGGAGGAGACATGTGGGGGGAGCATGGCCATTGGATGGCATCATCCAATGGTTAATATTGATCGAGAAGAGTCGGAGGAGAGTGAAAAAGGAATTTGAATCGAAGCCGTCGATCACCACCAGTTGATGCCGGAAGCGAAGATGAAATGTCAAAGCGAGAGAATCGGGGTGATGAATTTTGGTGTCGATGCGGTCCAGATCGATGATGAAGATGATGTTACTAATGCGGCCGGAGCACAGTTGTCGCGTGGGCATCTTTGGGGAGGCGATCGTCGTCCGATGGGCGGCCTCAAATCGGAAGAGCGCGTGTATCACGTCGGGGTCCATGTCCGAACTTTAACATGTGATGGACGACGGTTTTGTGAACGATTGCCCGGGGACATGCGTCGGCCGGCGTATGGAATCGGCTGAGTCGAGGAAAAAAACCGCCCACACTCAAAAAGCGGTGTGATGGTTACCCGTGGTTTTGAGCGACGGTGAGTGGTTGGCGAGGGACCCGGGGAGATGGATTACTGCACCGTTCGATCTTTCGATTAGATTGACGGTGTAAGTGATTTAAATTTAAATGCGGCGGTAATTTATAAATATAATAAAAACATTAAAATAATATAAAACCAAAGGTTTTACACCTCGAGCAGATATATTTAACATTCAAAAATGTCTTGGCGCCAAATTGCGGGGCCACGGGTTATATGAAAAGCCGTATGATCGGGGGATTATTGGATGAGGATAATAGGCATGCAGGGTAATGCCCAATAAGCGCTTAGAAGACTTAGTGCTCGGTTACGGCACTTGGGCGTAAGAAGGAGGTTAAAGACTTAGGCCAAGGGGGATTAAGTCTACAACACATAAAAATATGATGTTTATGGATTTTGAATGATTTTCGAAGGTTTTGGGGGTTTCGATAAGGCTAAGAAAAGGGTCTTAAGCTTTATCAAAGGGCTTTGATTAAGGGTAAAGGGGAAAAAGGGTGCTTGCAACAAAATTTTTTTCTTCATGTAATAACTTGACATAAATTACGAGTTGAAAAAAGGGGAAAAACGTTGACAATTATCCAAAGGATGAGGATATTATCAAAAGACTTTGTGCATTAACAATATTTAGCAACGAAATTATTTCTTGAAGGCTATCCAACATCATTTAGCCACCACGATATGATAGAATTTATGGGTGGCTAACAAGTGGCATGAGAGCCAAAGGAGTTGTAGTTAGCCGACGACCAGGTCTTGGTAAATGGGGGATTTTATCATCCTGAAGGTACCCCGGGCGGGGTGTAGACAAGGTCAAGGTGCGGGCACCGAGGAAATAACTTTCTCTTCCACTGTGCTCCTTTGGCCACATCTTGAGTTATTGGGCAATGCGGTTAATAAACCATTCAACCAAAAATTCTATCGGGGAATAAAAACTTTTCACTAAACATCTTCTATGTCTCCATTCATGAATGTGATCAGATATGTACGTAGTCATAGACTACTTTAATGAAGTCAAAAATTTTGTGCCATTTTCATATCCGACTGACAATGCAGAAATGGGTAAAGCATTAGCTAATGCATTAAAATTATTAAAAGAGCAATGTGGTAACTCAATGTACCATTTGGCGGTAGGACCCAATGAGAGTTCTACGAAAAAAGACATAATTGAATAGAATCATCGACTAGTGAATTTGATGCGCACCGAGAGGTGATAAGTCATAACGTGATTAGATGGGTCCTCTCTCGACTTACCTTGAACTTTTAGAATATCCTTTGAACAGCACAAACAGGCACTCGGCTTTGAGCCAAATACATGGAAGATAAAAAATCGCAGATCATTAAATGAACAGTAGATGGTAAATCTAAAGTTTCTATGAATGTGTAGGTAAGCTGAGGTCTTGATAACCTTGAGTGATCAAACCCGGTGCTAAAGAGGAGGGATAGCCCGGGATGTCCTGGAATCGGATGTGCATTTGGAATCGTGAAACCTCCTAGGTAACCGGGATGTAACTTTCGACCATCTTTGGGGTTGTTGAGGTATTTGATAAGTATACCAGGGTACGGCCAGTGCGATACGCTAGATTTTGTGTCGCTTGACCAATTTGATACCATCCTGTTATGGTTGATAAGTAAATTATTAGTTAGCTGAGGCTATATTAATAAATATTTAGGCTTGTCTTGTAGGCATGCGGACCGTAGTACGGGTGTAGGTTAAATTTGTGGTATAGAGAACTTAAAGGGGCATCTGCTGTCGATGCGGGGGATAGAAGAAAATAGAGCTATAGATACTCCAGAAATAGGTGTTGTAGGTTGAACATAGGTTACGTATGGCGGTAGTTTGAGCGAGTACGAGTGTAATGGGCCCGAGTACAGCGAACAAAACGGTGTAGGGATTTGAGCAGTGGGTTGAATAGGTTGTTGGGTTGGACCCGGAAAACTAAGGTTCTCAGTTGATTAGGTAAACTGCACATTAGGTTACATAATCCTACCCATTGAATTTGCGATGGATTCCTTTCCTGTTCATTCCGAAATTATTATTTTGTAGAAGGTTGTATATGAAGGACCATAGGTTGATTGAACTTAGGGTTGATAATTAAGTGGTAAATTTCAGGCTCCTTGTAAAAATGATTGACGTGAAGGTGATTGAGACCTTGATTTGGGCACTAACCTTGAGGTCGATAACTTTGAGGCATGTCTTGAATCTAGGGTTGATGAGGACCCTGAGAATATATTAAGTACGGGGTTGACCTTGGGGTATGTATTGTCTTTGAGGTTGATAACATTGGGGTATGTTCCATCCTTGAGGGTTGTTATCCGGAGTAAGCTTAATATTGTCCTACGTTTGATACGGTAGAAAATTACCTCGAGGCTACCCCCGGCAGGTAACTAACTACCTTGGGGAGTTTGCCCCCGGTAAAGCTGACTACCTTGAGGTTGAGGATTTGGAATATTACTAGACATCATAAAAATTTGCTCTCCATTCGACTTTTGAGTTTTAGTTCCATTTTATTCCGGTTCGATGCTTTTGGCTGAGGGTGGTCGAGGATTCACTCTTGAGAAATTACAGAGTGACTAGTACCCCAAAGAAAAAGAAGGACCACCGTATAAAAATGTTTCCGGTGATTGAGAAAACATAGATGGATACTTGACCTAATTGGTGAGAAGGATAATAACCCCTTGGTGTGGGGTAGAAAAGGAATTCGGGGTGGTGGAAAAACTGGGACACAGGTTCTCTAAAAAATCATCGATAGAAAAATACCAAGTGTCACTTCTAAAAGGACTCTAGAATATAGATTCACGCTCCAAGATTCAAAGTACGACGGAGGTTTTGGGAAGAGTTACTTCTTCTTACGGACCAACAAGTTATTCAATGGAAATGAGGTCGGAAGGAGAGAATTTTCGGTAATGATATGTCTTACGGCGGGTGAACCGGTATCACTAGAAGTTGCGGTAACACAAATCAAAGAAGATGGTTCCAAAACAACGGGCTGAAGTGTCGGGTTAAAAAAAATTCGAGGGTTCAACAGAGAATTTCACTGAAGGAGAAATACTACCGGTAAGCTCGGAAACTAAAATCGGCTCTCGAATATGATGTTGTTTGTAGTTGATAATCGGGATGAACAATTATAGATTACTCTCCTACTTACGGTGATCCAATTCATATGGGTGAGCGTAGCCAGAGCTCGCGACCCCCGCCCGAGCTAACTTGGTGCATATTCGGGGGGCTTCCCCAAGAGTCTATCTGGGTGTCTTGATAGTTTTCAGCCACGATTAAAAATTATTAATCACACGCAATCAAATGAAAATTTCCGCTGAAAAAAATCCTAGAGTCACTAAAGAAACAAACAAATGAATCACACGCCTAAAAATCTAGGAGATCAAACCACACAAACGGTAACTTCGCACACTAAAAACACTAGTTGGTGATGAAATCAAAGTATCGCAGTATTTAATGTGGAAGAGCTGAGTTGGAACAATTACCCCGACAACCTTCTTAATGAAACGGAGACGGTGCAAGTTTCTCCACTTAAACCATCTCGAGTGAAGATAACCTCCGGAAGAGTCCAGTGAGTCTAGTTGACGTCTGCTCCCGGTACATTGGGATCTTTTCCATCACTTTGTCACTTTAGGAAAAAACCGTAGATTATGGTCGGTATAGTTTACCAACGGGGAACTAATATACCGGGAGCCGGTCTATGATCCGACATACGCGCAAGGGTACTTAGGTAACAAAACTCAATCCCCTTGAAGGCTCCTTGACATAATCCAGGGTATGCCAGGCAAGCCTAGGCTCCTCGATAATGTTCTATACGGGGTTTGTTGTTAATAAACACATATATTCTATCGCTCCCCAGAAATAGAATTTATTATCCCACGGTTTAGTTATGACCTGCGTGCTTGACTCCTTTAAGAGGAGCTTCCCGGAGAAAACAAGTGACTATTGGATTTTTCTCATAGGATGCAACTACTTGTTTGTTTTAAGCATCTTGGAGAGTTAATTACTCCCTACTCCCAAGACACTAGCCTAAGCTATGTTGGTGAAAAGAGCCCTAGAAATATAGAAGATTACTAGATTAATTTTAATTTAAGCGTTGATTTTAAAAAATTTGTTTCTTAGGACAATAGGTGCGAAAGTGGAAATTGATGGTATAGTGACGACTTAAATCATACTAAGTTAATATTATGAAAACAATGTTTTCTTTCAATGAATTCTAGCTAAAGCAAGAGTTTGAAATGCAATCTTTTAAAAACAAATGTTTCCTTAAAACAAGAATAAATGAAAAGAAATCTAATTTCAATGATAACTCAAAATGATGTTTATGCTCGGTTAAAAATCCCCTTTTGTTCGAATCGAAGCGCAGAGGCAAGTTTTCTTCAAAAGACACTACAATTTCTAGAAAAGCACTCAAAGCTAAAAAACATTAATATTGAGATGCGAAAATTCTGGATAATCTGAATTAAAAATTCAAATATTTAAGGATGTATTACTTAGCTTGTAATCTAACTAAGAAATTCTTTGCTTGAATCGGGAAAAGAACTCAAAAAAAAAACATCCAATTTTAGTTTTACGGTAGAAATTCCAACTTATTAACAAAAGATTTTAAAGATTTGCAAATGAGAAAAGTAGATTTAAATCTCATAAAAAAATTTACGCTATGATGTCGGAATCAACAAGAAAACAGGAGAATACACGGTGATGTAAAGGCATACATGGGATCTTTCGGAAAATCATTCAAAACTAAAAGAGATGCAAAATAAAATCTTAACAAAGGCTTTTACGACGGAAGATAGAATTACGGATAATCATGAGAACCTAAAAAACTAATCCGGAATAGAGGATTTTAAGATTTTGAAAAATTTTGACGGGGGTCCACGAGTTCGGTGCAAGCCGGTGTGGTCCCGCATTGTGGGTACGGGAAAAGTGCGGGCCCCGCCTAACCTTTGTCTCAAGGAAAAAGAGAAGACACGGAAGAAAACAAGAAAAAACCAAAAATTCTCACGATTTCTGGGGATTCTCAGGGATTAACATGGCTTGATGCTCGTCAATCAAAATCGAAGTAAATTCATAGATCAAAATGAAAGAAATCAAAGCTCAAAGTGTTTAGGTGGAGTCACTATTTGTTAGACGGATAAGTCATTCTTGAACAAACATACCTCCCAAGTGTCCTATGGATAGCTATCGAAAAACGGACAAACAAAACTATCTTTCTCTGATTATTGTGATTAATAATTAAATGCTATAAAGGTTTAATGATCTTACCCTTTGATCCAATGCTTGTTTGTAGTAGTAGTCCTTTAGTCGCCCAAAAGAGTTATCTTCAAAGATGCGCAATCACAAAAAAAAAAAACATTAATCGCACATGCACCCAGCATATATTCATAAATCATATCCATTATGGTAATCAAAGGATATAAATAAACCAATAAATTGACGGGACTGTTGGGAAAATGGATTTATTTGTATTAACTTAAATAAGGAAGAGCCTTACAATCATGTCGATGATGCTCATACAAGCCTTCACAGAGATTAAAATAATTTCCTTCCACTACGATCTGACCTTTCACTCTTCCGTGAGATACATACATGTATGTAATCCTTCCACAGCAAATCTCGGTTAAAATGAATTAATTTTCAAAACACTTTGCATCAAACAATACTAAAACTTCAACTCATAAATTGTAACCCCTTGAGGCTGCCTATGCCTCTTTTATAGTTAAAGAGAGGAGGTTATAGCTCCATACAAAGAGGATAGAATCATCATTTCAAATGGATTAGTTCCTTACATCGAGGGGTTAGCTCCTTATTGGATGGGATGGGAACACGAAAGAGCGGACTTTCCACGCGGGGAATGTTTCTAGGGCTTCAAAAATGACTTAGTGAGCTTCTAGATTTTACTTGCGCCTTTTCTATCCTTTTACAAGGGTACACTTTTGATAAGAAGAAAGTGTGGCACTATGCATGATTTATGGCCAAAAGGTGTGGGACCACGGGGAAAAACTAGGAGAAAGTGCGGTGAGGTTTTAAAACTTTTATGAGCTTTTCTCTTAGTTTCTGAACTTTACTTTAGGAACTTTGATATTGTAGACTTCCAAGGGAGTGTTAAAAATGTCATGGTGAGAAATTTAGGTGCAACATGATGGTTGATATTGTGAATGTTGTAATTATCAACTTGGCTTCCCCTACAATGAAGAAACGATTGAACTTCATTCTTGATCACATAGGCTATTATAGAAATTCATTCAAGGATACGCCTGATCGGAAGCTCCCATGGAACAATGCTAAAGAAATATGTCTCTTTTTTTTGGAATGATGATGAATGTCGGAAGAGCTTTGAACTACTCAGGAGAAGATGATTTGTTGCCCATACTAATGTATTCTTCAATGGATGAAACCATTCCATGTACATGTTGATGTGTCGGAGTATTGCCTTGGGTGAGGTACTTACGCGACTTGTTGAATGGTATGTTAGTCATCCAGTTTCATGCCATTCAAAAGCTGCTGAATTTGAACGAAATTACTCTACCATTGAACGCGAAGGTTGGCTATGGTGTATGCGCTACAAAAATATCGACACTATGCGGGGGGACACTTTAATATGTTTACGGACCATTCGACTTTGGGAAATACTGGTCAACAAGCCTATGTTGAGAGGGGATATTTTCCGTTGGTTTCATTCTTCATTTCAAGAGTATGATTTTGAGATCATCGTGAAGCTTTGGAAGGTCGAATGCAGAGCTCGGATCATCTGTCTTGTATTGATATAGGGGGAAGAACCACTAACTTGAATGAAGGCTTACACGATGCATAGTTTTTACCATTAAAATGGTGGATGACCACTTTTATAATATCATTGAGTTCCTTACTACGGACATGGCCCTTTGCTACGTATTCGGTGCAAAAAAAAGGAGTTGGTTACCGGCGGCTTGATTTTACTATCATCGCAAGATAGCTATACAAGCTTGGTGCGGATAGAAATACTCCATATATATGTATTAGAACATGAATTACCCACGAGTCCTCGGAAGGAAGCCCATGGGGGAGTCACTAGAAGCCACTACGCGAGGTAGGGCTACAACACAAAAGATTTTGAGGGGTGGCTTGTGGTGGCCTACTGCATGTCAGATTCTTACATATATTGTAGAATGTGTGATACATGCCAATGAACCGGCCGCCCCTCACCGGACGTGATGATGTGCCGTTACGGCCCCAAATGGCCCTACGGGGATTTTCACCCAAATGGACCATTGACTTTATAAGACCCATTAATCAACCAGGCAAGAAAACCGGCGCGCGCTACATTATCATTGCCCGCGACTATGTCACACGATGGGTTGGAGCACGAGCTGGTGAAGGATTGTAACGTTGATACTACTATGCACTTTATGTTTGAGTAGATTCTAACCGGGTTTCGTTTGCCCAATAATCCTAATGAGCGATAGACATACACATTGTTTCGACAAACGATTCAAGCTTTGAACGATGAAGTACGGATCCACCGTACAAAGTACATCATACCATCCCCAAGATAATGGGGCGGTTGAAGCTTTCAACAAAATTTTGGAGCAAGAATTAACGAAGGTTTGTAATCTGGGTAAATAGTATTTGGGATATTCGGATCCGCTCGATCCTGTGGGCACGGACGACTTGCAAAAAATGCGACCCGGTGGGGAGACCTTTCGAATGATGCATGGCGAGAGGCCATCATGCCCATAGAATACATTGTTCCTAGCATACGCATTGCGGCATTCACAAATATGGCGGCTACGTGTCATGAAAGACCTAGTGGCTTGGTAGCATTGGAAGAAGATCGGTTTCTTGCTCGATTTCAACGGTACACAAATCTGGGAATAAAACGGCATGATCGACACATTCGCGAGAAGACATTTGTCGCGGTGATCTTGTATTTTTATACGACGACCCGATTTGCAAAACGTCTAGAAAATTAAGCTGACCTTTGGCTTGGTCCCTACATAGTTCGGAAAGGTGAAAAATTGTGGATCGGTCCGGTTAGATACCACCTTGCGGTGACCTTCTCCCTGGCTTTTCGTGGAGGTCGACTCAAACAATATCGGGCTATGAATCATGGGGTCGCGGCAGGTACAATGACTCGGGGAAGAGTCACAATATTATGTTGGGAAGCATTTGTTGGAATGGGGTCTCTAACAAGCTAAGAAACTAGTCCATTTTGGTTATTTTTGAGTATATGTAGTATATCGGGGGTTTTGGGGCAATTCAAGCCCAGTACGTGTAATGGGTTAAAGGGTAAACTAGAGATTAGAAAACCATGGGTTGCGGACCATAGGAATGTTAAAGCTAGATTGTTATAAATAGAGAGGAATTTTGGATTGTAAGAAGCCCAAGGATTTGATGGCTTATTGATGTGATGTTGTGTAGCGATCTGTTTGGGTTTTTTGAGACGGACTCTTGCGCTGGATATGTGCGCGAATCTAGTCCGGTTGTGTGCGGAACCCTGCTTGCTGTGTGCGCGAGGTTGGAAGGGAATTGTAAAAGAAGGTTGATGAATGAATGAATATCTTGGATTATTGGAGTACGAATGTCTGTTGAAGGTACTGAATGATTTGGTAATTACTATGTTATGAATTTATGTCTTTCTACGAAGGTATTGTATATTGAAATATTAGATGCAATTTCCCTCTGGTTATATCATGCTGCGAAAGTCTATGTATTGAATTGGATCTCGTCTGTTATGTTCTAGTCTGTAACGTTGTGTTGATGTTATCAAAAACATATTATTGTATATCTAGTGCACATGGATGCAATTAGATACATAATTAACCCTTCACATATACAAGGTAATGCGAACGAACACGGCCTTGCTTTCCTTACCCTTCCTTTCTCGGTGCGGAAACACGGTTCTAGCACCCACCCATACTACTTCGGGTGAGGGGAGCGCGACTGCGCAAGTGGGTCAGCATGAGCAGGTAGTATAGGGGTTTGTTGGAAAAACTTGCACACCAAACACGGGTCGGGGACCCCTCAATCCAACACTATCATTTCGGCTCCTACATGCCCTAAGACAAGAAACGAAAAAAATCAAGACTTTCACATCGAGCAAAGGTTTCCATAGTTTGAAGCTTGTTATATAGCATATGAAAGCTCACCAAGGGACGCGAGGCTCTAAGGGCCTAAGTGCATTGCATATGTAGGTAGCCCCATGCAAAATTTACTTTACAAAACATTTCCACGACATTCACGGGTGCGTTGGGCACATTGGGAGCGGAATTCTCCAGCATTTTGGAATCTCCACTTGGTTAGTGCCTTCTAGAAGTTCACATGTGTCAAGCTTCGGATCAAAGTGTCCATTTGACATCTACATGAATGGAAACATGTCTTACCTATTTTTGGAAAGTTATTGATTGCAGAAAAACCTACGGTTCATCATAAATTGAACATGGATCTGAGTGTTTTAGAAGGAAGAATTTGAGGAGATAAGTGTTGGAGGATTTTCCAATTGAGAGCTAGATTTGTTTGACTATTCTTTGGAGAGATTTATACTATGATGAGGCTTGGGAATGATCTTTGAAGGTCACTTCAAATCGGTCACTAGGTTGTAACCTCTCCTTACATCATCGATAAAGAGTACTTCTTATTTTCTACATGCATTTGTATTGGCTTTCATTTTCCATATTGTAAGATCTTGGTTGATGTATGTGGTTTATGCTTCTCTTGATTTGCTTCTTCGTTGAACGAGATATCTATATTATTGGACATTATATTATTTAGTGTTCTTTCTTGCGGGAAGCATTTAGCTCACAATAGCTTGAATTTGAGCGCAATAGAAGCGACGAGGAGCCATTTGGAAAGCGGTATTTGAACAAGTAAGCCTCCAATCCTCTGTATATATGTTTTGAGTTAGGAGAAATATTTGTCTGGTGTTTCACCTATTCTTGTGGACTAGCACCTATCTAGGGAAGCGTAATTTATCGTAGATTACAATTAGAAAGCTGACAAATTGGTGACTCGGCGGGAGAATTTCTCTTAGTTCTAGTTGTTTTAGCCTGCGGTTATTTTTTATCCACCCGATGGCGATTTACAAATAAATATTAACCTTTTAAAATCCTAATTTGTAAAAGACGATTGTGTTAAATAGTAGAATTTTTCTTTTCTTCTTGTGCCCAACGCACCCTTAGGCTTGGACACGGTGCTTTTTAGAGCATTGTCTCCCTTCCTAGCCGTGTTTGAGAACACTGTTCTCCCCTTGGAGACTGTGTTGGCTCCTGAAAGGGACAAAATTCCCTTGAATTTGAATTTGTATCTTGCTTCAGTTATGTTTGCTGATTTGTTCTGAAAAGTTCGATGCTCAATTGACCAGTAACTCTATATACTTCTTCTCCTTTGACTGAAAATTTGTTCAATGTTGTTTTAAAAAGTTTTTCATTATCATTGACAAGTTGATTTCAAAGTACTTTTTATGGTCGCATTAAAAATCGTTTGCTTTCGAAATAGGAAATTGTCGTAAAATCTTCATTTCCTTGATAGGAGAAATTGTTGTTGAAGTCCTCATTTTTCCTTCAAAAGAGAAATTGTTGTTTGTATTCTTCGTTTCTCGAAAGTAAAAATCATTTCGATTATTGATTTAGTGCACCAAGTTTATTTTCTTCATTCATAACATTAAGGAAACTGAAAATGAAAACTTGCATTTGCATGTAGGATTGTGTGTTTTTTGCAAAAGGAAAATTAGGAAATCTGCATTTAGTTTGAGATTCATTGATTTGTTTTGTTCATTGATTTGTTTGCTCTCAAATTATTTTCTCTCTTCCCTTAGTAGCTAGGTCTTTCATTGAAAAAGCTGAAAGTGAAAGTTTGTTTATCATTCTTAGCTTGCATTTTAGGAATTTTATATACATCATCGTGGTGAACCTGAAAGGAAAACTGTTAAGCAAGATCAACATAAAATAAATCTCAATTTACTTAACAACGCATTGGAACATTAACGATAACATTTAGAAGGTCTAGGCTAGAGACGTGTTTCGGCGTCGTAGAACATAGAAGCTGTCGTTAACTTGTCTGCGATACATTCCAAGTGTGATACCTCACTCCATGTACGTAAGTATATCGTAGCTCGTCCACGTACTTTTGGATATATCGGGTGATGTTACAGTACGATAAGTATAAAGGGGTGCTCTCAATGTGTGGTTTCGCATCAGATAGCGCTAATATGGACTTGGGCCTCCACGTACCTTCGGGTATATGTGGGAGGACAAATTTTAAGTGCTATCCATCCATAGTGAACTGAGTCGGCTGCCCTGAAATTGTGATACACTGAACACAACATTCGTGGAGATTACCTGCCCATACTTCTTGGTTCGCCAGGAGGTATTCTGCAGTTCACAATTTCTTGGTAAACCCTTTTGCCTAGCATTACCCTCCCTTTTTTTTTTTTTGGATAAAATAAATTAGTAATCATGGAATAACACAATCCTACCCCCCATCGTTCGCGTAGATTAGCTTTGAAACCACCTTTACCACCAGAAGTTATTTCTGGTAGGAGAAGGTGATCACGATCTGCCGAATCAAGTACAATTCATACCTCTGGTGAAACGTCATCATCTAAACTAGAGATAGCTCAAATTTTTTCCACACATCCCAGTTCATTTACTGTTGTCAAATCGGAGTCTTCATAGCTACCGATGGTCATGATCCATTCAATATTTGAGACCATACCTCTTGGACCCAACGTTGTTCAATCACAAATTGATCTAGATCCTATCTCTTCTTTGCCAGAAAATCTGAATCTTGAACAACCAGAAGTTGTTCCTACCTTGGTCACTCCACAAATACCTGTAGCCATTGAAACTCCTATATCACACAGTCAACCGTCTGAAATATATTTTTGGCCTAACGGTGAAGTTCTTCCTCCTGGTTTAATCGCGATTGAAGAAATCCCACAACCTGATACACCTTTAAGTCAAACCCACTTTGGGGGAGACCTTTACCTGTACAAGTCTTTTCCTCAATCGTTTCCATCTGCTTTTGTTGATCCCATTTCCATTCAATCTCCCATTGATTTCAGAGAGTATACATTTTTTCATACAACCATGTCTGAACCGACATCTTCGGTTGTGTTTTTTGTTCCAATTACCTCAGCTCCTACCCTTGCTACTCCGTTGATGTTCATAACCTCACTAGAGTCATATTTGCATGGTGGCCCTTCGGTCCCAACAGGCTACAAATCCTTGTCTGGAACTTTCTCTAGTCAGTCTTCAATACCATGGTCATTACCAATGTCATCATTTGGTGTTTTAACTAGTAGTCCTATAGTTAGTACTGAACGAATTGAATCATTACATACATCATCAGGGCAATATCAAGTCGGTCCTTATGGGTCAATTCCTTTAAGTACCATATCAACTGGACTCCCAGAATTTGGAGAACAATATTTTCCATCTTATTATCCTCCTTATGCTGGGGGGAAACCTATGGTCACCCAATACGATAGTACTCAGTCACATTTTGGTCAAACTAATGCTGACATGAATGTTTGTCAATGGCAGCCCACTCTGCCTATCCAACCACAAACGGTTATCCAATCGTATCAACCAGTTGAACCTGTTACACCCACTTCCATACCACTTGTTAATACATCTATACCCTTGTTACAGAATCAAAATCTTGTACATAAACCTTATCAGGTGAGTTCTTCAACTCAATATAAAAATCCTTTGGTTAATTTACAACAACCTATATCAGTGATCATTTATTCAAAAGCTGGTGTACCATTTTATGGGATGTCACAAACGCAACTTGGTTATACATATCAACCAAATCCAATTTACACTAATTTGGGTTATAACATTGGTGGACAGACCCCTTGGCAACCACAGGCATAAATTCCTCAAACTTCATATCAACAAGTAACATATCCAGGTTTTGATCAACATAACTCTTGAGCATTTGCTATGCAAAACAACCCCTATCTGGGTTACCAACAACAAATCCCATATGCCAGTGCTCAAAGACCTGTTGCCCAAGCAATTCCATCTTATCCTGGCTATGCACAACCTGACCTTAATAGACAGTTTCCTTTTGTTGCAACCTTGGAATTACTAGATTTAAACCGGTTAATGAATGATCCTATCAATTACGCTCCTTGGTGGCCAGTGATACCACATAAATTACCCTCTGATATTCCTAAATTCAATGGAAACCCTGGAGAAGATCCATCAACACATGTTATGACTTATCATTTATGGTGTTCATCAAATTCCTTAAATGATGATTCTGTTCAATTACTTCTTTTCCAGCGAATGCTCACAGTTCTGGCAGCTAAATGGTACATTGAATTACCTAGAGCTTCTTTCGAAAATTTCACTGCCTTAGCTACCTTCTTTTTGACCCATTTCCAGTTACCTATCAGATAAAAAACTGGAACGGAACTCTTGACCAACTTCAAATAGAGTAATGCTACTCACATTTCAGATCATATTCATGAGTGGCGTCATCGTCGACGAATGGTTAAGACATTTTCTACGATCAGCTCCTTCTTCGAATGGTTCATCATATACCATTACCATCTATAACGAGAGGATGTGGCTAAAGGTGGCATCATCATAGAACAGCAAGTTATCGCTCGTGCTCAATATTTAGACTTGAGTTACACTCAGTCTGGCACGCTCTATGAAGAAATCCCTAATGTGACGCAATCTAATTTCAATGTTCCTCCTCAAATAAAGGACTCTCCTTGTGGAGATGAGCATTAAGACGCAAACACACACAAAAATACTAAAGAGTATTCTCCACTCCATCTTGATCCTAGCAAAACTTTGTGGATTATGGAAATGAGAGGAACGGAAAAGAGCCAGCTATCGGGATCGAACCGATGACCATCGCATTACAAGTGCGATGCTCTAACCTCTGAGCTAAGCAGGCTCGATGGAATATAAATCCTCATTTCATTGGTGTGAGATCCATAGATTCCTTTGGAATCCTAACGATTATAGCGCGAATCGGATTCAATGACGCAATCCAGATTACGATTACAAAGGAACATTGTTTGAATGTAGATTCTTTCAAGGGAAAGAAAGGGTCAATTGATATCGATCGTTTTACTCACTCTTCCAAATCGACTAGGGGAGGATAATAACATTGCATTTCAAATGGAGAAATAATATAATGATTCCCGGTCATATTCGATTGGGATAGAGATAGAGATGGCGAGAGAAGGGGAGTAGGGGAGGATATTTCTACCACCCAATATTGAGCAAATATCCAATGAATAATGAAGCAGGCTTTATTATCGGCCATTGGTGGAATTGATCTGACTAATTCTAATCTTGTCGTCTTTAATCATACGGGCTATGTGCCACAATTACTAGCAGAATTGGCATTCTCCATACAAGTAAATGTTCTCAGTCACCTTTTTCATTGCAATATTATTGATGAGGGAGAATCTATGTGCATTATGTCTCTAAACTGTTGGAAGTCACTTGGTTCGCCACGATTATCGCAATCATCAATGAAGTTGAAGGATTTTGATGGAAGAACATATAAAACTTGTGGTATTATTAATAACCTGCATGTTGAATTAGGGGGAAAAATAGTAAGTATTGATGTCAAGATTGTTGATGGACCCCTTGATTATAATATTTTACTCAGAAGACCATGGGTATATAAAATGACTGCAATTGTTTCTACATACTTTATAATGATTGCCTTTCCACATAAAGATACAATCACAGTCATTAATCAATTATCATTTTTTGCCTCCGCTTCACAGGTAACTGGAAGCATTCTATTTGTTCACTTACCCCAACTAGAAATTTAGAACATTGGTGTAGGACTCTTAAAGGATTCCACTCTTATGGGAACCTTTGCATTACCACCGCCTGTGATGTTAGCAGAAATTGCAAGCATAGAGACTTGCTACATGATCTCTTTCACTCTATCTGGCTTAAGGGAGAGAACGGGTGATTCTGATATTTCTACATTGGATGATGTTTTACCACCCAGACCTATTGAGCTGGCATAGCAATCAATATATTTGGCTTTGGCGGTAATTCCAAAATCAGCATCACCGAGTGTTTGGGTTGATCGTTCATTCGATTTTGGTACTCCATCTAATCCATTTTCCTCAAAAATTTTCACAGATGAAAATATTTTGGAAGCTATGATGTCAGAAGGAGAACCTTGGGAAGATTATCATCATCGTTCCCATCTTCCTGATTATGAAGAAAATAATCTTACTGAACTATATCACCCATCCATCAAAAATTTCTTTTCAAATTCTTTACCGATTAATGCAACTGACTCTAAGCGAAATTTATCTAATATCGAAGAAATGATTTCTATCGATATTTTGACTGAACCTGGAATTTTAGAGAATATTTATGTTAGTGTATCTTGTTCTCCATTACAACTTGATTCATATTGCTCTCTTTTATGTGAATTTCGTAACGTATTCACTTGGTCTTATGAGGAAATACCAGGGATAGATAATAGTATAGTTGAACACATTATTAATATCTATCCTAATGTCAAATTGGTGTGTCAACGGCTTCATCCTGTCCATCCAAAGAAAGCTGCTGCCATCAAAGTAGAATTTGAAAAAAATTTCTGTGCTGGTTTCATTTACCCTATTCTGCTAACTGAGTGGGTTTCCAATATCATTCTTGTTATGAAAAAACAAGGAACCATTAGAGTGTGTGTCGATTATCGGGATGTCAATCAGGCTTTTCCAAAAGACAACTATCCTACTCACTTTATCGACCAGATTATTGAATATTGCACTGGATGCGAAATATTTTCGTTTATGGATGGATTTTCCGGCTACAATAAAATCAATATCCACCCAGATGACCAACATAAGACAAAATTCATTTGTCCCTAGGGCACATTCGCATATAGGAAACTTCCGTTTGGTTTAAAGAACACTGGGGAAACTTTTCAGAGAGCAATGGATTATGCTTTCGATTACATCAAGCACATTGTTCAACCATATCTAGATGATTTACCATCGCATTCATGAAATTAGACTGATCACCCAATGCATTTGAGAGCCATTTTCTTATGTTGCCGACACTTCAAGATACGCCTCAATCCACACAAATGTGTGTTTTTTGTTGGTTCTGGTCAATTTCTTGGATTAGTAGTCTCAAAAGAAGTAAATCGAATAGAACCACTGAAGATACAGGCCATTCTCGATTTGCCTGCACCATCAAACTTACTTCATATACAAAAACTTCAAGGAAAGGCTAAATTCTTGATAAGGTTCATTCCAAACTACACCAAAATGGCTAAAGGATTTACTCGACTATTGAAAAAAGGAGTTCCCTTCCATTGGGACCAAGTTGTTCAAGCTTCTTTTGATGTTGTCAAGGACCATCTTGTCCAAGCATCATTAATGTATCCTCCTAATTATCAAAATGATTATTTCCTATATATCTCTGCGGCTGAAACAACCATCGCTATGGTTTTGGTCCAAGTAGAAGATGAAATTGAACATCTTATTATACTAGTCATAACCTCAATGATACGGAAGTTAAGTACTCATACGTGGAAAATCTTGCCTTGGAAGCTTTATAAGTTGTCTAAATATTTCACCATTATATCCTGCACCGAAAAACAACAATAGTTTTGGATTGCAACCCCATGAATTACATCTTATCACATCAATTGCTGGGGGGAAATATTGAAAATGGATTGTCATTTTACAGGAATTTGATTTGGAATTCATCAAATCCAAGTCAAAGAAGTCTTTAGTTTTGGTTAAGCTTATTTGTGACCTTCCCTCTGATAGTACTGTTACTACATCAGAACCATCTATTCCAGATGAGTCTTTGTTTCTAATCGGATC
This sequence comes from Pinus albicaulis, assembly GCA_034641835.2. Lineage (NCBI taxonomy): Eukaryota > Viridiplantae > Streptophyta > Pinopsida > Pinales > Pinaceae > Pinus > Pinus albicaulis. The sequence continues at coordinate 813,986,813 of CM076584.1, forward strand.
ATCTGATCCCTAGTTTGGAGATTTCATAATTTATCTCCAAACCCAAAATTTTTGACCTAATACCTCTTGCTTTGATCAGCGACGTATTCGATTGCAAGCCAAATATTATCTGATCGTCGGTGATACGCTTTATCTTTTTGGTGTCGATACCATTTTAAGAAGGCGCCTCACTCATCAGGAGGCCGAGAAAGTGTTAAATGATTGTCATGTTGAGGCTTGTGGTGGACATTTATCTGGATATGTTACTACGCAGAAGATAATTTTCATTGGTTACTTTTGGCATACTATTTTTCGAGATTTTATCCTCATAGTTAGAAGTTGTCATGCCTGACATATTTTTTATCGTAAAATCTACAAATCGCCAGCGCCATGCATCCTGTTCTCTCTGCTAGACCATTTACGAAATGGGGTATTTAATTCATGACCTGTAAGCCTCGTTCGTCTGGGGGGGCATGGTCATATTATTGTCGCAGTCAACTATTTTACCAAATGGGCCAAAGAAATGCCTAAATTCAACAACATAGGAAAAACAACTGCATTTTTTTTCTTCAACTATGTTATTGCACGGTTTGGGGTCCCACAGGCTATAGTTACGGATCATGGGAAGCATTTTTGCAACCATATGATGTCTGAATTGAATACCAAGTTAGGATTGTCACATGATAATTCTACTCCTTATTATCCACAATCAAATGGGCAAGTTGAGGCTATTAACAAAATTCTTAAATGAATGCTTCAATGAATGATAGGAGTCCGTAAAAGGAACTGGCACTTGATCCTATACTCTACCTTGTGGGCATATTGAACCTCAGTGAGAAATGTAACCAAATTTACTCCTTTTCAATTGGTGTATGGTCTGGAAGCTATCTTACCAATCCAATGTGAAATATCATCGTTAAAACTCATGATAGAATTTTTACCTAACACCTGAGAAGAAGAAACACGTCTCCTTAACCTAATCCATCTTTATGAAATGCGTCGTGAACCCATTTTACCAACGAAGCGCATAAGAGATGTATAAAGGTGCAATACGACAAAAATGTCCAGCCTCGCATCTACTCAAAGGGCGACTTGGTCCTTCTTTATGATCAAGAAATTGATGTAATTGGTACAAGGAAATTTGAACCATTATGGCATGGCCCCTATATTGTCAAAATATTTCTTGCTAAGGGTGCCTACGAGTTAGCTTATTACAATGGGATTCCATTGGAACAGCCCAGAAATGGGTTGCATTTGAAACGTTACTATGCTTAATCATAAGCGTAGTAATTTTTTGTATTATATTTTTTATATGTTGTTGATTTGAATTCACTATCTTAATTTGTTTTTAGAGTTTTCTTGATGTTAGTAATTCGCTTTACATTTCATCGCAGATGATTGAATCTTTGGAACCATTTTTTGGATATGCTGATGGTGCTAGTCATAGTACACAGAATCTATCCTCTATAGCGTGTGCCATTTTCACTCCGAATGGAAAGTTAGTGAGTTTTCAAAGGATTTGTATCGGTAGATCGACGAACAATATTGCTGAGTATAGCGCGTTGATCAAAATTCTCTCTAATTCCATTTCATTTGGTATTAACCACATAATCATAAGGTTAGAATCACAACTTGTGGTACTAAAAATTACTATTATTTATACTGTTAGAAATCCAACACTTCTTATATTGTTCCTAAGAGTTCAACTTTTGGAGAGACATTTTGATTTCATTCAATATCAACACATTTCCAAAAATTTGAACACTTTGACTGATTCATTAGCTAATCAAGTTTTATACAGACATTTGCGACATAGGTAAAGAAAAAATTCACATCATTGAATAAGATTGCACATTAAACATAGGAAAAACTTTGAAAACATATAGATAAATAGTTGTAGGTTTTTTACAAAATTTGTGCCCAAGACACATTGGTCATCTAACCTCAAAATGTATGCAAAATGTCACAAGTAAAATAATGGTGCTCATGGTAACATGCTATAGATCTAACAATCCTACGAAGCAACCTCATCCAATGGTTAGGAACCCCGATAGTGTGTCGTTGTAGTCGCATGGGAAGCTCTTCGATCCGACAATCAGGAATCCCAAAGGTCAACCCCTCTATGTGTTGCTGAAGCTCAGTCAGAGTTTGAGCCATATCAAGGTCCCGAAGGACTGTTCTCCCGATAGCCCTCTCTGCTGGTGCATCTGCATTGTGCTCTGGTTCCTCTACTGGTTGAACGTGACCAATATCTGCATTACATTAAACATTTAGATTAGTCTTGGAAAGAAATAAAAACACAAAAAAATTGTACAAACCTTAGAAAAATAAAAAAACATGGTCGAATCATTCTTATGTATTGAACCCCACTGAGTGCCTTTTTGTAATACTAGACCTGGATCTCCTCAAAATTCGACGCCTGCGTATGCATACTCATCGATGGAAACGATCTGTTTCCAGAACCAGGCGAAGAATGTAGTCGAGAAAATAATGGTCAATTGGCCTGCATGTCAACCCATGAGTTCTACCCATCTCTGCATTCGAGGATCTCTAGGACTAGATATATCCAATGTTACATGTTGTGGCTGCATCAGTGGAATTCGTTCCAAAGAGAAGGAGATAAGAATTGAACCATAACTTAAATTTTTCTTCCTTCCTCCCTTTTCTTTATTCAGTTGTTCCTTTATCTAAGATAGAACAACTTCAGACCAGTTGAATATTGTTAGCTCTAAGCACTCTAGCGCATACTGCATATATGATCAGTTCGCTACATGTAGTGTAACGGTGCCAACAAGTTTAGTGATTGTGAAAAGGATGGTTCTCAAAGGCAAATCCCTGACATCCCAGATGTTTATTTTTCCATATTTTATAGGTTCTGGCCCTGGATAGAAATACTGCATTACATAATCCCTTGTTGTCTCTCCTCCAATGGCAGACCCCGCGAGTGAAATGGGAAAATCTCTCCTCGACAAACCTGTGAGAAAATACACATCCTCAATTGTTATGGGAACCACTTTTTTCTTAATGTGAAATTCCTCTATCATTGGATCCCATGCTCGAACTAAGAAATCCAAGAGTTCTATTTTTTGTCTCATTCCTAACAATTTGAAGTACTTAAGTAGTCCAAAATCTCTTAAGGCTCTTACAGTACCCAAATAATTCAAGGAAATCATATCTTGTTCTTCATGTTCTCTTTCCCTCCATGTAATCATCATTATAATCTGATGGAAACCTAAAAATCAGAAATAAGATCCATTAGATTCCAATCATTGCTAAAAACTAGGCAAATTTTGGACACAACATGAAAACCAAAAACTTGAACTGTGCCCAACGCACTCCCTGGGCTGAGACAGTGCGTTGCACATGAAGTTACCCTTCACTATACCTGATATACAATGCAGGTTTCAACATTCTGGGGTGCGTTTCCCTCATTTTGGGCATAATTTACCCTAGGGGTCTCAAAACCCTAAAAATTTAAAAAGAATGGAAATGAAATGAATACTGAAGGAAAGAGGAGGTTCATGGCACTAACCTAGATCAAACGGCGATGAAATCCGTCCAAAGAAACGACCGCAATCAATGACTGAATTTCGGGGGAAAGATCAGGTTCAGAGCTCCAAAATTAAAATGGTAACTATGGAATGGAGTGAAAGAAGTGTCATGTTCAAGAGCGACTTGCTACCAAAGAGAAAATTTACTTAGTTTTCCCAAATTGTCATGACGGTTCATTCACACCTATGGTTCATCATACCTTCACTTCAGTTTTGGGTGAATGCTACCAACTCATCACAGTGTCGCCGATATGTTGAAGATAAGTCATTCAGTGATTAAAAACTCATCCTTCTACAGTACTCATAAACCTTTATTTTCATGACCGTCATCCCTGAAAATTGCTATATCAGGTCATACCTTTGTCTCCGAAATCAGTAACTCCAGTTTTGCAATAAGGTGACTTCCTATCGACAACAAATAAATATCCATGAAGTTCACTTAGAAACATCAGATTCCAGTACCATGAGGCTTGTTACAGCATCGACAAGTTCCTCGCTTCTAGACCTTTAACCGAAAGATTTTTTTTGGCGTTCGAAATCAAATCATCTATTCACGCCTTACAAAATGTACTGTAGTACCTTGAGGGCCATTGAAATTAATGGTGGTTCTCTCGGGTTTGTTAACAATTCACATCATTGGCTGGTAATCAAATGATGTCTTTCCATGTTTGACTACAAATCATATATTCACATGGCTAGACTTCTACCCGAATGATCAAGTGAACGAGATAAGAATACCCTAGATCTAGTTTCATCCATTCGGACTGCGATTTCAAGATTTTTGTACACATCATATGTATGATGGCCTTACATACAGATTTTCATCCAAACATGGGCCTATATCTGTAGGCGTGTCTGCATCTGGGCAACATTCCAATGTGGACGACTTTCTGAATTATGTACATGTTATTAGATTATTTTATGTGATGAACAAGGGAATGCCTAATCTCAGCAATTATGATAAAAGGAGGATATATCATGATGTAAATTATTTTAATACTGATTCAAGTGACCACTTCGCTTCATTTCCAGACTCATCACAGTGTAAAGCATCTCAATAAAATGTTCTTATTATTTGGATCTCATGCTTTAGGGGGCAATTGTTATAGGTCAATTTGGGCACCATTCCCAATGACTTGGTTAACTGGAAATCATCTCTAGGACCAATGATCAAGGGCCTATCATTCCCTATCATTTCAGTTGCTACATGCCCTAAGACAAGAAACAAGACCGATCAAGAATTACTTTCATCAAGCAAAGATTTCCATGGTTTGAAGTTGATTATATAGAATATGAGAGCTCTCCAACGCAGGCTCTAAGGGGCCTAAGTGAATTGCATATGTAGGTGGCCCCATGCAAGGCTGCTCTGAAAAGCACTTCCCGACATTCACAGGTGTGTTGGTCACATTGGGAGCGAAATTTTCATTGTTCCAGAATCTCCACTTGGTCAGTGCCTTCTAGAAGAGTTCACAAGTGTCAAGCTTCGGATCCAAGTGTCAATTTGACATCGAAATGAATGGAAACATGTCTTGCCTATTTTTGGAAAGTTATTGATTGCAAAACAACCTACATTTCATCTATAAATTGAACACGGATCTAAGTGTTTGAGAAGGAATAATTTTTGTAGAGAAATGTTGGAGGATTTTCAATTGAGAGCTAGATTTGTGAAGCTGCTGCTGGAGATATTTATACTATGATGAGGCTTGGGAACGATGCTGGAAGGTCACTTAAAATCAGTCACTAGGTTGTAACCTCTCCTTCTATGATCAATAAAGAGTACTTCTTATTTTTCCCTACATGCATCTGTATTGGCTTTCATTTTCCATATTGTAAGATCTTGGTTGATCTATGTGGTTTATGCTTTATTGATTTAGCTAACTAGATTGAATAGATATCTATATTATCGCATCTTCTGTTGTTTCACTGTTCTTTCTTGCAGGAAGAATTTATCTCACAAACCACTTGAATTTGAAGCTACAATAGAAGTGACAGAAGGAGCCATTTGGAAGCGACTGAACAAGTAAGCCTCCAATCCTCTTTATATATCTGTTCTGAGTTAGGACAAATAGTTGTATAGTATTTCACCTATTGTTATAGACTAGCACTTATCTAGGGAAGTGTAATTTATCCGTAGATTATAATTCAGGCCCAACAGATAGGTCAGCAATAGGTGTTGACGAGATCCAGTCAGCAGTACAATTTTACCAGTAGCTCGCTAGTAGGTCTGTAACAGCATTGCTTGCTATAATAGAACACCCTTAACTGCTCCTGTGTACCTCGTGCTCAAGATATTTGGTGCTAAAAATGAAATATGGAAAGACAACACAAAGACCATAGATCTTCTCCAAACATTCATCCTCAATTAATCATAAAAAGGCATGATATATCATAATAATTGATGAAATGGCAGAGTAATGGAAACAAGGTGAAACAACACAAATTAGGATAGAAAGGTAGGAAAAAGAGGCAAAGATAAAGCCATTGGTTATAGTTATGAGGCAAAATAGTGAAAATAAGTATAGGAAAAGTGTGGAAAACTGACACCCAACACTAACCTCTATCCCTTATTTCTCCCATTGGTTTAGATTAAATTGTGGAACCAACTTAATTTCTACCTAGTCTACTGATATTCCAAGATTAAACAGTTTGGAAAATCCTCATTTTCGAACCTATCAACAAAAATTTAAAATTGTAAAATCATGCTTAAACTGTATGATTGAACAAAACTTTCTAAAGAGTAGTGGCATTTTTATTTTCAACACTTTCAGAGCTATTCATTTTTTGTGGGGTTTTATTTTCCTTTCTTTTACACCCTCTTTTCCTTCTTCTTTTTATATTCCTTGGAAATGCTTTGAATATTGAAACTTTTGTACAATATGAAAAATTGCAAGTAAGAAATATTCAATCACGATGTGATACTGTAAATTATAGGACTCTAACAGGTTCCACTTCCCTAAGTGTACATGGGGAGTTGAATCACATCACATTAAAGTCTCGACACATGTTTAACCCAAAAAAACGGTTTTCTTGGGTAAATATGGGAGGAGGGTGTTACAAAGAAGTTTTCCATTTTCATTTACCAACTACTTGTGATATGCTACTCTTGATAAGATAATTTGAATTTTTTGATATGGAGAAATATTTTTTGCATATGAACTTGATTCTAAATCAAGATCCTACAAGTTGGAAACATTTTTATTCAAATTGACATGGACTAAAAAAAAATCATTTAGATAATCGAAATATAAATAAAATATGAACTTAATGGAGATGGAAAGGGAGAACTCGATGAAGGAATTTGATGAAAAATATGGAACAAGAAGGAATTTGAGGAATTGTCCGTTTGATATTATTGATATTTTGTCCCTGCATTTCAAAAAAATCAAAAATAAATTTTGTGTGGATATCTAAAATTAATCTCGAGAACCATATACCCACAATCTAAATTTAAATATAGTTTTAAACCATTTTTCAAGAATAAGGTGACTTTAAGTGGAAAATGTATACTATGAACTATTGTAATTCATGTGGATGCATCCTAAAGGATAATTTGAGATTAGTATGCCATTTTATATCAAAATAAAATCTGTGTTTTTTTTCAAACCCTATCTGTGCTCTTATCATAACAAAACACTCTGATGTGTTTAAACCATAAAAACACAAGGATGTTAAAATAAGACCCATACCAATTTTCAGCGTTCTAAAAAATATAAAAGATGTTATCATATCGGTGCTTTTGTACCAAAAATAATCGGTGTGTGTAAACAAAAAAAAGCACCCTTACACACTTGTTTCTAAAATTTAGAAACCAAAAAGGAATCCAACCATCTTAGTGCTCTTATAAAAATTATAGCATCGATGAATTTAAATACAAATGACACTATTGTGTTAAAAAAATTAATCACAACATTTTTTTATTTTTGAAAAAAAAAATTGTATCATATCGGTGCATTGAAAAAATTTGGCACCTAGACAATGTTAGTGTTCTTTTATTATTAACAAACCGATGCAATTTAATATCAAACACACAGATGTTCGAATAAAGTGAAAAAAAAAATGCATTTTCTTTTTATTTTCTTTTTTTAAATTAAAAAAAGATCAGAAATTTATTTTTGAAAATATAATTTCATAAAGTCTTTTAAATAGTAAAAATTTATTTCCTATTTCATTATTTTTCCCAAAATTTCAAGAGAGTGATTTGCAAGAGAGACATACCGAGAGCATTGGGCAATAGAAAAATACTTTAGAGAAATAGAACTATTCATAACATCAACAATTGAAAGGTATGGTGATTAACTCTATTGGCATTATGACTATGTGTTGTCCTTGATGACAATCTATCTGATGGGCTGTTCTTGATGACAACCTACTTGATGAAGATGTCAACATGATGGTAATATGATGTGTCTACAAGATATTTCACATGTGGTAGGGATATATACAAAGAAATACCAGTAAGTGAAAAAATAATGATATAGTAAATTTTGAGGAAGTATACGCAGGTTATATGAAGAAACGTTGCGTATGTGTGCAGGTTTTATGAAGAAAAGTCGCGTACAGTTTCTGAACCATGGCATCTAAATACCAGGGGTCTTTACCATGGTATTGGCTCATAGTAATGAGCACAACAATGGTTATTTGATCTCGTCAAAAAATACCATCAACATTAGTGTGGTTTTGACTTGTGGTATTGGTTAAGGGATAAGCTATATAATGATATTGTTGGGTGTGTGTTATATTCTTTCCACAGTTAGGAGTAGGCAAGAAGCGACGAGTGTTATGGGGGAAGTATCTACCCTACACAGGGTCAAAAAAAAAATTGGACCCTATATTAGGTGGGTATACAGGCCTATGGTTTTTTGCATGGGTTTACACTTGGTTTTGGGCATGATGGTTTTCTACTCCTGGTATTTTGTAGATCTGGTCAAGGGAGCTACGATTACATACTAATCCAGGGTTAATCGATTGGGTTTTGTGAATGATTCGACACACACACACACACACACACACACACACACACACACACACACACATATATATATATATATATATATATATGTGTGTGTGTGTGTGTGTGTGTGTTGTAACACTAAAAGGAATATAATGAAAAATCAAGTTGGTAGTCTCGGTTTGGGATAAAGGGGAACATATCTGTGTATATTTTTTTTATGTTTTATGCTCTCACTATTGTTTATTTTCTACTTTTAAGAATTTTTTTGCAGAACATTTCTGTACGGGGTTAAAAGCTATAGAGATGAATATAAAAGTGTTATGTTTGCGCAAGTGATGGATATTTTATGAATAGTTAGATCTGAAGAAAGTCTAAATGTAATGGGATATTGATGAATTGTTTAATATGAAACTAAGTATGCACCCGAGAAATTGATGATGGATTGGATCCAATAGATATGAAATGACTATATTGATAATGTATTGGTTTCATATGTGATATTTATGTTTGATGTATATTTTATTGTGTATGCTGAGGTATGGTTTCCTTTCTGAAGGTATGATGCACAAAAAAAGTATAAGTCAATAATTGTAGATATGTATGTAGGTTTCAAAACCTGGAAGGCACAAGCATAGGTGGGTTAGATAATTTGAAAGTCACGTACATATGCGGGTTTCACTCTGGTAAGTTACATGTAGATTCTTCACTTTGGAAAAATCTGTATGTGGGTTTGATTTGTGAAGAACATGTATACATGAAAAAGTGTTTCTTGGAAAGCATGTATATAAGCTAGGGTTTTGCTGAAAATGATGTCTGATCAGTCTAATAAGTCTTGATGTGTTTACTTCTATCTGTTAATAAATTCTTCATGTTTATATGGGTTTAATAGTGATGTTTGAAGTTGAATTGATTTAGGATTGATATGTTGAAGAGTGATGATGCTACTAGTTGTATGTGATTGAATATCAATGATCATTTTGTGATTATTTCAGAATGATTCAGTGGTTCAGAATGTAACACATTGTTTGTTTCAGAATTCAATTTCAGGGTTCAAAGTTTTTAGATCTGTATGTAGGTATTATTCAAGAAGTTGCATATACATGCAGATTTGCTAAATTAAAGTATTTTATATATTCTCACATTTTATTGATCAGGGTTTTTAGTTGGTTCAATGAATTGATGTGGTGTTTCAGTTCATTATTGGTATTTTGGTGAATGGATTTATAATGATTGAACTTCTTTCCTTATTTGTGAATAATTTGGTTGACTTGGGTCTGAGTTGGTTTAGTGATTTTTTAATTCATCTTGGTTCAATGATTGAGTGATTTTTTATAGTCCTTTTAAATCATGATATTTGGTATTGGGCTTAAATGATGGTAGTGGGTCTAGTATGAAAATTTGATGAAAAGTGGCCTATAAGTTGTGATGTTTTGTATGAGGTGGAACTGTGTGAAAATTTATGAAACATGGTCCACGATGGTGCTGAGAGTTGGAGATTTCAGTGAGGGATTCAAATCTTCCTTCTTTAGTAGCTGGGATATCAGATCAAGGGGTAGTTGCTCCCTTCTAGTGGGTGTTGGTAAAAGAGATCATGGGGTTGGAGCTCTGTTCCAGTGGCTGCTGGAGAATGAGAGAATTTTTTAGCCTTTATAGGTGGGTTCCTAGATGCTGGTATGAGTCCACACAATTAAAATATTGTAAGAAGTGTTTCTTTATAATAAAAAGAAGACAGATATGACGCAACGATGGTTTTCAACCACATTGGGTTTCCACCTAGAAATTATGGTGTTGATGTGTGTTTCTTATGTGTGATGATTTATTTTGTTCTTAATTCACATTATTATTTTTTAATTGATGTATAATGAAGTACTAATTCCCTAGTTAAAGTCAAATGGATTATGAATTAATTGAAAAGTAAGTTAACTAGATATACACTAGTCATATGCATAATAATCATGTATATATGAAGGTTTCTTTCAGTAAATTCACATACATAAATATGAGTGATAAAATAAAAGTTTAAGTGAATTTTAAATACTAATTCATCCACCCCCTCAGTGTTTTTCTGAGCAATTGGTATCAAATAAAGTCCTTCAGAAGAAGCTTGATCGCTTGAAGGGGATCCGTCGATATGATGGGAAAGAAGAAGATAGTTGAAATAAAGGATTTAGAAACCAGTGTTTGTAAAAATGATATGTCAGATGCAGTAAAATTTACTGAAGTCAGCAAATATTCAAGTTTGAGAGCACCCCACTTTTTAGTGATCAAGAGTGAAGAATATGGTAACAAAGAATTATCAGGTATGGGTTCTTGTTCTAACTATGTTCCATTTCCTTTTTTATGCAATAATTATGATAGTGAAACAACTAAAATTTCACTCATGGGTAAAACTAAACGTAATCACTCTAAAGAGAAGCTAGATTTAGAAATAATGCCTCTATAAGTAGAATATCAAGGCAAGTCAGCAACAATGATCAATGCAAATGTTCCTATGCTACAAAAAGTTAATTATCAACACTAGAAAGAAAATATGAATTCTAATCTTATTAACCTTGATGTTTGGTATTTAGTATGCAATGGCTAAACCAATATTCCCCCATTAGACAAGGGAGTTCAAAATAACAGTAAGGCATTAAGTGACATATTTTTTAGCATATCTCATTCGAAATTGAATAAAGTTATACATTATACAACTGCAAAACAATTATGGGATAAGCTACAAGAAATCCTTGAAGAAAATAAAAAGGAATATTACTCATCAGGGAAACTACTAGGTAATCTTATCTGTAACAATGTGTCAAATAATGAACATGATGATAAAACAACTTATATGATTTCATACGGAGTACTGATTCAGAAGACGAAAAGTTAGAATAAATTTATGATATTATAACAAAACTTGATCGTTCTTTGAAAAATATTGTTAATCTTAAATATAAGTTGCAGGCATATGATAACAAGGATCATATTAAATCAATAAATGCTACTATGGAATGTAACCACTATTGTAAAGGTATTGAAGCTGAGATCATAACTCTAAAATCAGATCTTGAAAAATCAGATAAGTAGAATGAAGGACTACTTCAAGCATTCAAAGAACAAGAAAATGGACTGAAAGAAGAGATTCTCAAATTAAAGGAGCAACTAGAAGAAGGAAGAAGGGTTGAAGAAGGCATGAAGAAGAAATATAAAAGAATGCAAACTGATGTAAACTTTTTAAAAGGTAAATTAGAATAAAAGGATAAACATTTGAGATTTCAATATAGTAATAAGATTCAGGATAATATTCTTAGTATTCAAAGGTCTCTCGCTATTAAATATAGTCTTGGTTTTCATGAAATTTCTAAAGTAGAATAAATTCCACAAGCTAGCGATAAGAATCAAAAGGATAACAATGCAAAAGCTAAGGTTTTTAACAAAGAGATAAGAAGTCAACCTGCTCACCAACCAAGGATCATGAATCATCAAAGAAAATCCTTTACTCCTAACTATATAAGTGTCAATTGATTTTCTCCTCTGATTGATAATGTTGAATTCTTTATATGCCATAATTATGGACATGTTGCAGTAAATTTAAGGAAAATATTGTTTTAATCTCAAGAAAATATCCCCTCCATGGAAAGACCATCAACTCTGAGGTACTCAGGTTATTTAAAGGGATATTGTTTTGCTTGCAACATAGTTGGTCATAAAGATATTAATTGCAATATAAGGAACATGCGACTGAAATATTATGATTCCGATGCTTCCTTTTCCAATCATATATGATTTTATGCATGTAACAAGTTTGGGCATATAGAAAAATAATGCAAGAACAAACCAATGAATCGCAACAAACAACATGGAAAGAAATCAGATAAGAATATTGATGACAAAAGGACTAAAGAAGATGGATCCACCAAGATTCCTCTTAATAAGAAGAAAGAAGAAGAGATAAGATGTGGTCTTTCTCTCTAGTCATTTGAAAATGAATATGAATGGTACATATAGAACATATGTTCTCATTGCATGACTGGTGATAAGAGTAAGATGGAGTCTCTCAAGAAAAATAAAGATGGTAAGATTATTCTTTCAAATAGTGCTCCAAAAAAGGTTCTGGGAGAAGGTAGAGGCATAATTAATAAGAATAGAGGGGAAAATGATAATTTATTAGTTCAAGGACTAAAGAAAAATATTTTGATTGTAGGAAAAATGGAAGATAAAGGAAATGTAATTGTGTTTACTTCAACCAAATAAAAATTCATAGATGAATAATCTAGAAAGTTCATAGCAAGAGGGTATAGAAATTCATAAAAAAATTAAATGTTTTTAAGGAATTGAATTCTCGCACTATGAGGAGGATTCACACTCAGAATAAAATAATATGGTACCCACTAGAGTCCATTGTTCTTAAAATAAATACTACTAGTAGTGATTGCAGAAGTGATGTCAGGTAAATGACCTCATGGAGATCAGAAGATGATTATTAGGTCCTCAAGATCAGTGATGTATAATCTTAGGGGGAGAAATAAATATGTTATCTTGATTCCCATGGTTGTTTTGATATTCATGTTTCTTATATTACTAAAAGTGCATCTGGTGTACTAACAGTGAACATGTATACATAGTACAGGCTCAGAGGGAGATGTAGCTATGAAGTTTCAGTACTTTACTTTTTGTATGTAGATCTTATGGAGAAAAATCACATATATATGTGATTTCAGATATAGAAAGTAGCGTATGTTTCCATATGATGAAGAATCAGTGAGACAAACTTAGGGAAACACTCTCATATGCTTCAAACACTTATTATTTGGATTTCTTGTTTTGATGTTGATGATTACAATTTGTTGATGATATTTATAAGTGCTTTTGGATTTTATGAGTTGATGATGCTTTTATGGATAACCAATTGATGAATTTACTTTGATTTCCTTACTGATGTTTGAGTTTATATGATCATAAATGAGAGTGAAAAATTAGCACAGGTTTAGTGGGAGCATTTGTTATGCTTCTAATAATGCATTGTTGGAATTATGTTTGATTGATAATTCCTTAGTAGATCATGATGCTTATCATTGGTGATGCTACTAAAGAGGCTTATGTTGCTGAAGTTCTTAAATGATGATGTTGCTGGGCACAACCCAACTTGGATTAGATTTTGGTAAAGACTCTGCATCGTGTGGGGTAGAGTGCGCAGTGGAGCACGTAGCAGAGTGTATTTTGAGGAAGTAAATATACCACGTGATGTTGTAAGGGCTTCAAGATGGTTCGAACCCCATATGTTATAGGTAAATTTTGGCATCATCCCCCATCACTTGGTCAAACTGGATATCATCCCCAGGACCAATGAAATAGGGTCTATCATCCCCTACATTTCAGTTTCTATATGCCCTAAGAGAAGAGAAATTCATTCATGGCTTCTATTGTGAGATTTCCAAGGTTTGAAGTATATTTTATATCACTTATGAACTCACCAATGCTGCCTATAAAGGGACTAACTGTGTTGCATATTAAACATCCTCCATTCAAGGATGCACTTCAATGCACTTCCCAACATTCAAGAGTGCGTTGGTCACCTGGGCGTGAAATTCTCATTGTTCCAGGAATCTCCACATGGACAATGCCTTCTAGAAGAGTCCATATGTGTCAGTCCATATAACACCTCCAAGGTTCGTAACATGTCTTTTCTATTCTTAGAAAGTCATTGATTGAGAAACTACCCTACGTTTCCCTATAAATTGAGCACAGATCCTAGTGCTAGGGAAGGAAGAATTTTGGTAAAGAAAGGTTGTTGGATTCTCATTTGAGAGAGTGAAAATATCGATATGTTGCTCGTGTGATGTTGGATGTGATGAGGCTGGGATGAATTTAGAGCTAGTGGCATCAAATCAATCATTGGTTGTAACCTGCCCCTTATACTCTTTAAGAAAGATTTATGTTCATTTTCCCATATATGTATCTGTTTATGTATCTATTTTTCATGCAATGGATTCTTGAATGATATATATGTTTCACATCTAATCAATTTGAGTGATTAAGATAAGTAGGCATCTGTATATTGAAATTTGTTTTTTTTCTCTGTTTATGCTTGTAGGAATAAATCTAGCGATTAGAGTTGGATTGAAAGCAACAACAAAAGTGACAGAAGGAGAAGAAGAAGCACTTGGATCACAAGTAGGTTCTTCTATCATTCTATGTGTCTATTTATTTTAGAGAAAGTGTTATCAAAGTCTTTCATCTGTTGTTATAAGTCCCTAGCACCACACTTAGGGAATTTTATTTATTCGTAGATCACAATTATGCATAACAAATTAGCGACTCTAGTGGGGAGTTTCCTATCATTCCTAGTTTTTTCTCCTATGATAATCCTCATCAGTAGAATCTACTTTCAGTCAATATAATTTTGAATGAAGAATTACATTAGAAGTGTGTTCTATAGCTTGCATTTTCAATCACTACTGCGCCCAATTCCTTCTTGGTCAAGATACAATGTACTGCAGTGCAATGTCTCCTACTCAGGGGTGCATTACAAGGCACTATCTACCCTTAGAGACTGCATTGCCCCCCTATCCAACCAAATTCCATTCAAATCTATCATTCTCAGCCATTTTTTTTTTGTATTCTCACTTGTCTGATACCTCTTACAGACCAGTGAAATTACTTGATTCTTCCTCCTTGGAAAAGTAAATTTGTTAAATGTCTCTTTAGTGTTTTTATTTATCATTGGAAAATAAAATTCAAAGTATTTTATTTCTGCATTAGATCCATTTGTTTTCATAAAGGAAATTGTCATTAAATTCTTCGTTTTTCCTAAAAGAGAAATTGTTGTTAAATTCCTCATTTCTCAAAGAAGAAAACACTTGTTTTTGTTGATTTGATGTATATTGTTTCCTTTCTTACATTCACATTAAGATAGATGAAAATAAAAACATGCATGTGCATATAGTGAATTGTGTGTGTTGCATAGGAACAAGTTAGGAAAGCTTCATTTTAGTTTGTGCTCTTTACTGTTTGCTCTAAAACTGATTGCTCTTTTCCTTAGTAGCTTGGATTTTCATTGAAAAATCTAAAATTGAAATTTTTTCTTATCATTTAAGTTTTCATTTTTAGGAATTTCCATCACATCATGTGGTGAACCTCAAAGAAAAACTTTCTAAACAAGATCAACTTAAAATTTTCATCAATTTACCTAAGAAAGCATTGGAACCATAACGATAACATTTAGAAGGTCTAGGCTAGAAACGTTTTGCGAGGTTGTTAAACATGGAATGTCATTAAATTCTCTGCGATATATTCCGAGTGTGATACCTCACTCCACGTATGTAAGTATATCGGAGCTTGTCCACATACCTTCAGGTATATCAGGCGATGTGCTAGTACAAAACGTATAAGGGCGTGCTCTCACTGTGCGGTTTCACATTAGACAACACTAATGTGAACTTGGGCATTCGCATACCTTCGGGTATATTTGGGAGGAAAAATTTAGGTTACTATCCATCCATAGTGAACCAATTCGGATACCTTGTAACTTGTGATACGGAAAACATAACATTCAGGGAGATTTATTGCCCGTACTTCTTGGTTTTCCAGGAGGTATTCTGCAGTTCACAATTACTTGGTAAACCTTTTACCTAGAATTACCTTTTTTTTTTGTTTTTTTTTTTTTGGTCATAAAATAAATCAGTCATCGTGGAAGAAGAGAACCCCTTTTCCCGTAATTCACATAGAATGGCACTGAAACCACTTTTACCACCAAGAGAAATTTATGGTTGGCGAAAGTGACATCGCTCCCACAAAAATAGTATTATTAGTACCTCTGGTGCAACATCATCCTCACATATACCAAGGTTGATACAAGTTGTTTCTACAAATCCTAATTCATCTATTGTTTTTGAGACAAATTCCTCATAGATACCTGTGGTCACGATCCATCCAATCAGTGAGACCATACCTCATGAACCCGATACTTTCACTTTTTAACCAGAACATCTGAATCTTGAAGTCAAACGACCAAAAATTTTTACTTTATTGGTTGCCTCACAATCTATTGTAGCCATTGAGTCTCCCATATTGCACAATCAACCTCCTTAAATATACTTTGGGGCTGATGGAGAAATATTTCCACCTAGTTTAATTTCGAGTCAAGAAATACCACAAGAAGAAACACCTTTAGCTCCAACTCATTTTGGGGTGGAGCTTTACCTGTATGAGTCTTTTCCTCATTCACCTTCCTCTTCTTTTGTTGATGTTGTGTCTATTTTAGTTTCCATAGATTCAATATGGTATACATTTGGTCGAATAACCATGTATGAGCCAACATCTTCGGCTGGACCATCTATTCCAGTTGCAACAAAACCTGCTCTTGCTACCCTTTCGATGTTCACAACTTCTCCAGAGTCACATCTATATGGTGGCCCTTCCATCACACCTAGTTACCAATATTTATCTGGAAATTTCTCTGGTGCATCCTAAAACCCATGTAATTCACTAATGTCATCATATGGTATTATAACTGGTAAATATATAGTGAGTATTGAACGACTTGATCCTTTATACACATTATCAGGGAAATATCAAGCTGGTCCATTTGGGTATATTCCATCCAGTACAATTTCCACTTGAATCCTTTCATTTGGAGAACAGTATTTTCAATATTACTATACTCCTCATGGGGGAAACATATGGTCACAGATATTGAAAGTACTTCGTTGTTATTTGGTCATCCTAATGTCAGAATGAATGTTTTTCAGTGGCAGCCCACTCTACCCATCCAACCTCAAAAGGTTGTATACTCGTATCAGTCGGTTCAATATTTTGCACCTAGATCAACTCCACTTGTTAATACATCCTTACCCCTATTACAGTCTCAAACTCTTGTACCTCAACCCAATACCCTCAAGTATTAGGCCCTTAGACTCCAACTTCTTTGGGTGGTTTACAACAACCACCTATATTTGGAATCATTTATTCACAAAATAGATTACCATATTATGGGATGTATCAACCACAACTAGGTTATACCTATCCACTACTAAATCCAAGCTATCCTAGTTTTGGTTATAATTCTTTTGGATAGCCCCTTGGAAACCACAAGTGAAAATTCCACAACCTTCATTTCAACAAGTAGCGTACTGAGGTTTTGGTAAACAGAGTCCTCGAGCATTTTATTTTTAAAAACACCCCTATCTAGGTTAAAAAAAACATATTCCTTATGCTGGTGCTTAAAGGCCTATTTCCCATGTAATTCCATCATACCCTGGCTATGCTCAACCTGACTTAAATTGACAGTTGCCCTTTGTTGCAACTTTAGAGTTACTAGATTTAAACCAACTCACTAATGATCCAATCAATTACACCCCTTGGTGGCTGGTGATACCTCATAAATTACCCTCGGACATTCCTAAGTTCAATGGAAACCCCAGGGGAGACCCATCGACTCATGTCATGGCCTATCATTTGTGGTGTTCATCTAACTCCCTAAATGTCGACTCTGTTCGACTATGTCTTTTCCAGCGTACTCTTACTGGTCCGACTGAAAAATGGTACATTGAGTTACAAAGAGCTTCATTTGATAATTTTATTGCCCTAACTACTATTTTTCTGATCCACTTCCAGCAACCCTTATGATATGAAACTGGAACAGAACTCTTGACTAATTTTAAACATATTAATTCTACTCACATTTACGATCATATTCATGAGTGACATTGTTGTCGTAGAATGTTTAATACATTTTTTCCTAGTCAGCTTCCTACTGAGTGGTTCATTAAGTCCCTGTTTCCATCTATAAATGAGGATGTGGCTAAGGGTGGCATCATCACTGAAGAGCAAGTCATTTCTTGTGCGTAATATTTAGATAAATCATTTAGAAACCAAAAACCTCGTTACCTTTGCATATTATGTAATTAGGAACACATTGTTGGAGACTATCCTCACCGCACCGAAGTCTAAAAATTGGTTAAGACCTCACATTCATCTGTAGTGTTAACATATCGATTTCCAAATCCAGACACAAATTTGGTTGCTACTGATCCAGCTTCTAGCTCCCAAGTGCTTATGTTGTTTTTCACGCATATATTGATTGATGTTTTGGTGTAAAAACACAATAAATATTATGTTATTCAAGCTACTGATCAACGTACAACATCGATCACGAATCCGTCTACATAATCGATACCATATACTGTTATTCATGAATTGACAATCAAGCCACCGAAGGGAGTCGTTCATAAATCGACATTTAATCCTTGAGCCTGAGTTTCTCAAAATTATAATATAGTTGAATATTTGGCTCAATCCCCTTCAAATATGTTAGTTCTTAAGGTGTTTCAAAATTTCCCCTCCCATAAATAGGCTTTCTTGTCAAAAATTGGTGAAATTGATCTGACAGATTCCAATCTCGTAGTCTTTAATCATATGGGCGATGTTCAACAATTACCAACAGAATTGGCATTCTCCACCCAAGTAAATTTTCTCAATCAACTTTTTCATCATATTATTATTGATGAGGGAGCATCTACGTCCATTATGTCTCTAAAATACTGGAAGTCACTTGGCTCTTCGCACCTATCTCAATCGCCCACGATGTTGAAAGCTTTCGACGAATGTACATATAAGCCTTGTGGTATTATCAATAACCTGCATGTTGAACTAGGGGGGAGAACAATAAATTTTGAATTTGAGGTCATTAAAGACCCCTTCATTAGAACGTTTTACTCAGAAGGCCATGGTTATATGCTATGACTGCGATTGTCTCTACATATTTTATAACAATCGCCTTTCCACATAAAGGTGTCATCACAGTCATCAATCAACTATCCTTCTTTGCCTTCAGTTCCCAGGTAATTGGAAGTGTTACATTAGTTCACGCACCCCAACTCGCACTTCAAAACATTGGTGTAGGACTCTTAAATGATTTCACTCTCATGGGAACCTTTACATTACCGTCGCCTGCGATTTTGGCAGAAATTGCAAGCATAGAGACGTGCTACATGATATATTCCACTCCATCTAGCTTAAGGAAGATTATGGGTGTTTCTAAAGTTGTTACATTGGATGAATTTCTGTTACATAACCCAATTGAGCTGGCATAACAATCAATCTATATGGCTTGGGCAATGAATCTGAAATCATCGTCGCCAGTCATTTGGGCTGATCATTCATTAGATTATGGTACTCCATCTGATCCTTTTTCCTCAACTTTATTGACAGATGAGAATATTGTGGAATCCATGATGCCAGAAGGAGAACCATGGGAATATCATTATCATCACTCCCATCTTTAGGATTATGAAGAAGATAATCTTATTGAACTATATCACCTAATGATCAAAACATTTTTTTCGAATTATTTTCTTATTAATGCAATCGAATCTGAGCGAAAATTATCAAATATTGAAGAAACCGTTTCTATCAATATTTCAACCAAACCCAACGTTGTAGAAAAAATTTAGCGTGCCTTGTTTTCCATCAGAAATCGACACATATATCTCTCTCTCTTTCATGAATTTCGTGATGTATTTTCTTGGTCTTATGAGGAAATTCCAGGCATAGATACTAGTATCATTGAACACACTATTAATATGTACCCTAATTTCAAACTGGTACGTCAACACCTTCATCCTGTTCATCTAAAGAAGGTTGTTGCCATTAAAGAAGAATTTGAAAAATGTTTACGTTTTGGTTTCATATACCTTGTTTTGCTAACTGAGTGGGATTCCAACATTTTTCCTATTGTGAAAAAATATGGAACCATCAGAGTGTGTGTCAATTACTAGGATGTCAATCTTTCTTGTCCAAAAGACAACTATCATACTTCCTTTATCGACCATATTATTGACGATTTTGGTGGATGCGAAATATTTTTGTTCATGGATGGTTTTTCTGGATATAATAAAATCAATATCCACCTAGAGGACCAATATAAGACAACATTAATCTATCCCTGGGGTACATTCACTTATTGGAAGCTACTGTTTATTTTAAATAATGTTGGGGAAAATTTTTAGAGAGCAATGGCTTATGCTTTCAATGATGTCAAGCACATTGTTTAACCCTATCTAGACGATTTACCCACGCATTCAAGAAACCGAACTGATCACTCGATGCATTTGAGAGCTATCTTTCTACGCTGCAGATGCTACAAAATATGCCTCAATCCACATAAATGTGTGTTTTGTGTTGGTTCTAGTCGTTTGCTAGGATTCATCATTTCAAAAGAAGGAATTCAAATCAACCCAGTGAAGGTCCAGGCCATTCTTGATTTTCCCGTGCCATCAAATTTTCTTCAGTTATAGAAGCTTCAAGAAAGGCTAAATTCCTAAGGAGGTTCATACCCAACTACGTCGAAATGGCTAAAGTATTTACTAATCTCTTAAAAAATGGGATTCCCTTCCATTGTGATAATGTTGGGAAAGTTTCTTTTGATGTTGTCAAGGATACTCTTCTCAGGGCGCCATTAATGTATTCCCCCAATTATCAGAGTGATTATTTCTTATATATGACTGTGGCTGATATGACCATTGCTATGGTATTGGTCCAAGTAGAAAATTGGATATAACATCTAATATATTATTTGAGTCGTAATCTTAATGATACAGAATTGAAGTATTCATACGTAGAAAAGCTTTCCTTGGTGGTTGTTTAGGCCATCCAAATATTTCACCACTATATCTTATTCCGGAGGACCATTGTCATTTCAGATTGCAACCCCATGACTTACATCTTATCAAGTAAATTGCTGGGGGGAAAGTATTCAAAATGGATTTTCATTTTGTAGGAATTTGATTTTGAATTCATCAAATCCAAGTCAAAGAAGTCTTTAGTTTTGGTTGAGCTTCTCTGTGACCTTCCCTCTAATAGTACTGTTACTACATCGAAACCATCTATTCCTGATGAGTCTCTGTCTCTGATTGGATCATCTGATCCTTGGTATGGGGATTTTATCATTTGTCTCCAGACCCAAACTTTTCGATCTGATACCTCTCGCTTTGACAAGCGACATATTAGATACCAAGCCAAATATTATCTGATCGTCAGCTATACACTTTATTGTCATGGTGTCAATATAATTTTAAGCAGGTGCCTCACTCATGAGGAGGCCGAAAAGGTTTTAAATGATTTTCATGATGCGGCTTGTGGTGGACAATTGTCTGGATACACTACTGTGTAGAAGATACTCCGTACAATTAATTTTGGCCTACCATATTTCACAACTACATCGTCACGGTCAGAAGTTGGCATGCATGCCAGATATCTGATCGTAAAATCCACAAATCGCCAGTGCCAATGCATCTTGTTGTCTCTATGGAACCATTTTCAAAATGGGGCATTAACTTCATGACCTGTAACGCTCGTTTGTCCAGGTGGCATGGTTATATTATTGTCACAGTAGACTACTTTATCAAGTGGGCCAAAGTGATGACTACATTCAACAACATAGGACAAACAAATGCATTATTTTTCTTTAATCATGCCATTTCATGGTTTGGGGTCCCATAGGCTATAGTCACAGATCATGGTTCTCATTTTCACAATCATATGATGAATGAGCTGACTACCAAATTAGGATTTTCGCATGATAGTTCTACTGATTATACACAATCAAATGTACAAGTTGAGGCTATTAACAAGATTCTTAAATGAATGCTTCAATGAATGATAGGAGTTCATAAATGAAATTGGATTTTAATCTTGTACTTGGCTTTGTGGGTGTACCAAACCTCGGTGAGAAACGCAATTGGATTTATCCCCTTTCTACTGGTGTATGGTCTGGAAGCTATCTTGTCAATCCAATGTGAAATATCGTCGTTAAAACTTGCAATATACTTGTTACCTGACACCTCTGCTAAAAAAGCGCATCTTTTTAGCCTCATCCATCTTGATGAAACATGTTGTGAAGCCTAATTTTCCAACGAAGCACATAAGATATGTATAAAGGCGTAATAAAATAAGCATGCACAGCCCCGCATATTCTCAGAGGGTGACCTGGTCCTTCTTTATGATCATGAAGCTAATGTAATAGGTATAGGGAAATTTGAGCCATTATGGCATGGCCCCTATATTGTCAAAATATTTCTTGCTAAGGGTTCCTATGATTTGGTAGATTACGATGGAATTCTGTTGGTGCAACCCCGAAATGGGTTGTATCTCAAACATTACTATGCTTAAGCATGAGAATAGTAAATTTTTGTATTATATTGTGTATATGTTGTTGATTCACCTTTACTATCTAAGTTTGTTTTTCTAGAGTTTTCTTGAAGATAGTAATTTGTTTTAAATTTCATTGCAGATGTCTGAATCTTTGTAACCATTCGTTGGGTATGTTGATGGAGCTAGTCGTAGTACGTAGAATCTATCCTCTGCAGCGTGGCCCATTTTTTCTCTGAATGATGAGTTAGTGAGTTTTCAAGGTATTTTTATCGATCTATCAACAAACAATATCACTTATTATAGTGCATTGATCGAACTTCTCTCTGATTCCATTTCATTTGGTATTAACTGCATCATCATTAGGTTAGACTCACAACTTGCGGTACTACAACTTACTAGTTTTTATACTGTCATAAATCCAATAGTGCATCATATGTTCCTAAGATTTTGACTTTTGGAAATACATTTTGATTTCATTCAATATCAACACATTTCCATAAACTTGAAAACATTAATTGATTCTTTAGCGAATTATGTTATAAACATACATTTGAAACACATGTAAAGATACATTCACATAATTGAATAGGATTGCACAATAAACATAGGAAAACACTGAAAATAAATAGATAGATTGTTATATGTTTTTACAAAATTTGTGCCCAAGAAACATTGGTCATCTGACCTCAAAATGTATGCAACATGTCAAAAAGTAAACTAGTGGTGCTCATGATAACATGCTACTAATCTAGCTATCCTACGCAGTAACTGCATCCAACAATTAGGAACACCAATATTATGGTGCTACAGTGGCACGGGTAACTCTTCAATCTAGAAATCCGGAATCTCTAAGGTCAACCGCTGTATGTGCTGCTAAAGCTCATAAAAATTCTCAACCATATCCAAATCCTGAAGGACTGCTCTCCTGACATCCCTCTCTCTTGGCTCATCCGCTCCCTGCTTTGGCTGTACCACTCATTGAAATATACCTAAATCTTCATTACATTAAAAATTTATTTTAGTCTTGAGAAAAAATTAAAATACAAAAACTTTTATAAAACTTAGAAAAATCAAAAAACATGGTCAAAACATTCTTACCAATTGCACCCCACCGAGCGCCTTTTGGTAAAACTAAATCTGGACCCCCTCGGAAGTCAATGCATGCATATGAATAGTCATTTATGGCAATAATATGTCGCCTAAACCAGGTTAAGAATGTAGTCGAGAACACAATGGTCGATTGACCAGCATGTCTATCCATCAGTTCTACCCATATCTTCATACTTGGATCTCTAGGGTTAGATATACCCAACGTCACATGTTGAGGTTGCATCAATGGAATCCTCTCTATGGCAAAAGAAATGAGGATCGAACCATAGTTGAAATTTTTCTTCCTTCATCCCTTTGCCTTGCTCAATTGTTCTTTCATTTGAGAGAGTACAGCTTCAACCCAGTTGAAAACTATTGATTCCATGCACTCTAGTGCATACTGCATGTAAGATATGTTTTCTACATTTAGTGTAGCGATACTAGAAAGCTTTCAAATCGTGAATAAGATGGTTCTCAATGGAAAATCACGAACATCACGGATGTTTATTTTCCCATCCTTGCAATGTTCTTCCCTTGGACTGCAATACTGCAATATATAATCTCTCACCATCTCTCCACCAAGAGCAAACACTGAGAGAGAAATGGGTAGGCCTCTCCTCGAAAAACCTGTGAGAAAATAGATATCCTCCACTAAAATTGGGACCACTTTGTCCCCAATATGAAATGCCTCAATAGTTGGATCCCATGCACGAACAAGGAACTCCAATAGTTCCATTTTTTGCTTCATACCAGATAATCTGAAGTAGTTCAGCAACCCACAGTCTCTGAGGGCTCTTACAGTATCGGGATCATTTAGAGTAATCATGTTTTGTTCCTCATGTTCTCTTTCCTACAAGAAATTGTCATTTTGGTCCATTGAATCCCCGGAATACAACCATAAGAATCATAAGGATGCATTTCATGCAAAAAATTAGGAAAAAATTAGGCACACTACAAAGAACAAAAATGTGAATTGCGCCCAACACACCTATGGTTAAGAGACAGTGTGTTGCAAGTGCACATGGCCTTCAATTCCAGTGCACTGCAATGCACCTTTTGACATTCAAGGGTGCGTTGCCCTGTTTGCAAAATAATTTTACCCTAAGGGGCCCAAATCCCTAAAAAATTGAAATGAAATGAAAAAAAAGACTACTAAAGGAAAGAGGAGGTTGATAGCACCAACCTAGATCAAACGATGAGGAAAACCACCCCCATAATCGATCACAATCAACAGTTGAAGTTAAGGGGAAAAAACAGGTTCATAGCTCCAAAATGAAAATGGTAACTTTCAAATTGTAAAAATGAACAACAAAACTCTTTTAATTAGTCATTTGATTATTTTCAAATCATATTTATTGATGTGACTATGGTTTTATTCATTTTTTTATCATGAAACGTGCATTTTTAATCCATTTGATGTTCTTTTGAACATGTTTACGACTGACATAGAATATTAGTCAGGCACACTTATTTCAAGAATGATTTGACCACAAAGCATACTTTTATCCTTATTTTTCAAGATTTGATAAAAAAGAAAAAGGAAATGAAGCACACTTTTATCTCTTTTTCGAGCTTCGATAATGGCCAAAAAGGAACCCTTGGAGTCTTCTTTTAGCTCTTTTCAGACTCTGATAATGTGAAAATATTGTCGATCACTTGTATTTTTGAGCTCATAAAAGTATATGAAACAAAATCTACTCAGTATAAGTTTAACCCTTTTCCAGACTGAGATAGATTATTTACGAAAAAGGAAAACCTTATTCGAACATGGCTAGGAGGTTCTCTCATATATCATTTTACACTTTTTTGGATCTGAGCGACAAATTTACACAAAAGGACTCATGGAGTTTTATTTTTTCCTCTTTTTCAAACACTCTAAATATGAAAAAGGGTTGGGATGTCATTGTCGTTAGGCTCGTTAAAACATAAAATAGCGATAGGCTTATCGATCATGTCAAGGATCGAGTTTCATTTATCACTAGAATCATTAAATTATTAAATAGTTATGCATATTTACTTGAAGTATTGAATTATAGATCAATCATATGTTATCCTCCTCAAGCTTGTTAAAAAATAAATAGGTATTGGTTGACAAATGATTGGGGAAAATTTGCGAAAGTGAACATAATTTCTATGGTAGCAGGTCACTCTTGAACATGACACTTCACTCCATCATCGTGATTTTTTTGGTTTGGTAATCTTCTTGACAGTTCATTCATACATATGGTTCATCATAATTTCACTTCAGTTTTGGGTTAATGCTGCCAACTCATCTCAGTGTTTCCGATATTTTTAAGAGAATTCATCTAGTGAATACTCATCCTTCTGCAATGCTCATAAACCTTCATTTTCATGACAGTCATCCCTGAATATTGTTATGTCAAGTCACATTTTGTCTCTGAAATTAGTAACTCCCATTTCTCGATAAAGTGGCTTCATGTCAACATCAAATAATCATCCAGGAAGTTTACTTAGAAACATCATCTTCTAGTACCATGAGGCTTGTTACAAAATCGACAACATCCTCGCTTCTAGACATTTGACCGAAATATTTTGTTTGGTGTTCGACATAAAATCATATATTCACGCCTTGCAAAATGTACTACAGTACCTTGAGAGACATTAACATCAATCATGGTTCTCTTGCGTTTGTTAACAACTCACATCATTGGTTGGTAATCAAACGATGTCTTACCATGTTCGACAAAAAATCATATATTCGCATGCCTAGAATTGTACCCAAGTAATCGAGTGAATGAGATAAGAAGACCCCAGATCTATTTTCAGCCATCTGGGCTGCGATTTCAGGATTTTTGTACACGTCATCTATACGGTGACCTTACATAGAAATCATCATCTAAACATGGGCCTATATCTGTAAGAATGTTTTTATTGGGAAAAATTCCAATTTATATGACTTTAGACACCATGTACATGTTATTAGATAGTTTATGTACTGAGCATGGAAATGCCTACCTCAACAATTTGTGATCAAGATGAAAATATCATGATGTAATGTATTTTAAGATTGATGCAGGTCGCCACTCCACTTCAGTTCCAACTCATCACATCGTAAATCATCTCATTGAAATCATATTATTATTATTTCAACTTCATTCTTCAGGGGAAAAATATTACAGGTCAATTTGGGCATCATCCCCCATGACCTGGTCAAACTAGACATCATCCCCAGGAATAATAAAATAGGGTATATCATCCCCTACATTTCAGTTGCTATATGCCCTAAGAGAAGAATAATTCATTCATGGCTTCTATTGTGATATTTCCAAGGTTTGAAGTATATGTTATATCACTTATGAACTCACCAACAATGCCTCTAAAGGGACTAACTACATTGAAAATGAAACATCCTCCATTCAAGGGTGCACTACAATGCACTTCGCGACATTCAAGAGTGCGTTGGTCACCTAGGAGCAGAATTATTGTTGTTCTAGGGATCTCCACATGGCCAGTGCCTTCTAGAAGAGTCCATATGTGTCAAACTTTGAATCCAAGTGTCCATCTAACACCTATGAACTTGGAAACATGTCTTTCCTATTCTTAGAAATTCATTCATTGAGTAACTACCATAAGTTTCCCTATAAATTGAGCACATATCCTAGTTCTAGGGAAGGAACAATTTTGGTAAGGAAATTCTATTGGATTTTCATTTGAGAAAGTGAAAGTACCGATATGTTGTTGGTGTGATGTTGGATGTGATGAGGTTTGGATGAAGCTAGAGTTGGTGGCATCAAATTGATCATTGGTTGTAACCTCCCCCTACTACTCTTTAAGAAATATTGTTGTTCATTTTCCCATATATGTATCTGTTTATGTATCTAGTTTTCATGCAATGGGTTCTTGAATGATATATATGTTTCACATCTAATCAATTTGAGTGATTAAGATAAGTAGGCATCTATATATTGAAATCTATTTGATGTTCTCTGTTTATTCTTGCAGGAATCAATCTGGCGATATGTGTTGGATTGAAAGCGACAGAAGGAGAAGAAGAAGCACTTTGATCACAAGTAGGTTCTTCTATCATTTTGTGTGTCTATTTTTTTTAGAGAAAGTGTTAGCAAAGTATTTCATCTATTGTTCTAAGTGCTTAGCACCACACGTAGGGAATTTTATTTATCAGTGGATCAAAATTCTACATAACACCATCCTTTTTTAAAAATGTGTGACTTTTTAAGGGATCAATGGTTTTGGGACAATAGTTTCTTCTTTTAGGGGGTACATGGTATTTGGACCATGGTATTTTGGCGATGTAATCCTACAATATAATATTATATATAGGAAAAAATAGTAAGAAGAGAATCATCTTGGTGATCCAGATAAGAATGTTGTAATATGTAATTAGTAATGAAGGAGAGGCTCTACAACTAAGTGCATAGAGGTCTGGGGAAGGGTCTCCAGCTAAGTGTGCAGATAACCTGCAACTTAGTGTGCAAGTCAAGAAATGGTTGTATTCAAAGATTCATTATAATAATAAATAATTTTTTGGACGATATTATGGTGCCTTGTGTGATTAATGTGTGTTATCATTGGAAAATAGAACAAGAAAAATTATAGTATTAAATGTCAAGTAGAAGCATTTACAAGGTTGAGAAACATTAGAAAAATCTGAAATTTTTTAAAAATCTCTAAGGTCAAGAGGAAAAAATAAAATTTCACATGAGAGACACAGGAAAAATGCTCCTTGCATGCATTTTTCTTCGATAGGTGCGCTTATCGGCGAAAATTTCCATAAATAGTCTGCACGGTCCTAGGAGTGGCGGAAGTCACTATCCAGGACCACTTGACACACTTCAAGAAATAATCCTCCACTTGAGGCTACCCAAGGACAACTTCCTAGGCCACCTTTGGACCTCAAGTGAGAACACAAAGGAATCAATTAGGCACACAAATGAATCAACCCTCTCTCTTGGGTCACCATCCACAAGTGTACCAAGAGAGGGAAGAAAGATTTGAATTTTCCCATAAATTACCACCATGAGAAGAAAAAAATGAGAACACATTGCTATGTTGGACAAATTTCCCATGATCAAGCTAGCAGTAGGTAATCTAGAGCAACATTAGAGTTAGAGGAATTAGTTGTTGGCCACCCAACAACTTCAATCCCTTTGGAGAAGAGAGAGGCCTTGCGGCATCAACTCAAGGGTAAAAAATTCCTTGCACTAGGTCTTAGAACTCAATAGTTGTAAGGATTCTTTGGAAAGTGTGTAACATTTTATATTTCTTAATAATATCGGTGAATAAGAGGGGATTTTATTCCAGTGTTTGCATTATTGTCTCGTTTGACTCATTTTGAGATTTTTTTTTGGTTTTAGTTTAGTTGTGTTTCTTCTTCTTATATGCGGAATACTAGATTCCATTGTTTAGTGTTACATACATACATACATACATACATACATATACATATATATATATATATATATATATATATATATATATATTCACTAACCTGCTAACCATATTTTCTTCCTATGACCATAGCTTGTAGGCTACAACCATTCGTACCAAGCACCGGTGGATTGGTACACTTGTGCACCAAAACCATCACTACAGGATTGGTGAATCCACTTGCTTTACCCTTTAGTTAAGTGATTGTGCTTATTGTAGGGGTCTTCTCTCTGATCTAGAGTGTTTATGGGACAACTACCCTTCTCCTCATCTCTCCTCATTCACCGATAGTGAATATTTGTAGTTCAATAGTTCCAGAAATTTTACTTCTAGGAAACCCGCACACAGTTTACTCAGATAGACATGGTGATTCACGCGATTTCATCTCTGAATTGTGCGCCTATGTGAGACATTTCCACATGGAAACCAGAGAGCATATTTATCAGTCGTTTTATTTAGTTTCCCAATTGTAAAGTGACTAGCAACCTACAGAAAAACTACCAGCACTCTGTTTGGTGTCCCATGATTGTTTAGAACATGCTTTTGGCTGCGATTTAGTATTTCTAGTTACAAAGTTTTAAAATTTAAATTATATCTTCACAAAACTCACATAGTTTAAGTAGGGGGGAATTGAGTGGCGAAAATCCACCTTTGCAGTCTGAATTAACTCATTTTGTGAAAATAGACACCAAAAAATAACAGATAATTAGTAGGAGTAAGTGGCCCTAATCCACATATTCTTAGCTAGCTTCCATTTATTTTTCCTAGTTAGATCATTAATTTTAGTTTAAAATTTTTCACTACGAATTGGGAACACGAAATTATCTTAAGAGAAGCAAGTAATCTCGGTTGGCCTTGCACCTTTTGGTGACCCTAGGCATGGATATGTACACTCTCTTTTGATAATTTTCCATATCCCCTTAGTCAATCATTTAGTTTAATTAGGAAAAGTTGTAAGCGGCCCACTATCTGCATATCATTTTCTTATTGCAAGGAACAATCAAAACATATATTAATCGGGGACATGTAAAGGATCATTGCATATCCGCATATTAAAAATGTGTGATTGTTGATTTTTTTCTCACAAACTTCAACACCATAAGCGAAGTAAAGCCTCCTTAAAACTAACCTAAGTGAACTCATTAAATTTCCCCACAGCGGCCACAAGAAAAATAATAGTTCAGGTTAGGACCATGGGGGTAGGAATCCAATAAGCCTCCATGGTCAGTTTAAATCTTGAAACAGAGAATTTGACTTAATAGGGAGCTTTAAATCTGTCTATCCACCCATGGAAAAGAAAACACAAGTGGCACAGAGACCCGATTCAAAAGGGGTTAAGCTTAGGCCCAGTGCGTGCGGTATTATTTGGGGCTACCTGACCTATCTAATGCTCAGTACTGGTAGTTGATTTACCAAGAAGCTCAAGACTCAAACACCCACGTGGGACAATGGTACTGAGTGGAAAAATCTAGGGAATCCTTCCCTATAGGTAACGGTGCACACAGTACTAGATACTCTACCCATTACCATGGTCGATTCTTCGGTTGCTGGAAGGCGTCGCCAATTCTTTCGGGATGTTAGCTCCAATACCCACCAAAAGACATCTTCACAAGGCCCAGTTACAATTGAGAGTGTGAGGATGTTTAGGTCTTTAGGATTTTTAGTATCAAACACAAAAACAACCAAAACCAATTTTTTTAATGGATTGATCACATAGAACTAATTTAAAGGAAATTAACCTTTTGTTTCTGC
Organism: Pinus albicaulis; assembly: GCA_034641835.2. NCBI lineage: Eukaryota > Viridiplantae > Streptophyta > Pinopsida > Pinales > Pinaceae > Pinus > Pinus albicaulis. The sequence continues at coordinate 814,017,677 of CM076584.1, forward strand.
TTTTTTTTATGTATGTGGTCAGCCTTTTTGCTTTGATATATAAATCTCCCTCCTCTCATAGAACTAAAGAAGTTTTCCAAAACCATAGCTAGTTGACACCATAACTGACCCAATGGGACCTCGTCAATCTAGAATTCTTTTGTACCTCCCCCCATTAGCGGGAGGAGTTCCAGGTCTTTCACCATTTAGGCATCAAAGATGGAACATCGCCACCCTTATCGATTCATCCTTTATCTAGGCATATTTAGTTGGGGACCCTTAAGGGTCACCCTACACCACACCAGAGGAAAATCCCACAGGGTCACCACATACCACTCCTCCCACATCCCCTAGGGGGTAGAGGAGCACTATGCATTTGGGGAGCCAAATGAGCACACAACCAGGTACGTCACAAAAAAACCCCATATCTAACTAGAACCCTCTGTTTTCATATTCTGCACTGTCGCTCAACACACAATTACCGTTCTTAGCATCATTTAACTTACTTAATATAACCATGATAATGAATGATCCCATTGCAAACAACCCTACATGTCCCCCATGCCCACGAAGATCCATTTGAACATTCCAAAATTCAAAGGGAAGTAAGCGGAAGACCCCATAAATCATATAATGACTTTCCACTTATGGTTTTTGTTGAACAACATCATTGATGATACTCTTTGACTAAGACTATTTCAGCGCACCCTAACCGGACTAACAGCAAAATGGTATGTGGAGAAACCTTCTGCTACACATGGAACCTTCAGCGCCTTCACTACTACATTTCTCACATATTTTTAGCTACCCATCCACCATGATTTAGGGATGGAATTACTGAAGCATTTTAGAAAGATACCAGTCATCCATATCTCACACCATCTCCATCAGTGACAACTATGTCACAGTTTTCGTAAAGCCAAACTCGACGATCAAGTTCTGTTGGACCTCTTCCTAAAAACTCTCACTACAAATATTTAAAAAGATGTAGCTACTCAAAAACCTACATCTAAAGAGGGTGCCATCAGTAAAGCCCAACAACTCAAGCTAATTTACACGCATTCAAGATACATTTATAACTCCTACCTAATGTTCTATGCCTGGAAATTTATAAATAATTTCCAGGTGCGTCGAAAAATGCATATGGATTGATTGGGTCACTGACCCAAAATCAACTAGGCAACAATAGTTTGTACCCCAATTACATGTATGATCCTAACCAGAACATCCTGCAACCAAGATACCATCAAAGTCATCATGCACCTTTGCAGAACATGATTAATAGGGAGTAGTCATACCATCATTAGCAGGGAGTACCATATCCTCCTGCACAGGGGACCTAATATGTAACTAGAAATGCTGACAGAAGAGCTCCTCCCCAGAAGTCATTCAAAAACCCGGGATAGGGACCTAATATTCCTAATCCCCAACAAAAAACTCACCAATGCATAATAATTCACCAATGAACTTTGTGCAACCTTCCTAGGCACAACTGCGCTAGTCATATAAGCAGGAGAATCCTAGTTATCCTCCTAACGCGGCAAGGAAAAAAATCAAAAAACAAAAAAAAGGGAAATCTTGGACATGGGGGAATAATCAACAATTCCCTCTATGATCTCGGGCTGGGGGAAACTCCAACTGAAATAAAAACCAAGAGCCAAATAACTCCCAAGGGCAGAACAAGAGGGAAAATCTTCAGACCAACCACTCTTATGGAATTTGTGGTGAGTATGGCCGTTACACTCATCACTGTCCTGATCTCCCCAAGCTGAAGAAGCTTCATGATAACCGAGGACAAGGGGGACCCTCACAACATACAAATTTCATGCAAGAGCCCTTCCCCCACCAAGGGACAGTTAGCACCCAACAATAGGAAACAACTCCTGACGATTCCAAAAAAAAAACCACCAAATCTACATGACTGGTGAAGAAATGTTATTTTAAACACAGAACTGAAATTACAATACCCCACCAGACACTAGTTCGAAGAGGGCTAGCACAAGTGCACCAACAACACCATTCAATATATTGAACCTTTTCCAAATATGGCTAAGGGACCAACTGGGCATGCAGGAAACCACTCCAAATCGACCCATAAATGTAGAATCATGTATGATTTAGCCCAATGTCTCGTTCCCATGACAGCTTTGGAAGTATTGTAATTGTGCCCAAATCAAAGGAAAGCCCTACTTTCTGAATTAGGTGCCATCGACCCTGCAAATTTGTGCCTAATGGCTTTTGATTTAGATAAAGCCACCCCTAAGATTCCTTCATTAGTTTCCTTCCGGATACTAGTGTCAGTCCAAAACATCACTATCCATCATTGTATCATTGATGAGGGTGCATCCACATGCATCATGTCAAAGAACTTCTAGATGAAGTTAGGGTATCTCGAAATGAAGACATCAGACATCACTCTCAGAGCATACGATGGATGTCCATCTTCTCCCGTTGGTCTCTATCAAAATGTCCCGGTCTGCTTGGATGGAAAGATGATCCTTATATACATTGAGGTCTTGGATGCTCAGTTGAATTGTAATATACTCCTTGTGCGTAGTGATATGTACATAATGTCAACCATAGCATCCTCCGTCTTCCGAACCATGATGTTTCCCCATGAGGATCACGTGATTACTTTAAACCAATTTTCATATCATGACAAGTGACCCCTAACAAACACGGATGTCATTCTACCCTATGTAGACACATACATGGTACCAAGAATATGGCCTCAACCAATTCAAACCATTGTCTATCCTCATATCATTCCTAGGATATCCCCCTGTCATACCAGAAGCATCAGCTGATATCACAAAGGCTCCAATGTGCATGATGTCTACATCAAGCACCGAATCCATTCAAGAGATAGAGATGAGCAGTAATGACATAGAGACCTTGGCCACGACAGCCTCTCTATCCTATGGCACCTCCCAAACTCCTTTCCTCTACCCTCCAACTGGTTTTGTGTCACAAGTCATGGAAATAGTAGTGTTGCCAAACCTATATTTTGCAATACCATTTTGGTACTTAGTCCCACCTACCTCGAAACAAGTCACAAAAATCACCTCTATAGGGTTAATCACCCTCACTCTTGAGGAGGCCCCACCATTTAAGGAGACTGTTGCAACCATACCATCTAAGGAAACTCCTGTCACAAAATTTATCGCAACCAAGAAAACCAATAAAAAGCGGAGGAAGGTAGAAACTCCCATCCTACAATGGGAATTATAAGCTTGCACCATATGTGACATAGTACACTACAAGAAAAAAAGATGTTGGTGATGGTCATGCTTGTGAATAACCTTTAATGTCTGTCACCAACGTCACCTATCATGATGGTCCTTAAAAAAACGTCGTTGTAAGTGTATATAGCAATGGTACTTTAAGGTCCGTCACCAAATAAATTTTCAATGACAATTTTGGTGAGGGTTGTTAAAGGCCCATCACTAATTCTCTCTTTGGCGAAACTTCTAGTGAAGAACTTGTAATGACCCTCACCGATGCTATTTTTTTTACTTTTGGTGATGATCAAAAAATGTTCGTCACCATTGATCATTCCAATGAGTTTTTGATGACATTATGTGCTTGTTAATATAATTTTTTTAAAAGATAATGATCTAATACAATTATTGTGGAGTATTTTTTATAATATGTCCATGGCCATAGTGGTTAGAGTCAGTCAATTTTTTAAGAAATAATTAGTGTGTATCATTTTCCTCAAGTAATGACTAGTCAAATAGAGTTTTCCTATGATCCAACACATGATTCATATCTATTAAGTTTATTATCTAGAAATTTTCCTTTAGATAAAGTCCCACTAGTGTCTGTAGGAAATATGTTATTCAATACATAATCAAGCTTTGTCAATTCTATTAATGAGAAAGACCTAACACTCCTCAAAAATCCGGGAACACCTTAAATTAATGCTTTTGCACACTCTAACATTTATTAGCACCTCGCATGTCTTGGAACATATTTGTACCTAGAACATCTTGTCATGGCATTGATGCCCAAGCACATGGTGTCATGTGCTAGCACAACATAGAACTCTCCTAGCATGTGTTGGCATGCATGTAGTCCCTAGCATGCCCTAGAACACCTTGGTTGAATGCATTGACATACATTAGCACTTGGCACACAATGCCACTTGGCATATATTGGGACCTATTATTAGTGTGGTTAGCATGCCCCTTTTGAAAAAGATAAATTCTCGACTTATTAACCCTCTTATTGGTTCTTCCTTTTGTTTCCTTGAAACTTCTTGACACGTATTGACATACTCTGGCACCTTGCACATCCTTAGCACTTGGCATGTATTGGCATATATTGGCACTATTTGTCACATATAATAAGCACACCCTGGAACTCCCAATAACACTTTGAGACTTCTTGAAATGCCTTGATATTCCCTAGCATGCCTTACCAATCCTTTTCATACCTTGTCACTCCCTCCTTGGCATGACAACTAGCACTCATTAACACTAGTCCATGGCACACGTTCCTCATATTCATTAACTTCCATGAATTTTGACCTAGTGATCCCTTAAATTTTTGTCCTAGTACTTCTTAACACTCCTCAAAATTCATTAGCACTCTCCAACACACCTTGGCACTCTTCAACATGCCCTCCCACTTCATAGCATGCATAACACTCCATGACACATATTGGCACTTGGCACGTGTTGGCGCTTGGAAAGTCTTAGCATGTATGGAATACGTTGACATGCCTTGGTATAATTTGGCATGGTTTTATCTTAAATTTATTTGAGACCATCTCTTTTAAAATAGATGAGAAGCAACAAAGGAAGACTTGGAACTTAAAATGCACTAAAATTTTTCACTTGGCAGCTATTTGAGCCTAGTGTTTTTGTGCCTGGCATGCCCCTCTTGGAAAAATTAAATTGATGATTTATTAACCCTCTTATGTGTTCATTTCCTTGTAGTTTAACTTGTTTCTCCCTTTTTTTGCCTTGACAGTCCTTGGCACACATTGACACACCCTTGCACATCTTGGCATGCCTTATCACTTGGCACATCTTAGCATGTTTGACATGCCTTCACACTATCTGACACATCTTAGCATTCCATAGCATGCCTTCGCACTCATGTCCTCACAATTATCCTTCACATTTTTTCACGGCTTGGGAACCCAATCAATTCCTTGGCTACTACATTCATGTGACAATATTGGCTTGCTTCAACCGCAACAACTTGACCAATTGTAGCTACTACAAGTAGATTGCACCTTGTTCAACTAAAAACTGCCTATGACTCATTTTATGCCACTCATGTCCAAGCTAAACTTGTCCCACTTGACTGGTTGCCAAGACAAGGATCACATGATCTAGCCATGGCCATAAAAAAACTAAGAAACATAGCTTACATAGGAAATATTTCACATGTATGTTCAGTTCACATAAATAGTAGAACATTAACTGAGTGTTTGCAAGAACCACAAGATGCACAAGGCACACAAGATATAAGCTGACACAAGTCAAGTACACCAAAAATTATACAAAAAAATGTACAATATGAAATTATCTAGAATAGTTTAAAACATGAGCATCTAGCCAAAGTGTGCCACATATCATATAAAATAAAAATAGCTAAAGGAAAAACAATGTTGTGCTTAGCACAAAGTGATCTCCCTTTGCCTAAAATTGTTATGTCAAGCCCCATATAAAAACCATATTCTTGCCTCTTGTAAATCTTATTCTGAACTTCTCCTAACACACTTCATGCTTAACACACTTGAATTTTCTGACACTCCCTGACTCACACTCTTATTCGTTCCTTTCCATTCATTTTGACCTAGTTATCCCTTGATATGCCCCGACACTCCCTAACACTCTTCAACATGCATTGACATTGTCCAACACGTGATAGCATGCCTTTTCATTCCCATTGTGCATCCCCTGACCCTCCCTAGCTATCATGCCCTCACAAATACCCTTACTTAATTTGTAACTTGGGAACCCAACCAAGCCCTCGCTTGACTACAAGATCTTCAAAAGGTTACAGTCACTACAACTAGACTATATTGTTGAATTCTATAGCTTGGGAGGTACTCCATGAGCTTAGTGAGATGGGTTTGTGTCAGTTTGGTCCCAAAAGGATTTGTGGGAAAAGAAGCCAAGAAAATGGATTTTGGACACAAGATGGGGTTTAAAATATAAAGGAAAATCAATATTTCCTAAGGTCTAAGTGGATAAAACCTGTAAGTTCTAGAGGGTTCCTAAGAGGTCTAGGAAAAAAATTTTAAGGAGGCCTTAAGATGAAGGAAGAAACATCAAGTGAGAAGTAGCCCATTTGATCAAGGGGGTGAAGAGAGATGTAGTCCTAAAGTAGGTCGAGTAATATGGCTGAGTAAGGGTTGCTAAAGGGAGGCCATGATCATCCTCCAAGTGAAAGATTATCATGTGAGGGCTCAAAAGAATGTTGCATACCTTAATGGTCGGTTCGAGCTAGGAAGTAGGATGGCATATTGTTGGTTCTCTTATGGGATATCGAACTTAAGAGAGGTTTCTCATGAGAATTTAGGCATGTGATTTCAATGGTGTACTTGTATGAAGGCCACATCAAATTCTGAAATGTTGAAATTTGCAACAAGAAACATTGAAATTGGAAGCCAGAAAGGGAAACAAAAAATGCACCCACACTGGTGAGGAATTTTGATGCACCAGGAGTGAGGAATGTGGGGCGTCTAATTTATTTTTCCCTTAAATAAATTGTACAATAAATTGTAATTTTATCTTATAACAACTTGTGTCAGTTAACCAAGTTATGATGACTGAGTTAGATCAATAAATTTGAGTTGAGGGTCTAAGATGATGCATGTAGAGGTATTAATCTAATATTTTTGGAGTCCAGTTGCATTTGATGCATTAGTGGGGTGCAATTTTGAATTAGTTAACTCAATTAAATGAGTTAAAATTAGTTTAACTAGTTCTAACTAAGTGATGAGCTAGTCAGAGGTCGGCCAATGAATTAAATTAGATTTAATTCATAATGACTGATCAATCAAATAACTTATAATTCACTATTAATAGCTGCATGCATGTTAGTTCCGAGGAAGACCCAGTTGATACAAATGTTAAATGGAACATAACTATCAGATATATTTATAAAACATTTCCCATGTGCAATTATAAAGTCATCAAGATGCCCTGATGGATTGCACAGTAAAGGAAGACTGATTTTCCTAATTAATAGGGAGATAATTCCCTAGGAATTGCATGAGTAAGACGGGCTGAAGGAAGGATAAGAATTTGCTAAGTACTAGACCAAGTTTACCTTGATTAGCAGGAGACAATTGGCACAATGCTGGAGAATATCATGAGAGATTAAGCATTGTATTGTTTCATGATTCCTTGAATTAATACACAATATAGAGAGTGGTTTTCAGTAGTTGCTTTCCCCATATACATCTTGTGTTGTGCAATTGATAATTTATTTCTCTTACTTATATGTGATTGTGTGATCGTGTTTTCTTTCCGAAAATTGTAGGAAGGATTCAATATCTTGTTTTAGTACATTAAAATTAAATCTCATTGGTTATATTTTCTACATGGTATCAGAGAAATAATTTTTTGGGCGGCTAGTTTCCAGAGAATATATGAAGATTTTGGTGTAGAATTAAAAAAAAAAAACATATTTGGATTCCTTGAGAAAAACTACCCAAATGGAAAATCAGTTCGGAGCTTGGATGAGGGAGATATCGTCGATTTAAAATCAACTCTTTTTTAGAAACTTTTGTAATGTTGGTAGAATTACAATGTCACTAGTCAAGAACCTATATGCACTTGAGGTACCAGATGCATGCAAAGATTTGAGGAGCAAAGCAGAGGTTAGAGACTGACTGTTGAGAGGGAGTACAAATTACATCTCAACATGTATCCTTAAAAGAAGTCATAGAATGTTGTGGAGCAGCCAAAATTGGAGAACCAGAGAGGAGACCGAGTGGAAGCATCCACTCAAGAAGATGTCTCCATGAGGGGGAAATTTTGCGCCAAATGGGTAGAGATAGCACATGCAACCATACCTCTAGGTGAAAGTGGGGTGATGTGTAGCATAATCCAAAGGTAAAAAATTTGGGCAGGGTCCATTGAGATGGTGTGTCTCATGGATCAAACCTAGCTACGAGGAGTCCACAGTAAAACAGTAGCAGGAAGGATCAATTGTATTGATGTAGTCAAATGTCTGGAAGACAGAAATAAGAGTGAAAAATGTCAGATGTTGAAGCGCAAATCAGAGTTGGCAATAGTGGAAAGGGCATGGATGCAGATGTCAGCAACAACATAACGAGTCCAGTAAACAGGTGCAGTAGCTAGCAACAGTCAGAAGACTCTAATGGCAGATGCATTATACTGATTCATTTGTTTGGAGGCATTTAGTTTCAGGATTTTCAGGTGAAAGCAACAATAGAGAAGTGTTGCATGTAGAATTCCAAAGGTACCAGATCGATATAGATTGAATTCCTTTTTTGTTGAGAGGGACTGTCGAAATTTGCAACAACAAATAGTGAAATTGGAAACCAAAAATGAAAAAAGAATGCACCGACACTGGTGAGGAATTTTGATGTACCAATAGTAAGGAATATGAGGCATCTAATTTATTTTTCCCTTAAATAAATTCGACAATAAATTGTAATTTCATCTCATAACAACTTGGGTCAGTTAACTAAGTCGTGATGATTGAGTTAGCTCAAGAAATTTGAGTTGAGGTGATCAAGGTGGATATTGGTGGCCACCCGCCTATTCCTCTTGGGCCCTCACCATTTTCTCTTTTATTTTTTATGTTTCCTTAATTATAGCAGAATTTACTATTTATGTCAAATTTTCGGGTCCTAAACTTCTGGAGCAGTTTTGAGCCCCAAATGAAATTTTTGGGCATGAAAGGTTTGGTGATTTCATATAATTCATGTCAATATTTTTAGCCCTCAGAGAGATATTTATAACTAGGTATCATGTGCATCAAATGGAGATCATATTACCAAGTTACGACCCTGGGAAGTTCGTTTCCCAACTACCCCCAACGGGGCCCATAAACCCTTAGTGTTACATCTCCTCATGTTAGGGTTTTATCTTATTTTTCAATAATAAAAAGTCCCTTGAGCCTTGTTGTAGCACAATTCAGAGGCATGTAGATGTCACATCTCTTCTCAGAGATAAGCTACCATCGCCCAAGCTAGTTTGTTTTCCATTCTGTCTATAAGCATTTTTCAGTATTTGATATTAATGAGATGAAGTGTTATTCCTAATGCATCTCTGTGTTTATGTTTATTTCTATATTTTATGTGTTATTTCTTATGTCCGGATCATGAGGGTCTAAGATAAGGCATGTAGAGGGATTCTAATATTTTGGGGTTCCAACTGCAGTTGATGCATTAGTGGGGTGTAGGTGTGAATTAGTTAACCCAATTAATTGAGTTAAAATCTATTTAACTAATTCCAAATTAGTGATGAGCTAGTGAGAGGTCCACTGAATTAAATTAGATTTAATTCAAAATGAGTGATCAATAAAATAGTTGATAATTCACTATTAATAGTTGCATGCATGTAAGATTCGAGGAAGACCCAGTTGAGGCAGAGGTTAAAGGGAACATAACTATCAGTTGTATTTATACAAAATTGCCAATGTGAAATTATAAAGTCATTGGGATTCCATGATGGATTGCACAATCAAGGAAGGATGATTTTCCTAATTAATAGGGAGCTAATTCCCTAGGAATTGTGTGATCAAGGCAAGCTGAAGGAAGGTTGAGAGTTGGCTAAGTACTAGACTGATTTTGCATAGATCAGTAGGAGACAATTGGCAAAGTGCTAGAGAATCTCATGATAGATTAAGCATTGTATTTTTTCATGATTCCTTGACTTAACACACAATAGAGATAGAGAGGTTTTGAGAAGTTTCTTTCCCTAGATACATATTGTATTGTGCAATTTATAATTTCTTTCTCTAATTACTTATATGTAATTGTGCAATCATATTTAGTTTCCGCAAATTGTAGGAAGGATTCATTATCTTGTTTTAGTACATTACAAGATCAGATTGAATCCTGTTGGTTATGTTTTCTATATGAAATAGAAGAGAGGGTTGATACGATCTTGTCTTGTGGTGGTTAGTAGGCCACAAGGTCTATGATAAAGACCAACATAAATGGAGGAGGGATTGCAATGTAATTTAGAGCCAGAATAGAAGTAGACGTAGGTGTAATATTGACTGAGGTAACCCTAGTTTGAGGGTTGACATTGAGATTTTAAGTTCATTTCAAGATTCCGTCAAACAAATTCCCAGAATCTATGGATCTGTATGAGCTAGGACGAGTCACTTATGGAGGCAAGAGTCGTGGTTTTTTCTATGGGTGGATAGGGTTTGTTCTACAATGATTAAAAGTACATAAGTATAGTGCCCTAATTAGGACACCTTCCTAGCATGTTTAGTTCATAAGGTATGCCCTTAAGACTGTGAAAAATTTGGGTAGAAGAAGAGCAGTTGTGACCCTTAGAGCGAGGTTTATTTTTGCAATATATATCACAGATTTGGAAGATGGTTTGTAGATTCAGTATGTGTGGAGATAGCAGATCCAAAGGAGGGTTGAACCTGAGTATAATATTGAGCATGCAGAAGAAATGTGCCATATGAAGAATGGATTGACATGTAGAGGAGTTGATTTTGGTGGACCATCCATAGATTTTTAGACATCGGTCTAAAGCAACCTATAAAAAATTAGTCAATGGATTGTTAGTGGCTAATTTATGACCCTAGTTTAGTCTTCTATAGATTGTTAGAAGGATGATAAGAGGAGTAGTTCAAATTTGTTCATATATTGGACAAAAAAGATAAAATTTTCGATACAAAAGAACAATGATTTTGAGAGTACTCAAACAATTTCTAGGTGGGAGGTTTGAAGAGCCCTAGATGGAGACAATATTGTGAGCCTTACATCAATAAGAAGAATTGATTGTGGTTGGGCAGATTGACAGTAGTCCAAGAATAGTTGGAGGATTTTTAGGTGATTTTCAAGGAAGATCCCTAACTCTTCTACTTGTGAAGGAAAACAATATTGGTAGAAGGGAAAGTGTATAGGGCCTAAGGATGTGCAAGTAGTAGTCAACTGGGCCATCCAACTAGCCCTAGTTCACTATATTGTAGAGGATTAATTCAATGAGACAAAAGGTAACCTACATAGCCATATACTTCTCATCTTGGAGCTGTAGTATTAAAAATGTGGGCATACCGAAGAGTTGTTCACAAATGGAGTTGTGAACAACTTCTTACCACTCAAACTAGTAGTGGACCTAAAAGGGGCTCCTAAGAGGGCAACTGCTAGGACAAGGGCAACGGTGGAGGCTTAGCCCATTGTCACCACAACTAAGGCTCCTTGCTATTCAAGGAATTTCACTGATGGAAGGAGTCCCAGTAGTTTAGGAAGTCACTCGTGGAGTATAGGTCAATGAATAGGTGGGAAGTGACCATAGAAACCCTTTCTCTAAGATAGAATAAAGAGTGGGACATGCTTTCATTTTAAGCAAGGGACTTCATATCATAGGGAGAGAGGAGGGGGATTGAAGGATTGAGGGAGAAGTATAATAATTATGAAGGAATTTCTCAATCTCTAAAATCCTTTGGGAACTTGGATTCCTAAATGGTCCTTGATGAAAGGCGCTTGACACCAAATGGGACCACAAGGGGCCAAGTGGACCTAGCCCTGGTTCGAGGATGAAATTTAGCAACCAATGATGTTCCTATTCTCGAATATGTGAGGTGAAAGGATCAAGCAAGATTTTTTTACTTCCATGGGTCAAATTGATCCTACTAAGTTCTAGCCTTGGGATCACCTATGCAAGACTTGATCCTAGAGCTAGGGCTTGAGGTATCCAGAGATTCCACTGTTGGAATTGGCCCAAATTCTTAGGAGAATGATGGAACCTACCAACATATTCACCTCCAAGAGATTGAAGTTCTCCTCTAGCTAAATTCTTGGGAAATTGATGCCCTAGGTGACCTAATGGGCCTAAACTTAGGGGAAAATGGAAAATCGTGAAAAAATGGGGGGAAATCATCACCCTTTTTGAGGTAATAGTGACTAATTCACTTGGGTATATGGAGTTAGGGGTGGTAATGAACAAGAATTCGGTTTCTTGATCAAGGAGGCCTAATAAATCAACTTTGTCCAACGTTAGAGGAAAACAAAAATTGACCTTCAAGCATTTATAATTCATACAAATGGTGCAATATTATTGAGATGAAATGATGTATAATTCATTTCATTCATCAAAGAATGTCCCATACATTAAATAAGTTAAATAGACACATAATTCCACATTTCCATCATGCAACAATTAGCCCTAGTTATAGCAAAATTCAATAGTATGCAACAACAAGAAGAATAACGTTAAATTTTCACTCACAATGTTAGAGAGTATATCCAACCAGCCTCCCATTTGCAAAAACAAAGTTCAAATATAAAAATATACCAAATCCATACATAACAATGCATCCATCATCCAAAATAGTCCTCCAAGGAAAAATGTGAAGTTCTCTAAAGATAGAGAGATCCCAAGTCGAGTGATGATACAAATGAATCCAACTAACTCCTATTTATACATTGATTAGGAGTTGATCGAATTAGCTTATGTTCCTACATTAGCCCCTAAACATAAAATGATATGCAACTAACCCTAAATTTTGGTGGCAATCCCACCAAACTATCTCATACATGGAATAATAAGCGTCATAAGAGGTCAATTGATGTCTTAGGGCCTTCTTGGAGGAATATTGGGGTCCATGAATGCCATAATGATACATAGGACCCATCAAAAGTGTTGGAGAAGGGGGTGGCCCCTTATTATCCAAAAATTAAACCCATTGACTGAAAGGGTTGTGTGTGGCCACCATCACCAGGTAGGTCAAGTGTTGTCTTTTTCAGGATAGATTGGTTGTAAAAGGATTAAACACCAAGCCCTAGTTGTATTCCTTGTATCAGTGTGATTGTAAAGGGTCACGATCCATGGTACAAGAGCTCTATCCTGTTGTATTGTAGTTTGTAATATAATGAAGAAGGGTTTGAGAAAGGTAAAATTTTCATGTGCACTAATTTATTCCTTGATTTGTGTATATTTCATTGTGCATTAAAGTATATGTGTTGTGGCACTTGAGTGTGTTTGAATTAAAGACTCTAAGACAAAACCCAGATTCTCATGTGTCGTGGAAATTAAACATATGCCTTGTTCACCTAATAACTACCTATAGCTCATCCTATATTACTCATGTCCAATCTCAACTCATCCAACTTAACAAGTTACCAAAACAAGGCTCACATCCAACTATGGCAGTAAAACAACTAAGCAACACAGTTTACATCTTAACATCCCATATCACCTGGAATGTCTTAGAATTCCTTGGAATTATCTGGCACATTTTAGCATCCCTTGCATTCGTTCGCATGATTTTGCACTCCCTAACATACAATAACACTCCCTGACACTCTAGCATACCTTGGAATTTGGCTGAATCAAGTATGATCTCATACATTTGGTTGAATCAAGATATTGGATTCTCATTTCCTCCAATCATGGTGATTTCATTCTACAGATGGAATTTGCACAATTTTCCACACATTCCTGGGTGATGGCCCGTCCCCAAGCCTCCATCTCTCTTTTCCACTTAAAAATACTTCTAGACAAGAAAAACTAGGTGTTCAATAGGCTATATGTTTAGGTTTCCATGGAGGAAGACGAAGCTGAAGGCATAGGAGATAATGGCTTCACCAAATAAGATAACAACAGGTTCCTTTACAATTCAAAAATTAGCGAAGAGGCATAAGAGAGCAGGGATACATTGATTACGACAAGGAAATCAAATATCCTAAGATCACAGGTGGTCACCAACTAGATGCTCTAGCACAGATGGATTGTGATGATCTAGTCATCCCTAAAAATTCCAGAGACCCAAAAAGGGCCTTGGATTTGCCTCAAAAAGGGCCTGGGATTTCCTTGGAACCATATTCCTAAGAGTCTCAAAGTAAAGAAATTGGATCCTGAGGAAATGACTGTGCACTTAGATGAGTAGGATTAAGGCTCTGTTATAGAGGAGAAGCTTCCGAGGCTACAAACCCACTCAAGAGGTAGCTAACAACATTTTATTTTTATTGTTTAATTATAGGAATTGTTGCAAGAAAAATTCCCATGAAGGACTTCCGTTGGCTTAGGTGACGTGTCTGAATGGTAAATATTATGCCAAAATGGCCTATGGCTCTCATGCTATGCCATTTGGGTGGCATGGACCATAATGAAAATGAAACCTAGTGGTTGGGTTAAACTCTGCTGACCTCACTAGTGAACCAATCTTACCTTGGGTGTCCGAGGTTGATCAATTAGGCTTAATAAAATTCTTATTTTCTCACTATTTTAACTGTTTCTTTGTTTTCAATCCTTCTTTCCTTTCCTTTTCTCATAATTGTAATTCCTTTCTGCCCTATTAAAATTGTATGGTTTCCAGTGGAGTGCATTTTTTCTTTTGGTGTCATTAATCTAGGATGTTGTAAACACATCTTTCTTTTCATATGTAAATTTTATTTTAGCATGAAACAAGTGGAAAATAAACAATAAAATGGCTTGTGCCCTAAACTTTGAGCATTGTGCAGTTTGAACTTTCAGGCATGGGAAAAGTAGATAAAGGATTAAATTGACTATAGTTGATGTTGTTTTTGTGATACATGATCTAAAGTTGAATGAGATGTATAGATTGAAAGATGGCATCATAGATCAAATGAAAATGGGATCTCAAAACCTAAAATAAAATTTTATAGACTCATCCTAGAAAGTGGAGCAATCAGGCAAGGGCGTATGATTTTGACTAAGATTAAATTAAAGCTATGCAAAACTATGTTAATAGTCAATTCACCAACATTTTTTCTCCCAATGTAGGATCATGCTTGAGATAGAATCACCACAAGAGAGTTCTTAGGAATCCATTCTTGAAATTCTCTTAACTTTCTTGTACGCACACCATAGAGAATTCTAGGGTGATGTTCCTTCCATGGAGCACTCTTTGATACTCCATAGACATAAAATGATGCCACACTTAGGTTCTTGCCTAGCCATCTCGGTCAAATCTTTGTCAAATCGTAGGTGTGTAGAAGTTTATCTTTGGAGGACCATAACCCTTGACGATTTTAGGTTGATGCTAGTGTGGAGGGTTAAGGATTTCGTTATGCCTCTAACCAAAATTCCAGAAGAAACAAACTAATAGTGTGGACAACAACGTTTTCTGGAGGTGTGTTGGATCAAAGTGTTTGACCAGATTGGATCGTGACTTTGCAGCCTGTGAGAGCCATGTTGGGGGATTGATTGGGTGATCACGATTCTCCTTAGGTGAATAAATTGCAAATTTTTGAATGTGATGTTTTCAAAGACATCATAGAAAGTTGTGAAAATATGTTAGCATCAATTTCTTGGCATTGAATTTTTCAGCTAGGAGATTCTTGGAAGGTTGGGTCATCTCATCATCAATTTGAATAAGAAAAGGATTGAATTGCAAAAGACCAAAAAAAAGGAACTAATGATATACCGTAGATTATTTTTAGTCTGGTGGACATTAAAATTTCATTTCATTTCATAATTAAAACCAACATGTTCAATGGTCTATATCTTCCAACATTTCCATGCCATTGTTTGTTTGAAAAGTCTTATTTTTTCATGAGTCTTTGACATTACACCAAAGGTGTTCCTCTACGGGATTTTTCTGGGTAGATTTGGCCAATCACATACTTTGGTTTTTGTCCTTCTCCCTCAAAAAAAAATTTTTACCACGTGAAAGACCTCAAGACTACCATATTTGCGGAAATGGCTTCAGCGATTTGGTTTTCTCTGTTCGAGGGAAGATTTCCGACAACTTTTCAATCATCGATACATAGCCTCTACTTCTACAATTCCAAAAAGATTTTGATTATGCATGACTGGTTGTTGGGGTGGGTTCAGATTGGAGACAAAACATCAAGTCCCTTCATACAATTTTAGTTGCGTTAACGCCTATTTCTCAGCGATATGGGTGAAAGGGACTCAAATTTTGGAATGCATTGTATTATATAGCTGTGCTTCTCGGATAGATTTATTACTTCCATATCTGGATGCAAAGCATAAAGTATAGCACTAATGAGAAGACATCTCATGAACAATTTTTGTGGCCTCGAATCTCATGTCATGGATGAAAACAAATATGCTGAGAACATTATGGTGAGTATCGTCTATTTCCCATCGGTCGTCTTCTTCCTCAATCAATTTGGATGACTAAGAAGGGTAATTCAAAAGCTGGAAGTTTCTTGAGATGGCTGGATGACCAAGCTTCAACTTCAATTGTTTATGTTTCTTTTGGTACAACATGTTCCCTATCATGCCAACAAATCCAAGAATTGGCTTGAGGGCTTACTAGTAGTTTCTTAACACACTGCATGTGGAATTCGACATTAGAGAGCATTAACACGTGTGTTCACATGGTGACTTAGATGCATCATTCATACCAATATTCCAACTCGATACTGGTGGTGAAGGAGTTGAAGGTGGGCATGGAATTAAAGAAGTGGACAAAGGTAGATGAGAATGAATTCATTACAACAGACGAGATTGAGAAAGCCAAATTTGAAGCCTAATGGTCAGAAATTCATATGGAAAAGAAGAAACTTATTAGTACACTGCATTTTTTGCGCATGGACGGATGGGAAAGCACTATCATTTCAATGGATTGAGATTGATAGAGAGGAATAAGCTCTGTGATTCTCTTCATCCTCCTAGGGAAATGCATGGTCTTTATTTGAAGCCTAATTTGGCACCTTTGCTCTATCCTAGGAAAATTCATGGTAATCATTTTGAAGGAAGATTCATATCACTTGCGTGACAATATCACCCACTTGTGTAAGAAGAAAAAATAGATAGATTGTTGTGTTGATTTCCACGAAAGTTATAATGTTATACCCATTAATTTAAAGATTTTTCCATAGACTGAACAAATTCAGGGACGTGGGGACACTCATGTTCCATTCCCAACCGTATTGAAAAATTGTTCCAATTTTTCAAAATTGAGTTTCGTATGTGTAGAGGTGTGGATATCTATATACTTTTTTTTAATGGAGCAAATATGTTTTCTGGGACCTCATTTCGATATGTAAAACTACTTGAAATTTTTTGTTAAAATTGTTGGCAATATGATTCCTATGTCTTAATATGTTGTCCTTGATTGAAACTCTCTAGTAAAAGATGAAGTATATCTCTTCAATAGAAGCTCAGGAGTCCATCAAAAGAAATGTGTAATGTTCAGCAGAATATTTGGTAATATTCATATTGAAGATTCTATACGTGGTTTTGTTTAGGCAAAGTCACGTATACACGTGGATAAGAACGATCCAAAAAGATTATACCAGGGGAGTTACCATGGTATTAGCCCACAGGATTGAGCGCCATGTCGTCTGTTATCACTCAGTAATTTCTCCAGGTTCAAGAGAGAAATTACCGAGGTACCCAAGAACCTCTTTTGAAATCTAGGATCTAGCCTTCCTAAATTCCGGAGAGGGATCTCTCCTCAAGATTTAGCTTGATTTTTGCTATAATATTTTAGGCTAGGTATGATTGGAAAATTGGTTTGTTTTGAAATTTTGGTGGGAATAAAATGTACTTCAATGTAAACCACATAGGCATCTAATAGACCATTGGGCTATGGAGTCAACTTCTTGGCAAGCAGAGCTAGGAAATAAGGTCAAAAGAGAAAATGTACTAAGGGCAGGGTAGATGACCTTCAAAGGGTTTTGAATAGGCTTTTTGATGAAATGACAAGATCTGAATGAAAGGGCAATTAAAAATCCTTAAGTTACATAAATGAGGATGAAAAAAAGGGGTCAAACAGGGACTAAGAGCATTTAAGAATTCTTAAGTCCGGTTATTAGAAGAAAACATATTAATGAATAACTAGTAAAAAACAGGGAGCTTTTGACACTAATCCTGTATAAATCCTCCTAGTTAATCATTCAATACTGAAAACATGTAAATGTATGTATGGAACTTAGAAATATAAACAATGAAAACAAGAAAATACTTGACTTATCTGATCAGCACAAGAATCCTGAGTTATGATGTTTGTTTGACTTAGTTCCAGTTTGCTGCTTTACATATCGACTCACTAAAAATTCAGTATGTCCAAAAAAAGTTCTATAGTAGTCTTGAAAAATTTTATTCCACACAAAAATACTTCAAAGAGTGAAGTATTTATACAAATTCTAAACTAGAATATCTTGAAAAAATATCAAGATTGGTTCACAAATATATCCAACTGTTTTACATAAATAGAACTTAAGTAAAGGACACTCAAGACTAATGCATCTATTTGGCACTCTTTTTTATTTATAGGTGATGAAAAAGAGGAGAATTCGAATTTGATCCAACTCTTAGTTGATGATTATTCATCCAAGTCACTAACTATTTCCTTTCTTTGTGCATTCTGCTCCAGAAATTCTACAAACTTGGGGTCCAATGATACATTTGTATTTCTCAATCCGAAATAGATATGTAAAAATTGAAAGAGGTTATTATGGGTAAATATGTTGGTGAAATAAACCTCTTTAATTTTCCTAAAATTCCTCTCCTGCTGTGCACAATAGTCTCTGCACAAAGATGTGTAAAACAGAGTTTTACAAAGTCTGAAAAAAAGGCTATAAAGATGTGCATGTGTCTCTCATTCTGAAATGGCTATGCAAAACGCGAGATAGGTTTTTCTAGATGGATCTCTTAGGAACAAAAACCTCCAGCATTTTTTTAAGATGTGTTTCTTATTGGCCACCATATTCTCTGCAAATTGATGACTTAACAAGAATTTTATGCAAAGTGATATTTCCAATATTGTTTAATATTTCCCAATCAGTAATAGTTGTTAGAAAAGTGAGAGATTTTTTTGTAGTTGGATACCTTAGGAAAAAATTCATCTTGGATTGGTCACAATAGTTTCTGAAAAACAATGACTTAAACATGAAATTTCTACAAAAATGTTCCTTCTTGTTATGTTTTCATCTTTTCACCCTCTTGTTCTTTTAGCTGCTTTACTTTCACTTTGGATAATTTCATTGTTGGTGAAAGTATTTTCATCTCTTTTTACCATTTTAATCCCTTTTTATTTACTTTTACTGTTTACCTTTGACTGCTCTATAATTTTTTTTTAACTTTCACTCTGACTTTTACCTGATACACCTTTAACCACTGATACTCTTTGACTGTTATGTTTTCAGTGTCATTGTGAATTCTGATTTCACTTTTACCATTCAAAATGCACATTTCCTCATTATGATCTCTCTCTGACTTGATTTTATTCTTCGTTTGTATAAAAATTGTTTTTTGAATGAAGCTTTAGATTTAAAATCTGAGAATTTGGAGCAAACAATTTTGTCAGCTAGTATTGAAACTGTTGGCCCAATTTCTTATTCTGATAATAACCTGCAAAAATAAAACAATTTTTTATTGAAATCCAGGTTTGCAGGGACGTGTTTGAAGTTTTTTTGAAATTCCTGTGGAATGGGATCTGTCTGTGGAGGTTTTAACTCTTTTTTTTATGCATTCTTAGGCTTACTTCTGCAAGATTAGATTGTTTGTAGGAGTAATTTACTTTAACAGAGGGATAATTGAGCAAATATAGCTAAGGATAATCTCTTTTGAGTTTTCTTTTCTCAAATTAGGCTTCTGAGAGATGAAAATTGGGCTAATACAGGAAACAACGTTTCCTAAATGGTACAAATGTGGAAAAGAAGTTTTCTAATCAATCTGTGTTTGAAATTTGTTTTCAAAAAGAGACTGCAAAATGAGGATTTTAGCTTTAAAGGGGTTTACAGATGAATTCAAGCTTCCTTAATTCAAAGGTATTTTGATGCTTTGATAGGGTTTTTGAAGCTTCTGTGGTAAAATGTGGACTTCTGTTGATTGGTTGGACAGTGTATCTTTAGTTTAAACTGGATCTTTGACAGTGATAAAGTTCAGCTTCGGGGCTTATACATTGGTAAACATATGCTTGAAATTTTTTTAAAACAGTTGGGGCAGGAGTTAAATCAATAGGGAATGCAAAAAAGCAATATAGTCATCATATTCGGCATTAATTATAAGTTTATTAAAGGCGGGAGGCAGATTTGGTTTTTCGATTGTGAAAAACCGCTGGTTGTTTTCGCGTTGGATTTGCATGGTAAATGGTTTTAACCTTTTCTAATGTGATCATATCAAAAATTCACACGTCACATTGGGAAGTATTCAAAAATAAATTTTATCTCATAATTTTTCATAAACTTTACCTGATCACTTTTGTTATGTGATATTGAATAAATGCGGTCCAATTTGATCGCATGATGCGAATGGTTGAGATGCATCGGGAAGCTGCGGGACAAGAGAAAGGTGGGACACGAGTTTCATGTCAGCCATTGATTCAATAGGGATGATCAATGATTGAGTTTTAATGCTATGAGAAGTGGTGGGGCAAGGGAAGTTTTATTGCATTAGATTTGGACCGTCAGATTAATGAGATGAGGATGATCGTAGGGATGGGAATGAATGCGAGGGTGCATAGTTATTTGATGGAGTTTTATGTATATAAGGGGTTTATATATAGAATGGGGCGGGTTTAAATGATTAACCATGGTTTAATCTATGGTAAGGGGATATATACCGGGGGAAATGGGTGAGGTTAAAGCGTTAACCTTGGGTAAAGTTTGTGTGGGAAGAATGGTGAAATTATTTACAAAGGATAAGCGGGATTTTTTTTTTTTTTATTCAAACATATAAAATATGTATGAAAGATGATTTTCGTATTTTATTTTATTATATAGTTTTATATTATTTGGAGGTCCAAAACTATAGGGGATCGAGAGTATTTTATTAGGGTAGTTTTATGTCAAAGGGGTAATTAAGGGATGCTATTTCAACATGTGATTAATATATTTGACATAAAAAGCTTATAATAGTAGGGTTTTTTGGGATATTAAATAAAAATAAGTTATATTAATAGGACTAGGTTATTTGATAGGAAGTTAATAAAATAGGTTAAGGGTTAATATGGAAAGGGACAATGAATACTCAAAAATTAATAAATAAAACTAAGGAAAGTGAAAATTAGAGTAAAGCTTCATTTTCATAACTCATTCACTTTTACATAGTATATCATGTTTTTTGAGGGTTTTATGCTTTGTAAAATGGAGGAATTTAATTAGATGGGCCTTTATGTAACATTTAATTAAGAAAAGAGTTCTCACTTATGAGATCAAATGGTGATGAGTGCATGAAGGGGTAAATGATGAAAATTTCTGGGATTAATATAGAAACTTAACATTTTTCAAATAGTCAGTCATTGAGCCTTGGGTCCTGTTGTCGCTCCTAGAGACAGCCTAGAGTTGTAATAGACTAGTGCCTAGGACATCTTAGCATAGCAAGGAGCGTATGATATAATGTATGAAGTTTTCAACTTCAGCTCACATGCTATCTCCTGTAAACAAGGAAATAAAATAGAACGGGACCAACACCCTCAGAAACTGACACAAGAAAAGAGATACTGCAGAGGCAAGATGTAGAACTCTAACACAAAAGCAACAGAATATTCAGAGACAGTTTACTGCAAAGCGGGCCAGTTCATGTAATATGTCACAGATATCGATTATCAGAAGGTGTATGTAGTGAGAGAAATGTAGAGGAGATATTAGTTAACATTGAGCTGATACCCAGATATACAATAACACCATGAATGGGCTTACCAATCTAAGAATCCATACATGATAATAGCATTTTAAAAGCACCCTCCCAAAGAAACTAATATAGCAGAAATACGGTTTAGCTGAATAATGGAACAGAATATCATGAATGAGCCATATTTAAAGTGCTTGACTGATCCAAGCATGGGCATAAACTAGGATGAATCCATACCAAAAATCAGTGAGCCACTCGCATTCCAAAACATGATACAGGAAGGATGGATGAAATGAAATGATATATTAAACAACACATAAGAGAGAAGGTTACACACTGTGAAATACCAAAGACCAGAATCCTCTTTAACAGATAGAAATTCTCCTCACTGAAACCCTATGGGCTCTGAACCTTCATACAAGAGCTTTACAAAATGTATACAAAAATCCTTTCACTGCATAATTTTCTGATAAAATTTGAAACCCGAAACTATCTGTTCTTCGGGAGCTTTATAGGAGAACATGAAAGCTCAAAAGAAGAGTAGGTGATGAACATTTAATTGTCTCATTAAAGTAAAATGGTGAAAAAGTGCTCACCCACACTGCTTGATAGCTCTATAGGGCTGTATGTACTCTACCGCCTGCTTTCTGAAGTAAATGCACTAGGTAAAAATATCCTCAGGAACACGGTATAGAATTAAAATCACATAAACATTTTGTCCTTTCCTGAAAGAGAATTCTGCTGAAATAAAACCTGGAGGGTATTGTTTCTTGTGTAATGTACCCTCTATGTGATCCTGGATATCTTTGATCTGGTACCTTTGTTGTCTAAGCATTGAATTTTAGCCCAACATCTTCAACTGCAGCTATTGAATTCTTCAATTTTCAACTGATACTCTTTGCCGCAACATTAATGTCTCTGATTGCGCAATCTGTGTTTTGAACGATTCCGGATGGTTTGATAGATTTTACCCCTAATTCTTTAATGAATGTCGTGTCGCAACAATTACCCAGGACTTTCTTCATAAAGTTTTCTTCTGAGCAACAACCCATTCTTGTGCCCTTGGCTTTTGTAATGAAGGCTGTGAATAATGGAAATTTTCCATCGCCATGAACCTGAAAAACCCGCAAACACGTCAAGAAAAAAATGCATGGGGACAGAGATGCAATGGAGATGACTGTGTAACAGAGTGACGTGGTGAAATGGTGGAAGTATGAAGAGTGGCGATGAAAATACAGTGGAATAATGGTGAATGAGCTGGGCAGAGGTTTATAACTTGAAACAAATGAATTTTGACTTATAATTGGGATATATAATGAGAAGAGAAAACACGTGATGCACACATGGAGCGAGTGATGGGTAGACGTACGAAAGACTATGTGGAAAGGATGACGTGGAGCGCTGACTATGGGGGCTGGTCAAAAGTGAGGATGAATAAACCTTGAACGTCCGATCTTAGGAGGAGATCGATGGTTGAAAGAGTGACGGGGGTGAGAGACAGTGGGCCAGGGGTACGATTTACCCTTATTATCATTCGTGCAGCTTGGAAGAGTGATCACTGTTGGATGAGGACCTCCAGATCAGACGGATGTGATGAATATTGCTATGTGACCTTGGTCGAACATTATCGCGCGATGGAGGGTGCTATTTGAGCCGTACGCAAGGACACGCGTCACATGGTGTATGGAATTGCTCCAAAATAGAAAATATCACCTGCCCTTTAAAGGTGGTGCGATGAATACAACTGGTTTTGAACAGTGTTTTTGGGCGCGGGGACCACAAAGGCGGGAGAGCCACGGTACGTTGATCTATGGTTTGATCGGACGGCTCAAAATGCGCTCGATAGCCTTATGCGGTGAATGCCTTCATGGTTAGAATTTGGTTTCATCTTCTAGTCACATGGGAGAGAAGGTGGAGAGGGCTTGAACGAAAGGGGCTACGGCCTGATATCTTTTCAAAGGTGGGTTTCTTGGCCATTTTATGTCATTCTGAGGCTGGGAGAAGGCGACGATAGGCAGAAAATGGATTTTTGAGGCTATCAAAAGAATTTTGAAGGGTTAAAATGGAATGGCCTGCCAAAAATTCAATAGTGGTTTTCCATGATCAACATCGACTCAACCTGGGGACGACATGTTCATCCTTGAACGTGTCGAGAACTTGCAGAACCTCTGATCATTTTCTTGTGCAGACTCTGATCTTCAATCCTTCTGTTGTTCACTTGATAATTTACCATGACACCCGCATTATTCAAACAAAATGAAACAGAAAATAAATGTACAATAGAATACAACAGGCTCTCTCAGCTCGAATTAGAAATGGAAGTATGGTTTAAGAAATTTACCATTCATAGGGGCATCAAGCAAGTCACCCTACAAATTTTCCAGCTTGAAAGTATTGTTGTTCCCTTTATCCACAATTTTGAAAGGACCGAACCAAAGCGGATCGAATTTACCATGTTTTTCTTTTTCAGCCCTTTGGATATCCCACCTGAGCACTAGATCACCAATTTGCAGATTCTGGTCCTTAGCATACTAATCAAAAAGGTATGTCATCTTCTCATGATACTCTGTCAGCCTCTAATTCACCTGATTGCGTGTTTCCTCGAATTCCACCAGCTGTTTTATCCTCCTGATCATATCATCAAGCTCTTCTTGGCTTTCCTGCATGAATCGAGCCACTGTTAGGGCTAATTGAATAGGAAACACTGTTTTCCTCCCATATACCAGTTCATATGCGGATTTCCCAATTGCTCTCTTGCTGGTGATTCTATTAGCCCATAGAGAAAATTTCAATTGGGAATCCCAATTCTTCTGATTTTCATTGATAGTCTTCTTCAAGGCCCTCACCAAAGTTTTATTCGAAGACTCTGCCAAGCCATTTCCTTGTGGATAGTAAGCTATAGAGTGACTCGGTATGATATTGTATTGCTGGCAGAAATTCATAAATTCTGTAGACTTGAAGGCCTGTGCATTATCAGTCACTATCCTAGTAGGACAACCAAACCTGGATATGATGTTTTCCTCCATGAACTTTATGATCACAGTATCTGTAGCATTCCTTGCAGGTATGGCTTCCAACCATTTAGTGAAATAATTTGTGGTTGTTAATATCCATTTATGTTGTCCACTCGATGGAGGATGTATATCACCTATAAAATCAATAACCCATTGTTTGAATGGTTCATCTACATACACTGGAATCAAGGGAAATGGTGCCGATTTCTGTTTCTCAGCAAATTTCTGACATTTATCGCATGCTCTTACTTTGGCAAAAACATCTCCAAAAAGCTTCAGCCAATAAAAACCGGCCCTCAAGATTTTATGAGTTGTGGCCCTCCAGATGTAGTGACCCCCACAAATTCCCTCATGAAGTTCAGCTATAATACTTCCTACCTCATCCTCTGTGAGACATAGGAGAAGGATACCCGAGGTATATCGCCAATATAACCAGCCATTTGCGACTATGTACTTTTGTGATTTCAATCTCAACGTTCTATATTTAGCTTTATCACAACTCAGTGGGTAGCTGAGGGTGAGGAGATATTCTACTATCTCTTTGTACCACGGACTGGTGAGGTACTTTAGATGTGTTTCTGGAGTAGCTACTCCAATTCCCTGTTGTTCTTCTTTCTCCTCAGATTCCTCACCTGCTATAATGGACAAATTTATGCCCAGAGCTTGATGTTTGATTCAGATAGCATTTTGGCAAGTCCCTGTCCTTTGATCAACTTAGTAGGGTGTATTTCTAATTCATACTCCTGTATTTTGGCAATCCACTTACCCCTTTTTCCTTCACTATCCCCCTAAATAAGAATATCTTTTACAGCAGCTGCAGGCACAAATGCAGTGATGTGGGACTGTAAGATATATACACGGAATGCTTTGAGGGACTTCACTATGGCGTATGCTTGCTTTTCCAATATGTTGTACTTTAATTCTGCATCACGGAGCACCTGACTGAAAAAGGCAATGGGCTGCTCATACCCTTCCTCATTTTTCTGCAGCAAGACTCCTGCTATTGTATGAGGTGATGCAAAAGAAAAAATCATGAAATTTTTATCATAATCTGGTCCAACTAGCACAGGGGCTTCTGCAAAAGCATTTTTTATCCTGGTAAATTCCACCCGTGATTCTTGTGACCACTTTACCTCATTATTATTTTTCATCATATCTGTTATATGCCTAACTATCTCAGCATAGTTAGGGATAAACCTTCTCAAGAAATTAATGCGCCCTAGGAATACTTGTACCTCTTTCTTATTTCTAAGAAAATCAATACCATTTATAACCTCTACCCTCTTAGGATCTATCTTCACCCCATCTTTAGTCACGATATGGCCCAAAATATTTCCCTCTTCTAATGCAAATAAAGACTTTTGAGGATTCAGAGAGAGACCATACCTTCTGCATTTCTTGAAGGTTCTACGCAGATGCTCAATGTGCTCAGTATCAGTCTTGGAAAATACAATGATATCATCAAGGTAGACCACCAGGAACTTATCTTGCTCCCCGAAAAAGCAATGTCCATGGCCCTCTGAAAAGTGGCCCCTACATTAATCAATCCGAGAGGCATCCTGGCATACATAAATGTACCCCATGGTGTGGTGAAAGTAGTCTTCTTTTGATCTTTTAGAAGTACAACCACTTGGTTATAACTAGAGAATCCATCCATCATTGACATCCTAGAAGCTCCAACCACCCTCTACAAGATGTGATCCATCTTAGGCAGTGGATAATTATCCTTTAAGGATGCTCTGTTTAGATTTCTAAAATCCACACACAACTTTATTTCAGCATTCTTCTTTCGTACAGGGACAAGATTTTCCACCCATTTAGAATACCTCAATGGTAAAATTATTTTGGCCTTTAACAGCTTCTTAATTTCCTTCTCAATAGAAGGAAGCAGTAGGGTATTGATTTGTCTGAGCTTCTGCTTATGGGGCTTTGCATATGTCTTTAATGGAATCTTGTGTTGCATAATACTAAGATAAAAAGTTTTCAAATCCTGATAGGACCATACAAACACATCTTTGTAAGACTGAAATAATTTCTCATATAGCTTTTTATATTCTCCAGGGACCTTCTTGGAAAGTCTTACAATTTTGGGGTCAGCCTTAGTACCCAAATTCAGGTCTTCTACCCGATTCTCTTCTACCACTTTGCCTGGTTGCAGTGTGACATCATTTTTGTCAAAAAATATTTCTAGAGGCACCAGCCCTCTGGGTATTATGTTTCCCCTTAAATGCAACACCTTATTACCTACCACTTTCTCCTCCCAATTTCCTTCTGAAGTATCTTCAGACTCAAACCCTTCATCATCATCAATCTCCATATTGGAGAACTCTCCTACCATTTCCATGAATCTCTTCATCTTTTCTTCATCCTCAAATAACTGCCAGTGCTTGATGTTATCTGGGATTGATGGTCGGTAACGCACCTCAACTTCATACCTTAAAAGAGGGTTCTGAGGTGGTCGAAATGTACTAGCAGCCACAGTAAGAGAATCAACCATCCTATTTTGTTCTCGAGGCATGAACTGGATATTGAATTCCAAGAAGAAGTTTTCTACCAGGTCCCATGTTAGCCCCCCCCTATGAAATTTTTTGACAAGAAAATAAGGGGCTAATTCATTTTTGAGTCTTCAAGGAATGCATTTCCTCCGAAAACACGATCTCCTTGAAGCCTCTTCGTGTCTTTTATCCTTTGACAAGTCCCCTCTGCTGATTCCCCTTTTAAAGCCTCTCTTTCATGTGAAGAAATGCCCAAAGGCCCCTTTTTCCCTCTCATTTCCCCCCACTTAACCTCTATTTTATTCCTCCTTGTCTCCCATTCTATTTCCCCATTTACCTCCACAATCCCCTTGAATCCTTCCCTTACTCTTTATTTCCCATTTTCCCCCCTTATCGTTTCCCTTTAAACCCCTAAAATCCATTTAAAAGGGCTGAAAACCCATATTCCGACCTTGTTATAGGCCTAGCCCCTTTCCGCCAGTCCCTTAACCACTTCCCCACGTGACCCTTCCCCAAAGCCAAGCGCTTAAGTCCCAAGCGCTAATCGCAATCGAAACAACCGGCGGGTGCATTTCCTTTGTTACGACAAAGAACCCCGATGCGATTGGTTTCTAACACATAAGTCTCCCGATGAGTTTGGTCCATTGATCCGTCATAAATATCGACGGTGGAGCGCTAATCGCAAGCCCCCGCCCATCGCAATCGTACATCCTTGTCGCACCCTCCCGATCAATCGCGACCTTGTCTTCCGATTCCCCGATCGCACTCGTCCCCCGATTGATCGCATCGGCTGCTCCGCTGCCCCTCTCCATCTCCCTCCGATTAGATGTGGACCGTCGATCCGATCCCATATCCGACGGTTGGTGTTTAATCACAGCGTCTCCCCAATCGCAATCGGAACATTCGTGTTGTGCATTGCGATTTCTCCCCGCTCCGACCTCCGATTGCGATTGTACGGTTGAATCCCGACCGCCCGTTTCCTCCCCCGATCGGATGGCTCAAATCTAATCGCCCTCCACCACATTGGGTCCCCCTCTTACATTCATCTCCGTCGGGTTTCATGTGTTTTGCATGTATTTTCCCGTTCCACATGTTGTTTCGCCGCTCAATCTCCACCGTCGATCTTCATCCCCGCACCATGATCCCACATTCGCGCCGCATACTATCACCGAACCCTATCACTCATCGGATAACACAGAGAGGCCAATTCAGGGCGGTCGAACGAGATAGCAAAGCCGCATTAGAAGGGATTTGAGCCGGTAATTCAAGATTAATGGTTGCAATCCCGCATTCAAAGGATTAAGGCACCGATTAAATGCGATGAGCGCACCGGAAAGTAATTACTACTCTACCTAACAAACAGGTACTCTTTCTCTAGGCGTACACCTTTCCTACGAGAGATATCCATACCTCCTCGAGCCCATAAGTAATTGAATACACGAGACAGGAGCTTCATTAAAGACCGTCCCGAGCCGCGATGATGGAGGAATGGAGAAACCAGTGCGGATCTTTCACCGGCTCATTTATTTCGAGTGGCGACGCGAGAGCTCCGGACAACTAGAAGGACTCTAAAAGAAATATCCAAGGTTAATCGGCTCGACAGAGGCTTCCCTAGCCAGGCATACGGAGTACATACGATGCTCGCATTCCGCCATTAAGTAGCATGGGCGTGGACACTCCGCCAATTTCCGTCTTAATGAGATTCATTTATTGTATATCCTACCTCTGTTTCTTCCCCTTCTCCTATAAAATATCCCCGAGAACATAATGAAAAAGGTTGTTGTCGGTTGCCCGATTGTTGTTGTTGCCTTGCGCTGGGCATCCCGTTGTTAGAGGGATTCATTTGTGACTCGTTAGAACAGATCTTGGGAGGAAGTTGCGAGTAGTTTGTATGTAATAAGTGTCGGGAGGAGAAAGTCACGAGTCGTATGTGACCATTGAGCTATATTGTACATGATCGGTTTTGCATCAATTAATCAAAGCACATTTCACGGGATCCTGGTCTATTACTATTGGTGATGTGTTTTCTTACTACGTTTATTACATTTTCACATTGTTTCATGTTCTTCCGGTAGGCATCGAGAATACTTGTATAGGATTCACCCTTGTTAGGTGCCCTATCGTCGTCTACTCTCCCTACCTTTATGTTTTCTCGCTCTATGTGCTATCTAGGAGCTGGTTTCGGTTGATTTAACCGGTGCGACGGATGTTATTGCTCGCTGGGTCGATGTATGAATTGGTTGAATTAGTTCTTAGAAGTTCTTGTTGGGTTTTAAACTAGAAGGTTTGGGAACACCGGGGGATAAGTGTTAGCCTCATCCACTAGAATCCTTGCATGACCGCTTTACCTTTCGAGATCCCTTTGTTTATCTTATCTCTCGTTTTCCCCTTGGAGTTGCTAAAGCAGACACTGAGTTAAATGACCTCGCGGTCGGATCTATAAGCAGCCCCTTTGTCTCTTTGAGAGTCTGCCTTTGAGTATGTCCAAGTAGGTCCGGAGTTAAATGACCTCTCGACCCGATCTATAGATAGAAAATTGGTTGTCTTTCCTTCTTCCACTTTCTCTCCTTAATGTCCCATTCCACCATCCGCCTAAAAGATCCTCTAGTGTAGATGACTTGCCCTTTGAAAGCCTTGGCTAGTGGATGCAAGTAATTTCCCTCTCATGACTCCATAGCCCAATGGATGGCACGGTCTTGGCCTATCCTCTTTGCTTGAAGCCTCCCTGTTGCCATGTTCCTTTCCTCCCCATCGCTTTCCCGATCCCATGATCTCTTAACCAACCCGAAAACCATTCAACCAAATCATTTAAAAACCCCCTCTTGTGCTTCATAACTAGTCTAATATCTCATCTTGAGCCTCAAAGATACATCACTCTTTGCTCTATTTGGAGAGATCCCTCTGCGGGTCCGGGAGGGCTAGATCCTAGGGCCCCCAAAGTGGTTTTATGTTGTCTCATCTTTTGGTATTGCCAAATGCGCCAAAACATGGGAACCCCAACATAATGGCAACTCCCATCGGGGGAGAGATCGATCGACCTTTGATTTGGTAAACCACCGTGGTGGACGGTAAGTTGTGAATCATCCACCCGGCGACTCCACGATTCTTGAATGATTAAAAGACTCCACTAGTAATCACCGTGCCATCGATTATCCGTGGTATCACATAATGGCGACTCCATCGGGGAAGATCGATCGACTTTGATTTGGCAAACCACCGTGGTGGACGATGAAGTTGTGAATCATCCACCGGCGACTCCACAATTCTTGAATGATTAAAAGACTCCATCGGTAATCGACTGCCACCGATTATCCGTGGTATCACATAAGACTCCACCGGGAGACCATGTCGCGAGTGCAACATCATCCACGTCGAAGATCCGGTCACTTCGCTAATAGAGGACTACGAACAATGTGTAGAAATAGATCCAAGCCTCATAGCAGAGTTTCGAGTGGAGTAACGAGTGTACTGGCGAGAAATTGAATGGGAGGACCTTCCAAAGGTTGTCCCTATTGGCTCGACACTCAATCATCTACCCTGCGCTTAAGAAGATGTTTCTTGATTTGGTGATTGACGGATATGAAGCCGAGCTCGAACTTTTAAATTCACAAGAGATATCCTACGAGTTCGGAGACCCGAGGGCCTTTTTGGAAAGTCTCCCGCCCCCTAAAGGAGAAGTAATTCAGCCGCTCTTCAAAATACGAGAAGAAGAAGACCTAGTTTTCATAAGCCGCATCGAAGATGCGGTGGAAAGTGCAATAAGCGACGCTGCCGGGACATGAACGACCCCTACCAATCATGGCGAGGCCAAAAGGAAGAAAGCATACATCAAGTGTTCGTTGATCCCGTGGAAGAATACATGGAGGCCCCGATATGCTCGAACGCTCCAGCATTGATCCTTAGCACGGGCCATATTCATCGGGAATGGTCACTACCGATGGTGACCACGAGCTTTTGAAGAACCACAAGTAGAGCACCCCGTGGTTATCTCGACAGGGAAGCCGGTGCTCATATCCTTTTTCACTACTACTTGACCTGGTTGTATTGGCTTTATCATATCACCTAGAACATCGAGAGATTTCCGATTAGATTAGGGTAGGTAGGAAAGCTCAATAAAGCTCGGCCTATGAGCATGTAGTTAGTTTTTTAAATTTTCCCGTCTTAGAATATAGAGAAGAAACTCTGCTAGATAGCCTAATCCTAGCGAGTAGTAGTGTAGGTAGAGAAACTAGGAGACCAACGGTCTAATGCGGGTCTCATGGATTAATAAGGGTAGAAGTAGAATAGGTTTATCTTTTCCTGTTTGTAAATATTCATGATGTAAAGTGCTGCAAGTCCAAATTCACCCAAGAAGAAAAAAATGTTAGAACTATGGTATGGATAGGTAGTTGTTTGGGAGGATTGTTTCTGATCGATATGTTGTCTTCATAGCTTGTGGCAGCAGATCAAAGAAATAAATGGATGGTTCAAGCGAGCAGCATCCGGCCTACACCAAGAGATCATTTTACGGTTTCTTGGCTCCTTCAAGAAGAAGCCATCCGCATGTGGAGGCACCGTTAGCCCCCCCTATGAAATTTTTGACAAGCAAATAGGGGGCTAAATCATTTTTGAGTCTTCAAGGAATGCATTTCCTCCGAAAACACGAGTCTCCTTGAAGCCTCTTTGTGTCTTTTATCCTTTGACAAGTCCCCTCTGTTGATTCCCCTTTTAAAGCCTCTCTGTCATGTGAAGAAATGCCCAAAGGCCCCTTTTTCCCTCTCATTTCCCCCCCCACTTAACCTCTATTTTATTCCTCCTTGTCTCCCATTCTATTTCCCCATTTACCTCCACAATCCCCTTGAATCCTTCCCTTACTCTTTATTTCCCATTTTCCCCCTTATCGTTTCCCTTTAAACCCCTAAAATCCATTTAAAAGGTCCGAAAACCCATATTCCGACCTTGTTATAGGCCCTAGCCCCTTTACGCCAGTCCCCTTAACCACTTCCCCCATGTGACCCTTCCCCAAATCCAAGCGCTTAAGTCCCAAGTGCTAATCGCAATCGAAACAACCGGCGGGTGCATTTCCTTTGTTACGACAAAGAACCCCGATGCGATTGGTTTCTAACACATAAGTCTCGCGATGAGTTTGGTCCGTTGATCTGTCATAAATATCGACGGTGGAGCGCTAATCGCAAGGCCCCGCCCATCGCAATCGCACATCCTTGTCGCACCCTACGATCAATCGCAACCTTGTCTTCCGATTCCCCGATCACACTCGTCCCCCGATTGATTGCATTGTCGCTCCACTACCCCTCTCCATCTCCCTCCCGATTAGACATGGACCGTCGATCCGATCCCGGATCCGACGGTTGGTGTTTCATCGCAACATCTCCCCCAATCGCAATCGGAACATTCGTGTTGTGCATTGCGATTTCTCCCCGCTCCGACCTTCGATTGCGATTGTCTTGTTGAATCCCGACCGCCCGTTTCCTCCCTCGATCGGATGGATCAAATCTAATCGCCCTTCACCACATTGGGTCCCCCCTCTTACATTCATCTCCGTCGGGTTTCATGTGTTTTGCATGTATTTTCCCGTTCCACATGTTGTTTCGCCGCTCAATATCCACCGTCGATCTTCATCCCCGGGACCATGATCCCACGGTCCGCGTTGCATACTATCACCGAACCGTATCACTCATCGGATAACACGAGAGAGGCCAATTCGGCGGCCGAACGAGACAACAAAGCGAATTAGAAGGGATTTGAGCCGGTAATTCAAGATTAATGGTTGCAATCCCGCATTCAAAAGGATTAAGGCACTCATTAAAGACCGATGAGCGCACCAACATGTAATTACTCGCGCTACCTAACGATGAGGCTACTCTTTCTCCGTGTACACCTTTCCTACAGAGATCTCCATACCTCCTCGAGCCCATAAGTAATTAAATACACGAGACGGGAGCTTCATTAAAGACCGCCTCGAGCCGCGATGATGGAGGAATGGAGAAACCGTGCGAATCTTTCA
Organism: Pinus albicaulis; assembly: GCA_034641835.2. Classification (NCBI taxonomy): domain Eukaryota; kingdom Viridiplantae; phylum Streptophyta; class Pinopsida; order Pinales; family Pinaceae; genus Pinus; species Pinus albicaulis. The sequence continues at coordinate 814,050,867 of CM076584.1, forward strand.
CCGAGTTCATTTATTTCGTAGTGGCGACGCGGGAGCTCCGACACGACGGAAGGACTCTAAAAGAAATATCCGAGGTTAATCGGCCTGACAGAGGCTTCCCTAGCCGACATACGTAGTACATACGCTGCTGCATTATGCCATTAAGAAGCATGGGTGTGGACACTCCACCGATTCTGTCTTAATGAGATTCATTTATTGTATATCCTACCTCTGTTTCTTCCCCTTCTCCTATAAAATATCCCCGAGAACATAATGAAAAGGTTGTTGTCGGTTGCCGGTTGTTGTTGTTGCCTTGTCGGGCATCTCACTGTTAGAGGGATTCATTTGTGATTTGTTAGAGCAGTCTTGGGAGGAAGTTGCGAGTAGTTTGTATGTAATAAGGTCGGGAGGAGAAAGTCTAGGGCTGTAATGACCATTGAGCTATATTGTACATGGTCGGTTTTGCATCAATTAATCAAAGCACATTTCCTAGGATCTTGGTCTATTACTATTGGTGATGTGTTTCCTTACTCTGTTTATTACATTTTCACATTGTTTCATGTTCTTCTAGTAGGCATCAGAATAATGGTATAGGATTCACCCTTGTTAGGGTGCCCTATCTTTCGTCTGCTCTCCCTACCTTTATGTTTTCTCGCTCTATGTGCTATCTAGGAGTTGGTTTCGGTTGATTTAACCAATGCAAATGAGATGTTATTGCCTCGTTGGTCGATGTATGAATTGGTTGAATTAGTTCTTAGAAGTTCTTGTTGGGTTTTTAAGCGGAAGGTTTGGGAACACTCGGGATAAGTGTTAGCCTCCGTCCACTAGAATCCTTGCATGACCGAGTTTACCTTTACGAGATCCCTTTGTTTATCTTATCTCTGTTTTCCCCTTGGAGTTGCTAAAGCAGACACTGGAGTTAAATGACCTCGCGGTCCGATCTATAAGCAGACCCCTTTGTCTCTTTGAGAGCTACCTTTGAGTATGTCCAAGCGGGTCTAGAGTTAAATGACCTCCGACTCGATCTATAGGCGAGAAAATTGGTTGTCTTTTCCTTCTTCCACTTTCTCTCCTTAATGTCCCATTCCACCATCCGCCTAAAAGATCCTCTAGTGTAGATGACTTGCCCTTTGAAAGCCTTGGCTAGTGGATGCAAGTAATTTCCCTCTCATGACTCCATAGCCCAATGGATGGCACAGTCTTGGCATATCCTCTTTGCTTTGAAGCCTCCTACTACCATGTTCCTTTCCTCCCATCGCTTTCCCGATCCATGATCTCTTAACCAACCCAAAGCAACCCTTCAACCAAATCATTTAAAAACCCCCCTCTTGTGCTTCATAACTAGTCTAATATCTCATCTTGAGCCTCAAAGATACATCACTCTTTGCTCTATTTGGAGATATCCCTCTCCGGGTCCGGGAGGGCTAGATCCTAGGGCCTCGAAAAGTGGTTTGATGTTGTCTCATATTTTGGTATTGCCAAATCGCCAAAACATGGGAACCCCAACAAAACCTCATTCCTATAAGCCCTTAGTCTAGGATGTTTAGTCTGACACTGATTCCTGACTTGCCTAACCACCAGTTCTGAGTCTCCCATAAATTTTAAGCTTTGTATGTTCATATTCTTGGTTGTCTGCAATCCTAACAGAAGAGCTTCATATTCAGCCACATTATTAGTAGCTTCATATTCTAACTTGAAGGACAATGGAACCCATTTTCCTATAGGAGAAATCAATAGTATTCCAGCTCCATTACCTTCTCTTGAATTTGCTCCATCAAAATGGAGTGTCCAGATTCCTGCCTCATGGCTCTCTTTGAGCTATTTAGTCTTGATCTGAAAAAAGGATGGTTCATGAGCATAATCTTGATCTTCTTCCAGCATCAAGAATGAAAAATCTCCTTCCTTACTACAGACTGGTGAATTTATAGAATTGTCAGCCTTAGTCACCATATTGACAAATCTAGTCTCTCTGTAAAACCTCCTCTCTTGGCCACCAAAAACCGGGATTGTGGCATATGTTAAATCCATCTTGAGTGATCCACTGATTTTTGTTCACCAGGACCTTCATAGTAGCATTCCAAAACGAGCTGGGATGTCAGCCACCATGATGTCTATTACCACACTTTTTGCTGGGATTTGGGCCAAATTGACCACCAAATCCTTGATCATCCCCAAGCATTTAACTCTTTTGGAGTTAAATGACTAGAGGTATTTGTATGGATGGGTGATTTGTAATCCTAGTTGTTTCATGACTAATAGAGGCATAAGATTATGGGAAGCCCCAGAATCTAGCATACAGTTATGTAATAACAGGTCGTGAATTACTAGAGACACATAGAAGGAAGGAGTAGAGGGATCTATCTCCTCGACATGTGGGCCAAATACAACCATGGGTCTTTCTTCTTGAAGGTTGAGACTATCTGGAGTGAGTGTTGCTTCTGGAGGGAGCAGGAATGAGGTGACTTGAGATTGATATGCTGGCTGTTTCAACAGTTCAGTCAAGGGGACTGGGATTTTGACCTTTTCAAGTTCCTTTTGAAGATTGAAAGCAGGAGGGGACTTTTCTATCACAACCTCTTTTGAATCTTTATTTTCAGCTGGGGGATTGACTTCTTTAGACACAGACTTGACATTAGGGGGAATGACTACTTTTGAAGAGGAAGGAATTTGATCACTAGACTGCAAAGGTTTGTTTAGAGGTCCCTTAATTTTGTCTGTGGCTTTCTGCATTGTTGACTCCTTCTAAGCAGGTGCTTTTTTCTGGGGGGGCTCCTCTTCTTGATCTTGAGTACGAGTCCTCTTCCTAGAAGATCTGAGATCATATCTTCTATTGAAATGTGCTTGCATAAAATATTCAAATTGTTTACAATAATGATCAATTTCTTCTTCTTCTATGTCTCTGGTCCTTTCTTCCTCTTGTAATGGGTACTCAGCTCCATCATCTTCTTGCAGAGGGTATTCTTCTGCATCACTATTTGAAAAGGAAATAATTGCATCCTCCAATCCATAGGCAGCGTCTTCAGCAGAATCATTTACTGGACCTTCTAAGTACAATGGGTGTGGTACTTGATCTTGTTGTTCTTTTGTTTCCCTTAGCAATATTTGCAGGGGTGGTTTCCTGTACTGAGGATTGTAACCTCTGTTTTTAACATAGTTGATGCTCTTAAATGCTGTGTTCTTGGCTTCCAATTCAAGCTTGACCATTTTCTTAATCAATTTGCTCATTTCTTCCATTTTTTCATTGGTTGAGTCTCTATCTTGGTTTGAGGTAGATGCCTCTTCTTTTCCCCTTCTTCTGGTATCTCGTTCAGATCTTCCTTTTGATTTGCCAGTGGAGGAAAAGTTTCCTTCCAACTCTAGTGCATCTACCTGAGCATCATCCAGAGTAGCAGGCTTTCTTTCTCTGAGAGAGAAGCCAAACTCTGAATCAAAGGCTGCTAAAAAAATGACCTTAGCAGAAGTTTGATGAGGTTTCATATCAGCAGGGAGACTTAGATACAATTTATTAAATCTCTTGATAAATTCTGACACTCCTTCATTGTGTCTTTTCTTTAGTGTATGGAACTCAATGAGACAATTTCCATTATCTTTCTTCTCTCCCCATTTCCTGAGAAAAGTGTCTTCCATGTTATCCCAAGTGGTAATAGAACGGCCAGCCAATGTCTTAATCCACTTTTGAGCTTCACCATCAAGAGATTGCACAAACAATATTAAGACCACATGTAAATGTTCAAAATTAAAGTTCTCTGCAAAGGAGAAGAAAGTCTCAAGATGTTTTTGAGCATCAATCTCGTTTTCCCCATTGAATCTGGGCAAGATCTTCAGATAATCCTGTGGCATATCATTCAACACTTGAGGTAATGCCAGGGGAGCATATTTATTCATCAAGAAGGCTGGAACATTAGCCATTGGAGGAGGTGGAGGTAGTGTAATAGTTTGATGAGTAAGAGGATGAGGAGGAGGTGGAAGTGGAGTATGAATAATAATAGGAACATACTCAACTGCAACTTGAGGAGTTGAGGGGAATGATGGTATATTAAAAGCGGATACTTCGGTTACTTCCTTGACCTCTTCAACCTCAGGAGTAGGATGAAGACTATTTTTATTTATGACACCCTCCCAAGGTGGACTATCTAAGTAATATTTAGGATTTTCCTGATTGTAGTAGGGATTTTCTACTTGGATTTCTTGAGAGGAAGAGGATGGATAGTATTCTTGAGAGAATTCGGGAATCTCAAGATGGACTGATTTTCTTTCCCTCTAATTTCTTCCATGTATGATCTTTTTAGGGTCAGACACTGAAGGTGTCTTTGGCTTAGACGTATCTGAACTCAGGTGTGGCTTACGAGGAGCCAGGACTGAAAATAGATTTATCAAATAAACAAATGTGGAGTCGACAAGGTGAGGCATCTACAACTCTCAACTCTTTGTGCTCACCTACTTAGAGAGTCAATATGATTTGTCGAGGCCCGGGGATTCTGATTTTCTTGACTTTGATCCCCAGAAATGGCGCCAGAAAGATGTTGTTACTCCTAGAGACATCCTATAGTTGTAATAGACCAGTTCCTAGGACATCTTAGCATAGCAAGGAGCGTATGATATAATGTATGAAGTTGTCAACTTCAGCTCACATGCTGTTGGGAATATGATGCAATGTGTTGTCCTTGATGACAACCTACTTGATGAAGTTGGCCTTGATGGAAACCTACTTGATGAGTCGCCTATGATAAGCAAGCTATGTGCTAAAGATGTAAGAATGATGTATCTACAGATCGGTTTAGATGTGATAGAGAAAACAATTCCAGTAAGTGCCAAAAAAATGATAAATATAATATGTCACAATGTATACGCTACTTTTGTGAAGGAAACCCGTGTATATACTCTAATTTTGTGAAGGGAACCCGCGTATACATTCAGGGTTAGCATATACGTAGTTTTTATGAGGCGAAGTTGCGTATACACGTGGATACGCACTCTCAAAGTCGCGTATGCGATTTGCACTCTAAAAACTATGATACCTAGGGGCATTACCATGGTATTGGCCCACTGTATTGAGCACTGGATTATCTATTCGATCCCGTCGAGGAATACCATCAGAATTTGTGTGGTTTTGACTCATGTTATTGATAAAGGCTAAATCTATATAAGGAGAATAAGATCATTGTGCAAGGGTGTGCATGAGTAAGGGTTGTTGATGAATAAATATCTCTAAGGATTATCTGCATGAATGAACTCTGTTCTTAATTGATAGATCTGAATCTTTGATGCACCCATGGATCTGAGGATGGTTCAAGATCTCTAGATCTTATGATGATGATAAATCTCTTGGATGATCTGCAACAGAAGAAATGGTGAAGATCTGGTGCAAAGTCTGCTGAAGATAATGAAAAAATCTGGGTAATTTTATAGATCTGATCTGTTTTGTAAAGTTTTCAATTTACATATCTATACGCTAGTTGGTATCTGCAAAATCACATGTATACGTGTTATCTATTAATGAAAGGTGTGTATAGGGTTTTCTGAAGAATAAAATACACAGAAGTATACGCGGGTTGGTGTGCAGGAAGGCGCGTATGTACGCGGCTTCAGTAAAGAAAAGTAGCGTATGATATTTGATTCAATGAATGTTCAGGGTTGAGTTTACATATGCATATCTATTCTGAAGTTTGGGTTATCTCTGATATTCTGGTTACAGTGGTATCACTATTCTGTTTGAAGTATTGGGCAAAGTATGTTTGTTGATAAGTGAAGGGTTGTGTATGAAAATTGATGAAATGTGGTCTGCAGTGGATCTGAGGGTTGAAGCCTTCAGTATGAAAGTAGAATATTTCTGCCAGTAGAGGCTGGTGCTAATATCAGGGGGTAGTAGCTCCCTTCTAGGAGAGGCTGGTAAATGACAGCAGGGGATTGTAGCTCCCTTCCAGGAGAGGCTGGTAAATGAGAGAAGGTTGTAGCCTTCTGCAGGTGGGTGCCTGCGTGCTGGTATGAGTCTGCACTAGTACATGGTTGTAAGATGTTTTATTTATAATAAATATTGAAGACTGAGACGACGGTAGCGGTGGTTTTCTCCCGACTTGGGTTTCCACCTTAAATCCTGGTGTTCATGTGTGTTGCTTATGTGTGATAGTTTATTCTGTTTTTACTGCACATGCTTACTTCTTAACATATGATGAATAAATGATGTAATGATTTAAGAATCAAATACATAATAAGAGCTCTGAGCATACGCGAGTTTCCTTAAGGATATCCGCGCATATACGCTAGTTTTGTTCTGTAAAGTAGCATATGGGTTTTGACAAAAGAAAAGTAAAAATTTTATCAGTTAGCTCTAAATACTGATTCACCCCCCCCCCCACCACCCCTCTTAGTATTTCTCCCAACAATTGGTATCAGAGCAGGTCCTTCTGAAAAATCTTAGCCGCTATAAGGAAGATCAAGCAAGATGAGCAATCAAGATGGAACAACATCTATCAAGCCTCCGCTCTTTAATGGAAGCAATTTAATCTTCTGGAAAATAAGGATGAGATCCTATCTTCAGTCTATGGGAGCAGATGTATGGGCCATTGTTGAATGAGGATATCAATATCTAGCTGTTGTACCAACAGATCCAACTGAAAAGAAGAATTATGAAACAAATGCAAAGGCAGTCAATGCTCTAACGGGAAGTCTAACTGAATCAGAATTTGTCAAAGTTATGTAGCTGAATACAAAAAAGGATATATGGGACAAAATCATTCTAAGTTATGAAGGTGATGCAAAGGTAAAAAGTGCAAAACTTCAAACTCTCATAATTGAATATGAAAATTTAAAGATGCATATTGATGAGAATATTGCCAGTTTCTTTTTATGTCTTGATGATGTTTTAAATCGTATGAGAAATCTGGGAGAAACAATAACCGAATCTACTTTGGTTGAGAAAATTTTAGGATCGCTAACAGCAAAATTTGAGTCAAAAGTTTCTGCTCTTGAAGAAAAACAGGATCTTCAAAATCTTACTATGGTGCAACTTCATGGCATACTAACTACATATGAAATGAGAAGAGGAGGACCATCTGAAGTCAAAGAGGCTATCTTCAGAGCTTCTACAAAAGGGAAAGAAGTACAAGAAGCAGAAGGATCAAGATATATCTCAGAAGAAGATGAGGTAAATTTTGTAAAGAAACTCCAACTTGGCATAGGACGGTTCAGAGGTAAGCTTCCTTTCAAATATTTTGAGTGTGGAAGAGTTGGTCATTATGCTGTTAAGTGTCCTCATAAAGAAACACCTGCAAAAGTGAAGGAAGTAGCAAGAAGGAATAAGAATCGGTTTAACACTAGAAAAAGTTACTATAATCATGAAGACAGTGATGGGTTATCTGATAGTGAGGAAGAATGTGAACAAGATCTTAGACTTCTCATGGAATTTGAATCTAGAGAAGAAAATGATACTTTTGTGGATGCTCTAGAGGACAATGATTTTCTTAAAGAAAACAATCAACTCAAAATACGCTTAGAAGAAAGTAAAATACTCTTAGAAGAAAGTAAAATACTCTTAGAAGAAAGGAAAATAACCATAGAAACTCTGGAAAAGCAGTTTGAAGAAGCGAAGAAACACAATGAGAAATTAGAATGTGAACTGGTAAGTCTAAGAAAAGAATTTGAGAAAGTAAAGACTTTGAATCTTAGATTTGCTAAAGGATCTGAAACCCTAGATGAGATTATCAAGGTACAATGTTCTCCTCTTATAAAGACAGGTCTTGGATATACCGGAGAATCTTCTCAGGCTTCAGCACCAAATTATCTAAAAGCAGCTACAGCTGGTTTACAACATTCTGCCACTCAGCAAGGGAATAAAGAATAATTACAGGTAAATCATGATCATCTCAATTCAAAGAACACCAACAATAATGTTTTTCAAAGAAACAACAATCGACAGGTAAATTCAAGTAGAAGATTTCATGATCGCAGAAATTTCTTCTTCAATGGACAATGTTTCTCGTGTCACAATTTTGGTCATAAAGTTGTTCAATGTGTTGCATATAAAACCATCTGACAAGAGAAGCAATAAATAAAAGGATTGATATTGAAACAAAGAAGAATACCTATAACAAATTTTCTCCTCTTCTAAATGAAGTTGAACGTGCTTATTGCAATAACTTTGGCCATGAAGAATCTGAATGCAGGAGCAAAGTTCAGCCAAAAGAGCATGTTCCTTCAAGCTCCAAAGTATGGAAAAAGAAGGAATTGCAGGTTGAAAATTGTGGCATAGCGTTATTTGCAGAAGGTGAATAAAATCAATGGTACATTGATAGCAGATGCTCAAGACACATGACAGGTGACAGAAACAAACTTCTTACATATAATGCTCTAGAAAAGGAAAAGAAGGTTACATTTGGAAATGATACTCCTGCGGTAATTAAGGGAAAAGGGTTTGTGTTTCTAAAAGAAAAGGTGAAAGCTAATGATGTCATGTATGTGGATGGATTAAGGCATAACCTGTTAAGTGTAAGTCAAATGTGTGATCAAGGAACTGAAGTTGTCTTTAGTTCAAAATAATGTGTGGTACGTGATCTTGATACAGGTAAAACAATTATGAAAGGAAAAAGAACTCCAAGAAACCTGTATGTATTGAAGAACTGCAAAGAACAATGTTACTTGAGCAAATCTTCAGAAAACTGGCTATGGCATAGAAGATTGGGGCATCTGAGCTTCTCTCATGTCAACAAATCAAGTAGACTTAAAGCTGTCCATGATCTTCCCAAAATTACTCCACCCGAAAATATCATATGCAAATCTTGCCAATTTGGTAAGCAAACTAGAGTACAGTTTAATGCCAATGAAGGATCATCAAGTAAGCCTCTTGAAATTATTCATACTGACATATGTGGACCTGTGAGGAAAAATTCACCACGTGATGAACAATACTATATCTTATTTATTGATGATTTCTCTAGAATGTGTTGGATTGGGCTGCTTAAACACAAAGATGAAGCATTTGAGAAATTTCAAACCTTCAAAGCACTAGTTGAAAATGAATTAGATCTTAAAATCAAGTGTCGTAGATCTGATCGAGGAGGAGAATATACATCAAATGAATTCCTTGAATTTTGTTAACAACATGGCATAAAAAGACAATTTTCTGTAGCTGGAACTCCAGAAAAAAATGGCGTAGCAGAAAGAATGAACAGAACAGTTCAACAAATGGCTAGAGCTATGCTTGATGATTCCGGAACACCTGACACTTTTTGGGGAGAAGCAGCACATACAGCGATAAATATTCTTAACAAGGAAAATGTTCGAGTAAATAGTGATAAAACTCCATATGAACTATGGTATGGTAATCCTCCCACTATGAAGCATTTTAGAGTTTTTGGGAGCAGATGTTTTATCAAAAATAATGATGAAAAACTTGGAAAGTTTGAATCCAGAGCATATGAAGGAATACTTCTTGGCTACTCCTCTAGGAGTAGAGCATATAAATGTTACAATAAAAGACTTCAGAAGATTGTTGAATGTATTGATGTTTTTATTGATGAGTCTCCTGCAGCCCCAAAAGAAGAAAAACAAACAACAAATGAAGACGATGGTGAAATATGTCCTCATACATCAAATAGAAATGATATTGATAGTGAACCCAATGAAGAACCTGAAGATGAGTTATCTAAAAAAGCTCCATATAGATATGTTCAAAAGAATCCTCTAGAATCTCAAATTTTGGGAGATAAGGGATCAGGTGTACAAACAAGAAGGACTCTTGTGGGATCTTCTGGCTATCTGGCATTTCTATCCACTATTGAACCACACAATGTCAATCAAGCTAGCAAAGATGAATGTTGGATTCAAGCCATGAATGAAGAGCTTGATCAAATCAAAAAGAATCACACTTGGGAATTAGTACCAAGACCTCATGACAAAAATGTCATTGGAACCAAATGGATATTCAAAAACAAGTTAAATGAGAATGGGGAGGTTATAAGAAATAAAGCTAGACTTGTCTGCAAGGGGTATGCTCAACAAGAAGGTATAGACTTTGAAGAAACTTTTGCTCCTGTAGCTAGACTTGAAGCCATAAGAATGTTTCTTGCTTTTTCAAGATTCCAACAAATCAAAGTTTATCAAATGGATGTTAAATCTGCTTTTCTCAATGGTGATCTAGAAGAAGAAGTTTATATAGAACAACCAGAAGGATTCATTTTGGGAAATGATGAAAAACTTGTTTACAGACTTAAAAAGGCTCTATATGGTCTCAAACAAGCTCCAAGGGCATGGTATTATCGTCTTTACAAATATCTTCATCAAAAAGGATTTTCAAAGGGGTCTGCTGATAGAAATTTATACACAAAAACTGAAAATGTGTTGTGTAACCAGCTCCAAAAATAGAAGAAATGAGGTATCAACGCCTTAGAAATAAGCCACTTTGAGGGGGCAACCTCCAATACATTACATGAATGAACAATTCTTGGATGATAAAAATGAACAAAACCTCCTTCTATATATAGGAGTCCATGGGGCCACAATATAATCCTAGTGGGGCCACAATGTAATCCTAGCCGACCTAACAATAATAATGTAAGGGCACAATAATAAAAATATGGGGGTTACAGGGGTACAATAATAAAAATAATGGGTGCTACACTAACATAATAAGGGGCTACACTATTAATATAGGGACTTAACATGCCCCTCTCCTTCAAACAAGTGTTGTCCTCAACGCTTGATTATTTCTTGATGCTTCTGTATAAAATTCTCATCCTCCCATGTGAAATTTTCTACAGGAAAGTTCTTCCACTTGCTGAGATACTCTGAAATTGATCGTACTTGTCGAGTTCTTGTTTCTATGACTGCTTCATAACTTCTTTTGATGTCATGTTGATCTTCCTGTTGTTTCATTAGATTCTGCACCAAAGTTGGGTTATCCTTTGAGAGTTGGAGAACTTGTTGTTGATGCTCGATGTTATCTTCCACTAATTTATCATCCATATTAGCTATTATTTTATCCTTAAAACCATCCAACTTAGCCTCCATTTCTTCTTTTAAACCATCTATGTCATCTTTGGTTGCTCTTCGTAAGATCGAAATTTGTTGCACTTGGTACCGTAATTTTGATATCTCATACTGCAATTCTTCCACTTCATGCATCATAGTATAGATTTATGAGGGCTTAATGGGTGTTGAATTCTTTTTAGGAGGAATTTTAGAATAAAATACTGAAATATATGCTCAATAGGCCCTTGGAATCACTTCAAACTGATTTTTCAAACAAGATTTATGCAATTCAAACAATACACACCTTTTACTTGCTTTTGAGGAGATTGATATTGGAATTGGATTATCTCTGTTATTGCGACTCTTCAATATCTTAAATTCAGCATTAAAATAGCCCTCTGAATTCTCTTTTGAATGCCACAGGTCTGACCTGATTTGGATTCTCCAAGACAAATTTATGTCCAATCTCCCACAATGACCTAATTCTAGACTGGTTCAGTAGAGCGAAATTGTACGACTTGCCACGTGTCATTGTTTCGTCCTTTGTCTTTGAAATTGATATCCCAGAAACTAAAGTCAGTTTACTTGTGACCAATTTTTACGGCACTCCAATCCGATTCCCAGAGAGAGAATTATTGAACTTTTTCCACGATCACCTCTTTGAGATGAAATTCAGGAGCCTGAAAAAGCACTACATTCCACAGATCATATCTCCCAAAATATTGGGAACCAAGCTCTGAATTTTTTTGAAGAATTTCCTTAGGCTTTCAGCTTCGCACCATATGAATTTCAGATTCTGAACCTTCGTAGAAAAAAAATTATAGCGCAAATTCCACGATGACCTGTTTAGGAGCCTGAAAAAAGACCTAACTTCCACAGGTGATATCTCCGAAAATATTGCGAACCAAGCTCTGAAAATTTTATACAGTCTTCCTCAGGATTTTGGCTTCGCACCCTAAAAATTTCAGATTCTGAAACTTCATAGAAAAAAATTTATAGCGAAAATTCCATGATGACCTGTTTGGAGCAGCGAAACCCTAGAATCCCAAGCTCTGATACCAAATGTTGTGTAACCAGCTCCAAAAATAGAAGAAATGAGATATCAACGCCTTAGAAATAAGCCACTTCGAGGGGGCAACCTCCAATACATTACATAAATGAACAATTCTTGGATGATACAAATGAACAAAACCTCCTTCTATATATAGGATTCCATGGGGCCACAATATAATCCTAGTGGGGCCACAATGTAATCCTAGCCGACCTAACAATAATAATGTAAGGGCACAATAATAACAATATGGGGGTTACAGGGGTACAACAATAACAATAAGGGGGGCTACACTAACATAATAAGGGGCTACACTATTAATATAGGGACTTAACAAAATGATAAACTATTGATTGTGGTTGTATATATTGATGATATCATTTTTGGAAGCAATGAAGAATCTATGAGTCAGAAATTTGCTTCTGCTATGCAGCAAGAATTTGAAATGTCTTTACTTGGTGAACTAACATTCTTTCTTGGCTTGCAAGTGCATCAAACTACAAATGGCATATTCTTATCACAAGCAAAATACCTTAAGCAAATTCTGAAGAAGTATGGCATGGAAGAGTGCAAACCTGTAAGTACACCAATGATAACCTGATGTAATATCAGTTCTCATGATGATTCTCCCACGGTGAATCAACCAGAATACAGATCTATGATAGGAAGTCTACTTTATCTCACTAGGACTAGACCAGACATTATGCATGCAGTTGGGATTGTTGGACGATTCCAAGCTAATCCAAAAGAGTCTCACCTTCAGGCTGTCAAAATAATATTCAAATATCTACAAGGAACTCAAGAATTTGGACTATGGTATCCAAAGAATGTTGATCTTACTCTTCATGCTTACACTGATGCAGATTGGGGTAGAAATGTTGATGATCGAAAAAGCACTAGTGGTGGTGCATTCTATATGGGGCCCCGGTTAGTATCCTGGTTCAGCAAGAAGCAAAAATCTATTGCCTTATCTACAGTAGAAGAAGAATATTTGGCTGCCACATCATGTTGCACTCAACTTCTTTGGATGATGCAAACCTTACAAGAATTTCAAATCAAATTTTCACCTCCTATATCCATTATGTGTGATAATACAAGTGCCATCAATATCTCAAAGAATCTTGTTATGCATTCCAAGACTAAGCGCATTCCCATGAAGTATCACTTCTTACGTGAACAAGTGATTGAACAAAAGGTGAAGTTGGAGTATGTTCCCTCCAAAGAGCAAGTTGCTGATATATTTACCAAACCTCTGCCCAGGGAAGCATTCGAATATCTCAGACAGAAGCTGGGAGTAGTTTCTGCCATGCAGAAGATCAGATTTGCTTAAATGCAGAAGAATAAATTGGATACGTGGATTTCATGAAAGACAGTCACGTATATACGCGAGTTTATACAGATAAAACCGTGTATGGGTGGTTGCCGACAATTTTTCTTTGGGTTAGCATTCTTCAGCACAGCTATGGTGATGTTGGGTATCTCTGGTGATGTTTCAACTCTTGTATTTCTGTTTCATTCTCTGATATTGGGTGAAGATTCCTTGATGATTTTCTATTGAAAGTGTTCAGGATGCACAAGCTAAGGGGGAGCATTGGTCATGTGGAAAGGATGCATTGTTGGCATTATGATGGTTCTGAAATACGATCTCTCTCTTGAGGTATTTTTGGTATTTGTAACAAAAGGTCATATTTGTAATGTGATGAAAAGGTCATGTTGAGACCTATGATGTAAAATTGTAATATTCAATCATGTAAGGACTTGGTCAAATTTGTAAACCCACTTGGTAGGGTAGTTCAGTCAAAATGTGTAAACCCACTTGGTTGGGTACCCGAGTCACATATGTATATCCACTTGGTTGGATCATTGATGTGAGTATGAGTCCTTGGTGATAGGAAAGGTCATAGAGTCATGTACTTCATTGAAAAATATGTTTGAAGATTCAGCATGAACTCAGGGGGAGCATGGTAGCTTCAGTGCACATCAGATCTACAGAGCTCTTATTTCTACATGAGAAGAAAAACCTTGTTTTGGTTTTGATCCACCCTTTGCCCTTGATGTCAAAGGGGGAGAGTATCATGGTGTTTATGGTGTTTGAATAGGGTGAGAGTATCATGGTGGTTGCATAATGGTTATATTAAATGTATCTGTCTGTTGTGGTGATCAAACACCATCATGGTTGCCATCTAGTCCAAAGGGGGAGATTGTTGGCAATATGATGCAATGTGTTGTCCTTGATGGCAACCTAATTGATGAAGTTGGCCTTGATGGAAACCTACTTGATGAGTCGCCTATGATAAGCAACCTATGTGCTAAATATGTAAGAATGATGTATCTACATATCAGTTCAGATGTGACAGAGAAAACAATTCCAGTAAGTGCCAAAAAAATGATAGATATAATATGTCATAATGTATACGCTACTTTTGTGAAGGGAACCCACGTATACATTCAGGGTTAGCATATACATAGTTTTTATGAGGCGAAGTTGCGTATACACGTGGATACGCACGCTCAAAGTCGTGTATGTCGTTTGCGCTCTAAAAACTATGATACCTAGGGGCATTACCATGGTATTGGCCCACTATATTGAGCAATGGATTATCTATTTGATCCCGTCTAGGAATACCATTGGAATTTGTGTGGTTTTGACTCATGGTATTGATAAAGGCTAAATCTATATAAGGAGAAGAAGATCATTGTGCAAGGGTGTGCATGAGTAAGGGTTGTTGATGAATAAATATCTCTAAGGATTATCTGCATGAATGAAATCTGTTCTTAATTGATAGATATGAATCTTTGATGCACCCATGGATCTGAGGATGGTTCAAGATCTATAGATCTTATGATGATGATAAATCTCTTGGATGATCTGCAGCAGAATAAATGGTGAAGATCTAGCACAAAGTCTACTAAAGATAATGAAGAAATCTGAGTAAGTTTATAGATCTGATCTGTTTTGTAAATTTTTCCATTTACAGATCTATACGCTAGTTTATCTCTGCAAAAGCACGTGTATACGCGGTCTCTATTAATGAAAGGCGCGTATAGGGTTTTCTGAAGAATAAAATACACAGAAGTATATGCTGGTTGGTGTGCAGGAAAGCGCGTATGTACGCGGCTTCAGTAAAGAAAGGTAGCGTATGATATTTGATTCAATGAATGTTCAGGGTTGAGTTTACATCTGCATATATATTCTGAAGTCTGGGTTATCTCTGATATTCTGGTTACAATGGTCTCACTGTTCTATTTGAAGTATTGGGAAAAGTATGTTTGTTGATAAGTGAAGGGTTGTGTTGAAGCTGTTTGATCTAGTATGAAAATTGATGAAATGTGGTCTGCAATGGATCTGAGGGTTGAAGCCTTCAGTATGAAAGTAGAAGCTTTCTGCTAGTAGAGGTTGGTGCTAATATCAGGGGGTAGTAGCTCCCTTCTAGGAGAGGCTGGTAAACGAGAGAAGGGGGTTGTAGCTCCCTTCCAGGAGAGGCTGGTAAACGAGACAAGGTTGTAGCCTTCTGCAGGTGGGTGCCTGCGTGCTGGTATGAGTCTGCGCCAGTACATGGTTGTAAGATGTTTTCTTTATAATAAATATTGAATACTGAGACGACGGTAGCGGTGGTTTTCTCCCGACTTGGGTTTCCACCTTAAATCCTGGTGTTCATGTGAGTTGCTTATGTGTGATGGTTTATTCTGTTTTTACTGCACATGCTTACTGCTTAACATCTAATGAATAAATGATGCAATGATTTAAGAATCAAATACATAATAAGAGCTCTGAGCATACGCGAGTTTCCTTAAGGATATCCACGTATATACGCTAGTTGGATTCAGGAAAGCAGCGTATGGGTTTTTTAAAGGAAGAAGAAAAGTTTTATTGACTGCACTTAATACTGATTCACCCCCCCCCCCCCTCTCGGTATTTTTCCCAACATGCTATCTCCTGTAAACAGGGAAATAAACTAGAGTGGGACCAAGACCCTCAGAAACTGACACAGGAAAAGAGATAGTGCAGAGGCAAGATGTAGAACTCTAATACAAAAGCAACAGACAATTCAGAGACAGTTTACTGCAAAGTGGGCTAGTTCAAGTAATATGTCACAGATATCGATTATCAGAAGGTGTATATATTGAAACAAATGTAGAGGAGATATTAGTTAACATTGAGCTAATACCCAGATATACAATACCACCATGAATGGGCTTACCTATATAAGAATCCATACATGATAATAGCATTTTAAAAGAACCCTCCCAAAGAAACTAATATAGCAGAAATATGGTTTAGCTGAATAATGGAACATAATATCATGCATGAGCCATATTTAAAGCGCTTGAATGATCCGAGCATGGGCATCAACTAGGATGAATCCATACCAAAAATCAGTGAGCCACTCACATTCCAAAACATGATACAGGAGGGATGGATGAAATGAAATGATATATTAAACAACACATAAGAGAAAAGGTTACACGCTGTGAAATACCAAAGACCATAATCCTCTTTAAGAGATAGAAATCCTCCTCACTGAGACCCTATGGGCTCTGAGCCTTCATACAAGAGCTTTACAAAATATATACAAAACGCCTTTCACTGCATAATTTTCTGATCAAATCTGGAACCCTAAACTATCTGTTCTTTGGGAGCTTTATAGGAGAACATGAAAGCTCGAAAGAGGAGTAGGTGATGAACATTTAATTGTCTCATTAAAGCAAAATGGTGAAAAAGTGCCCGCCCACACTGCTTGACGGCTCTGTAGGGCTGTATGTACTCTGCCGCCTACTTTCTGAAGTAAATTCATTGGGTAAAAATATCTTCAGGAACACGGTATAGAATTAAAATCACATAAACATTATGTCCTTTCCTGAAAGAGAATTCTGCTGAAATAAAACCTGGAGGGTATTGTTTCTTGTGTATTGTACCCTCTATGTGATCCTGGATATCTTTGATCTGGTACCTTTGTTGTCTAAGCATTGAATTTGAGCTCAACATCTTCAACTGCAGCTATTGAATTCTTCAATTTTCAACTGATACTCTTTGACGCAACATTAATGTCTCTAACTGCACAATCTTTGTTTTGAATGATTCTGGAGGGTTTGATAGATTTTACCCCTACTTCTTTAATGAATGTCGTTTCGCAACAATTACCCAGGACTTTCTTCATAAATTTTTCTTCTGAGCAACGGTCCTTTCTTGTGCCCTCGACTTCTGTAATGAAGGATGTGAATAATGGCAATTTTCCATCGCCATGAACTTGCAAAACCTGCAAACACGTCAAGAAACAAATGCATGGGGACGGAGATGCAATGGAGATGAATGTGTAACAGAGCGACGTGATGAAATGGCGGAAGTATACAGAGTAGCGATGAAAATACAGTGGAATAATGGTGAATGAGCTGGGCAGAGGTTTATAACTTGAAACAAATGAATTTTGACTTATAACTGGGATATATAATGGGAAGAGAAAACATGCGACGCACACGTGGAGCGAGTGATGGGTGGACATACGAAAGACTATGTGGAGAGGATGACGTGGAGCACTGACTGTGGGGGCCGATCAAAAGTGAGGATGAATAAACCTTGAACGTCCGATCTCAGGAGTAGATCGACGGTTGAAAGAGCGACGGGGGTGAGAGACAATGGGCCAGGGGTACAATTTCCCCTTGTTATCATTCGTGCAGCTTGGAAGAGCGATCACCGTTGGATGAGGACCTCCAGATCAGACTGATGTGATGAATATCATTGCGTGACCTTGGTTGAACATTAACGCGCAATGGAGGGCGGTATTCGGGCCGTATGCGAGGACACGCGTCACACGGTGTATGGAATAGCTCCAAAATAGAAAATAACGCCTGCCCTTTAAAGGCGGTGCAATGAATACAACTGGTTTTGAATAGTGTTTTTGGGTGCGGGGACCACAAAGGCGGGAGAGCCGCAGTACGTTGATCTATGGTTTGATCGGACAGCTCAGAATGTGCCCGATAGCCTTATGCAGTGAACGCCTTCAGGGTTAGCATTTAGTTTCAGCTTCCAGTCACATGGGAGAGAAGGTAGAGAGGGCTTGAACGAAAGGGGCTATGGCCTGATATATTTTCAAAGGTCGGTTTCTCGGCCCTTTTATTCCATTCTGAGGCTGGGAGAAGGTGACGATAGGCAGATAATGGATTTTCCAGGCTATCAAAAGAATTTTGAAGGGTTAAAATGGAATGGCCTACCAAAAATTCAATATGGGTTTGCCATGATCAACAGGTCTGGTCCCAACAGAAGTTAAGGAAATGCCTTGAGCCTCTTTGAATGATAGTCTAGAATATCAAATTGCTATGGGGAAGGGAAATTAGTTATTTATAGCCTGGTAAAAGATATTTACAATGTATTTCTCGTCTTCTTCTGCCTACCTAGTCATATCTTCTAACATTTTTTCTTCTATTTTGATCAGGTGCATTTGAGCTAGCAACCTTACAACATTTTATTCTTTTGAGAGCAGTAAAAACTATCTAAATCTACCTTATTTCATCCAAGAATCCAGATTAAATTGTTGGATTCTTTTATTCTCTACCTAACTACTGAATTGTCATGATTAAATTGTATGACGATTGTTTATTCTCTATCTAAAACAAGTAAATTGAAACATGACAAGTCAAGATTAAATTGTTCAACTCATCATGGATTATGCATTTACTGACACTCTACCGTAATCAACTGCAAGAAGTAAAAGTAGTGGCATTTAGACGTGCACACTTTCATGTTTTATTCATCTTTTTCTTTTGGGATATATTATTTTTTCCAAGTCCTTTGATTTTTTCTTTTAGGAATTTTTACCGTCTTTTTTATTTATTTTTATTTTTTACTAAATATGTGAATACAAGTTGCAGAAGGAAAAGTATGTACATATTTACAAGAATATCATCAGTCAATTAATAATTATGAATCTTATATATATAGGTTACTAACATCGGCTTCACTTGGGGATGGAATTTCCTTGTGAGATGTCAAGAACACCGTTGACTAGTAGTTTGATCCATTGGGCCAATCCAAACATGCATTCGCTGTGGCTGAAAATATTGAACTGAATATAGTCATTTTTCTGCAAACTGAAATATGATCTGAAACTTAAAAAAAACATACTTCAATTCTTGAACCAAACTGATTAGATCTTAAATATCTTTAGGACCTTCTCCTTAGCTTTAAATCTTAATGAATTATTCCAAAACTAGCTGAAACCGAACACTAAAAAAAAATGCTCAGAGCTTTGAGCTTATTTGCACTCATCTACCTGCTCTAATCCACTGTTAATTTTGTTGAATCAGGTAATACAAAAATTCCAATGAAGCCAGTCAAGTAGATGTAGAAATGAATGGATAATTTGACTGCTTGTGATCGAACTTGGAAGTATAACTTGATCATGTGTCTTCATAATCAATGATAATATGTGAAATGGAAATTGCTGATATATTTGATCCTCATAGATAAAACATGTTTACAGATTTGAGCTAAAAATATTCTCCATATAATTTTCTATAGGATCATTAAAAGCATAATGTATGATTTGTGCTTCTAGGCCTTCAATGACTAGTTGCTTAGTTGTATTCTGAATATTAATCCCTGAAACTATTTCTTCAGTCTTGTGTTTGAAAGAATAATCATCCTCAATTTGCAAGTCAAAAGATAGTACAATTTCCTCTTGCTTAGAATAAGGAATATTTTCCAAGAATTCTTTAGGATCTCGGAAATTATATGACTGAATTGGAGAATGCAAAAGTTTAATTTCATTTTCATAATTTTTAGAAATTATCTCAAGAACACATTTTTTAAGTTGAGGATAATATTTTCTTAATTTCAAAATAAGAAAGATAGCTCTTAGAAAATCCTCATCAAGTTGAAATTCTAATATCTCATCCCTCAAAATAACTAGTGATTGTTCTGTGAAATCATCTTGAATTGGGAGAACATAATTAACATCATACTGATCATATTTGGAATATCTTCAGAAGAAGGAATGTCATCAATTATAAACATTGGATCAGCATATTTTTCTTCCAACAATCCTAATATATATTGATTATATTGGTTGCATTCTATTTGAAAGTCATTATTTTTCTCAATAGGAGTGCTATCAAGCAATGGGCTTTCTTGGGAAGGTATAATAACATGAGCATAAACCTGTTCTTCTGTCTCTTCATGGATAAAAACTTTAGTACATTCATCAACATTAGAAGAAGTAGAAACAATTTCTTCATTATGTAAATATTTTGAGGATGGTTGCATGTTTAGAAGAAAATTGATTTCTTCTTCGATGAGGGGGTGTGGGATTCTCTAAATTCTTAGATTGAAATGACAATTGTTCTTTCTCTTATCTAAAAATTGATCATGAGGTTGATTATTTTCTTTAACTCCATTCAAAAAATTAAATGAAACATCATTTGTTAATACAGAGGGGTTTTGTGGATCTTGATTCATCTCCTAATGTATTTCATCTTTGTTTAAGTCCTCTTGATTATTGTGACATTTAACCTGAGAATGAAAGTTCTAGACTTCTTCTAATAAATCTTCAAGATGCCAATTTCCAAAATCTTCATCAATATTTTTAAGGTAATGTATAAGATCTTCATCTTTATCAAAAAAAAATTCAGCTAATGATAAAGATGGAAAATATTCTTTGTAATGCTCATAAAATACCTTATGAAAATCTTTTAGAGAAAACAAACTTGCAGGTTTGAGAGCTTCGTACCATTCCCTTGATTTTCCTTCAAGGTTGCCATGAATATTTTCATGAGGAAATCCTCATGCCAATCACCCTTCAATCTTGATGAGTGTATATGAAATTTAATGAGATGTAGTAAAGGATCATCATTGTTCTTATCTTCAAACATGGGCAGATTGTTACCCCAATTTACCTTTGGTAGCTTGTGTGGAAACCCAGGTATGTGATCTCTGCTCATGGGAGCATATCTTCATTTTATTCTTGGATCGTCTTGAAAATTAGCCATAAAAAAAGGCCACGGTATCTGTAAAACCAAGTTAGATCCTTATATAAAATACAATATATATTGAAAATATTTCTTAACGAGAAAGGACATAATGTTTTGGATTAAGATCCAAGTTGAAATCTTGATCTTTCCATATTGTTCTTCCAAATTCAACCAAGAACCTCTTTTGAAATCTAGGATCTAGCCTTCCTAAATTCCGGAGAGGGATCTCTCCTCAAGATTTAGCTTGATTTTTGTTATAAGATTTTAGGCTAGGTATGATTGGACATTGATTTGTTTTGAAAGTTTGGTGGGAATAAAAGGTACTTCAAGGTAAACCACAGAGGGATCTACCAGACCATTAGGCTATGGAGTCAACTTCCTGGCAAGCAGAGCTAGGAAATAAGGTCAAAAGAGAAAATGTACTAAAGGTAAGGTAGATGACCTTCAAAGGGTTTTGAATCGGCTTTTTGATGAAATGAAAAGATCTGAAGAAAAGGGAAATTAAGAATCCTTAAGTTACAGAAATGAGGATAAAATAAAGGGGTCAAATAGGGACTATGAGCATTTAAGAATTCTTAAGTTCGGTTATCAGCAGAAAAAAATATTAATGAATAACTAGTAGAAAACAAGGAGCTTCTGACACTAATCCTTTATAAATCCTCCTAGTTAATCATTCAAGACTGAAAGCATGTAAATGTATGTATGGAACTTAGAAATATAAACAATGAAAACAGGAAAATACTTGACTTATCTGATTAGCACAATAATCCTGAGTTATGATGTCTATTTGACTTAGTTCCAATCTGATGCTTTACAAATCGACTCACTAAAACTTCAATATATCCAGCAAAATGTCTATAGTAGTCTTGATAAATTTTATTCCACACAAAAATACTTCAAAGAGTGAAGTATTTATACAAATTCTAAGCTAGAATATCTTGAAAAAATATCGAGATTGGTTCACAAATATGTCCAACTGTTTTACATAAATAGAACTTAAGAAAAGGACACTCAAGACTAATGCATCTATTTGGCACTATTTTTTATGGATAGGTGATGAAAAGGAGGGGAATTATAATTCGATCCAACTCTTAGTTGATGATTAGGCATCCAAGTCACTAACTATTTCCTTTCTTTGTGCATTATGCTCCAGCAATTCTCTAAACTTGGGGTCTAGTGATACCTTCGTATTTCTGAATCTGAAATAGATATGTAAAAAGTGAAAAAGGTTATTATGGATAATTATGTTGGTGAAATAAACCTCTTTTAGTGTCCTAAAATTCCTCTCTATATGTGCACAATAGGCTCTGCAAAAATATGTGTAAAATAGAGTTTTATAGAGTCCGAAAAATAGGTTGTAAATATGTGCATGTATCTATCATTTTTAAATGTCTGTGAAAAAAGTCAGATAGATTTTTGTAGACGGGTCTCGTAGGAACAAAAACCTCCTTCATTTTTTTAATATGTGTTTCTGATTGACCACCATATTCTCTGCAAACTGATGACTTAACAATAATTTTCTGCAATGTGATATTTCCAATATTGTTTAATATTTCCCAATCCATAATAGTTGTTAGAAAAGTGAGAGACGTTTTTGTAGTTGGACACCTTAGGAACATAAACCTTCTTCAAGTTTGTAAAATTCATCTTGGATTGGTCACAATAGTTTCTACAGAACAATGACTTAAACATTAAATTTCTACAAAATGTTCCTTCTTGTTATGTTTTCATCTTTTCACCTTCTTGTCCTTTTAACTGCTTTACTTTCACTTTGGATAAAATTCATTGTTGGTGAAAGTATTTTCATATATTTTTACCATTTTACTGCCTTTGTATTTACTCTTACTATTTACCTTTGACTGCTTTATAATTTTTTTTAACTTTCACTCTGACTTTTACCTGATACACTTTAACCACTGATACTCTTTGATTGCTATGTTTTCAGTGTCATTGTGAATTCTGATTTCAATTTTGCCATTCACGATGCAAATTTTATCATTATGATCTCTCTCTGACTTGATTTTATTCTTTCTTTGTATACAAACTATTTTTTGAATGAAGCTTTTGATTGAAAATATAAGAATTTGGAGTAAACAATTTTTTCAACTAGTATTGAAACTGTTGGCCCAATTTCTTATTTTGATAATAACCTGCAAAAATCAAAAAATTTGCTAATGAAATCCAGGTCTGCAGGGAGGTGTTTGAAGGTTTTTTGAAAGTCCTGTGGAATGGGATCTGTATGTGGAGGTTTTAACTCTATTTTTTAGGCATTCTTAGGCATACTTCTGCAAGATTAGATTGTTTGCAAGAGTAATTTACTTTAACAAAGGGATAATTGAGCAAATATGGCTAAGGATAATCTCTTTCGAGTTTTATTTGCTCAAATTAGGCTTCTAAGAGATGAAAAGTGGGCTAAGAAAAGAAACAAGGTTTCTTGAATGGTACAAATGTAGAAAAGAAGTTTTTTAATCAATTTGTGTTCGAAATTTGTTTTCAAAAAGAGACTGAAAAATGAGGATTTTGGCTTTAAAGGGGTTTACAGATGAATTCAAGCTTCCTTAATTCACAGTTATTTTGATGCTTTGATAGGGTTTCTGAAGCTTCTGTGGTAAAATTTGGACTTCTGTTGATTGGTTGGAGCCGAAACAGAGTGCTTTGTTATGTCGACAGGGTATCTTCAGTTTAAACTGGATATTTGACAGTGGAAAATTTTAGCTTCAGGGCTTATACATTGGTCAACATATGCTCGAAATTATTCTAAAACAGTCGGGGTCGGATTTAAATCAATAGGGAATGCAAAAAACCGATATAATCATCATATTCAGCATTAATTACAATTTTATTAAAGGCGGGAGGCGGATTTGGTTTTTTGATTGCGAAAAACCGTTGGTTGTTTTCGCGTTGGATTTTCATGATAAATGGTTTTAACCTTTTTGAATGTGATCGTATAAAAAATCTACACATTGCATTGCGAGGTATTCAAAAACAACTTTTATCGCATAATTTTTCATAAACTTTTCCCGATCAATTTTTTTATGCGATATTGAATAAACGCCGTCAGATTTGATCGCACGATGCCAACGGTTGAGATGCATCAAGAAGCTGCGGGACAAGAGAAAGTTGGGACCCAGGTTTAATGTCAACCATTGATTCAATAGGGATGATTAACGGTTGAGTTTTAACGCGATCAGGAGTGGTGGGGAAAGGGAAGGTTTATCACATTAGATTTGGATCATCAGATTAATGAGATGAGGATGATCACAGGGATGGGAATGAATGCGAGGGTGCATATTTATTTGATGGAGTTTTAAGTATATAAGGGGTTTATATATAGAATGGGGTGGGTTTAAATGGTTAACCCTAGTTTAATCTGTGGTAAGGGGATATATACTGGGGGAAAGGGGTGAGGTTAAAGCATTAACCTTGGGTAAAGCTTGTGCGGGTAGAATCGTGAAAGTATTTACAAAGGATAAGCGGGAAAATGTTTTTTTATTCAAAGATATAAAATATATATGAAAACTAATTTTCGTATTTTATTTTATTATATAATTTTAGATTATTTGGAGGTCGAAAACTATAGCGGATCAGGAGTATTTTAATAGGGTAGTTTTATGTCAAAGGGGTAATTTAGGGATGTTATTTCAACATGTGATTAATATCTTTAACATAAAAAGCTTATAATAGTAGGGTTTTTTGGGATATTAAATAAAAAGAAGTTATATTAATAGGACTAGGATATTTGATAGGGAGTTAATAAAATAGGTTAAGGGTTAATATGAAAAGAGACAATGAATATTCAAGAATTCATAAATAAAACTAAGGAAAGTAAAAGTTAGAGTAAAGCTGCATTTCCATAACTCATTCACTTTTACTTAGTATATCATGTTTTTTGAGGGTTTTATGTTTTGTAAAATGGAGGAATTTAATTAAATGGGCCTTTATGTAACATTTAATTAATAAAAGAGTTCTCACTTATGAGATCAAATGGTGATGAGTGAATAAAGGAGTAAATGATGAAAATTTCTGTGATTAATATAGAAACTTAACATTTTTCAACTAGTTAGTCATTGAGCCTTGGGTCCAGTCCCAACAAAAGTCAAGGAAATGCCTTGAGCCTCTTTGACTGATAGTCTATAATATCAAATTGCTATGGGGAAGGGAAATTAGTTATTTATAGCCCGGTGAAAGATATTTACAATGGATTTCCCGTCTTCTTCTACCTACCTAGTCATATCTTCTAACATTTTTTCTTCTATTTTGATCAGGTGCATTTCAGCTAGCAACCTTACAACATTTTATTCTTTTGAAAGCAGTAAAAAGTATCTAATTCTACCTTATTTCATCCAAGAATCCAAATTAAACTGTTGGAGTCTTTTATTCTCTACCTAACTACTGAATTGTCATGATTAAACTGTATGAAAATTCTTTATTCTCTATCTAAAACAAGTAAATTGAAACATGATAAGTCAAGATTAAATTGTTCAACTCATCATGGATTATGGCATTTACTGACACTCTGCCATAATCAACTGCAAGAAGTAAAAGTAGTGGCATTTAGACTTGCACACTTTCATGTTTTATTCATCATTTTCTTTTGGGGTATATTTTTTTTCTAAGTCCTTTGAATTTTTCTTTTAGGACTTTTTACCCTCTTTTTGATTTTTTGATTTTTTGATTTTTTACTAAATATGGGAATACAACTTGTAGAAGGCAAATATGTATATATTCACAAGACTAACATTAGATAATTCAAAATTATAAATCCTATATTTATAGGTTACTAACATCGGCTTCACTTGGGGATGGCAATTCCTTGTGAGATGTCAAGAACATCGTTGACTAGTAGCCTTATCCATTGGGCCAATCCCAAACATGCATTGGATGTGGTTGAAAATATTGAACTAAATATAGTCCTTTTTCTGCAAACTAAAATCTGATCTGAAACTTAAAAAAAACATACTGCAATTCTCGAACCAAACTAATTAGATCCTAAACATCTTTAGGACCTTCTCCTTAGCTTTAAATATTAATGAATTATTCAAAAACTAGCTGAAAACTGAATATTAAAAAAAAATGCTCAGAGCTTTGATATTATTTGCACTCATCTACCTGCTCTAATCTACTTTTAATTTTGTTGAATCAAGTAATACAAAAATTCCAATGAAGCCAGTCAAGTAGTTGTAGAAATGAATGGATAATTTGAGTTCTTGTGATTAGACTTGGAAGTATAACTTGATCATGTGTATTCATAATCAATGATAAGATGTGAAATGGAAATTGCTAATATATTTGATCCTCATAGATAAAACATGTTTGCAGATTTGAGCTAAAAATATTCTCCATATAATTTTCTATAGGATCATTAAAAGCATAATGTATGATTTGTGCTTCTAGGCCTTCAATGACTAGTTGCTTAGTTTTATTCTGAATATTAATCCCTGAAACTATTTCTTCAGTCTTGAGTTTGAAAGAATAATCATCCTCAATTTGCAAGTCAAAAGATAGTACAATTTCCTCTTGCTTAGGAGAAGGAATTTTTTCCAAGAATTCTTTAGGATCTCGGAAATTAAATGACTAAATTCGAGAATGCAAAAGTTTAATTTCATTTTCATAATTTTCAGAAATTATCTCAAGAACACATTTTTTTAAGTTGAGGAGAATATTTTCTTAATTTCAAAATAAGAAAGATAGCTCTTAGAAAATCCTCATCAAGCTGAAATTCTAATATCTCATCCCTCAAAATAGCTAGTGATTGTTCTGTGAAATTATCTTGAATTAGGAGAACATAATTATCATCATACTGATCATATTTAGGAAAATCTTCAGAAGGAGTGTCATCAATTATAAACATTGGATCAACATATTTCTATTCCAACAATCCTAATATATCTTGATTAGATTGGTTGCATTCTATTTGAAAGTCATTATTTTGCTCAATATGAGTGCTATCAAGAAATGGGCCTTTTTGGGAAGGTAGAATAACATGAGCATCAACCTATTCTTCTATCATTTCTTGGATAAAAACTTTAGTACATTCATCAACATTAGAAGAAGTAGAAACAATTTCTTCATTATGTAAATATTTTGAGGATGGTTGCATGTTTAGAAGCAAATCGATTTCTTCTTCAGTGAGGGGGGGTGGGAATCTCTGAATTCTTAGATTGAAATGACAATTGTTTTTTCTCTTATCTAAAATTGATCATGAGGTTGAATATTTTCTTTAACTCCATTCAAAACATTAAATGAAACATCATTTGTTAATACAAAGGGGTTTTGTGGATCTTGATTCATCTCCTGATCTTTTTCATATTTGTTTAACCCCTCTTGATTATTATGACATTTAACCTGAGAATGAAAGTTCTGCACTTCTTCTAATAAATCTTCAGGATGCCTCTTTCCAAAATCTTCATCAATATTTTTAAGGTAATGTATAAGATCTTTAGCTTTATCACAACAATTTTCAGCTAATGATAAAGATGGAAAATCTTCTTTGTAATGTTCATAAAATACCTTATGAAAATATTTTAGAGAAGACAAACTTGCATGTTTGAGAGCTTCGTACCATTCCCTTGGTTTTCCTTCTAAGGTTGCCATGAATATTTTCATGAGGTAGTCCTCATGCCAATCACCCTGTTAGATTCGGTATGTTCATCCCTCCGTCAGAGATCAAAATCTCTTTTGTTGCATTTCATTTTTTAGGTGTCTCATTCACTTCAGTAATTTGCATTCCATTAGGATCATCGATTTTCTGATGGAAGGGTTTTTTCACTCATGTCCCTCATGTCATGTACCTGCTGGTCTGTGTCTATTCATCAAAATCAATTTTGAAGTCATTCACAGTCCTGTTTTGGTTTCTTAGTCAACAAAGAGTAATTTCAGTCATTAGGTCTAGGGTTTTGCAAATTTTGTCTTCAAAGTGTCCAATGATGCTAGCAGGCCAGAGGGAGGTTCAAAATAAGTTTTCAGTTCGAACATTTCATCTTCATAATGTTAGATCATGATTCTTCTTCAAAACTATGTTTTGAAGAAAAATCGTCAGTATTATCTTTTGTAATAAATGCCATGTATATTTTCCAAGTTTTTTAGTTGTAAAGATGTTTAGATGCAGCACTGGTCACCTTTTCCAAATTTCGTGCCAGTCATCCCTGCAAAAAATTGACAAAAGTTTCGTCATTCAAGTCAAAAAAGTCAAAGTGGAAACAAAAACAGAGTTTTTATTAAAAAGTGAAAAGTGCCAAAGTTGAAACATTAGGAAATGGGTTTTATAAACAAAAAATCAAAGTCATTGGGCATATAAGATATTTTCATTGTTCTACAATCCATTTACATGCCAAAGGTAAGAGATACTGCCAAGTCAAATTTGGAGGAGCAAAAGCATTTGTTAAAGGCTGGACTGTGGGAGGAATTTAGTGTCGCGACGCACAAAAAGAGGGTCGTGGTTCATTGGCATGTCATGGTGCATAGAGCTGCCATTCACTGTGTATTTTTGAATGTGTGCAGTGCACAAGATCAGCGTGGCGCACTGGGTTTTGCACGCAACGCACAGGGCAGACAAGAAAATTTTCACCCCTGCTTCACAAAAAATCAAATCGACTCCACCTTATTTGCTCCGTGTAAGTTTAAATCACCTTGATATTACCTTTGGTCAGTGTTTGATGTTGTTGGAAAGATTGGTTTGGAGAGTTTGAACGGTGAAAACATAAACCCTATCATTTTGTTAAAGCTGCTCCTTAGGGTTTCAAATTGGTGTTTTAAAAACAATTTTGTTGCCAAATAATCCAACCCCACTCCTCACCTATGGACCCTTTCCCATCATTGTAATTCTATCATCATTTTCAATCCCCTATTCCCTTATAATCCCAAGTCACTCATTCCCATTATCCCTATCCCTAAACCCTACAATTCCCTATCACTATTACTCTTTCATATCATTTACAAAAAGTTCCTAAATCCCAAACTCCCCAAACAGTCAAGTGACTGTCCTCAGGTTGTAAACTTCACTTGATTGAACCATATTTTTCCCATAGTCCACTATATCCGCTGTCCCTATTTATCACAGTCCCTTCCTACTTGGCATATTTTGGCAATTGGAGACAAAGACACCAAATTCCTATTTTTCTCATACAAATCAGCATATCATTGGCATAGACTTGTAACACCATGACAAACACTGAGTCATCATATGATTAAGACAATGATTCTACCACAGACCTTCATGCACCAAGAAGGCCTCGTAAAGGTGGCAAACATGTGAGAGAAGAGCCCACCTCACTGACTCAGTTGCAGGCCTGCCCACTTGCCATGGCATGTTTCCGAGAGCAGTCATGCTATCAGTATTGTAAGAGGATTGCTCAGATTTAGCATCATCAGGAGCTAGCCCGGTTGTTTGTTTTACATTTGTGTGATGGTCAGGTAACTCTTGCTGGTGTAAACTTCACCTTGACACCGGAAACCATTTCTCAGGCAACAGGAATACCGAATGTAGGTGAAGAGTGGAACAAAAGATAGCAGGTGGATAGAGTGTATTATGAACCATACATCAGGCCTAGCTATGTGAGGTAGCTCAGCAGGGTATTCCCATTCCGATTTCTAAAGGAATCCTATGCGCCTTTGATGAGACTCATTATCCGATACTTCAGTTGTGAGGTCCGGTTCTCACGCCTCTATGCATACCACATCAGATTATTGATGCATTTCACGAGAGTGAGGATGATGAACATACCATATTTCATGTGCCGAAACGTAGAGAGGATGACTACTCTTGTGCAGAAGAAGACTCCCGAGACAGAGCCTATCAGTGTGCCAGTGTTTGTCACTTATCAGAGAGGCATGAGAGTATTGTTTGCAGCAGCTCAACGAGTACTATCTCCACC
Source organism: Pinus albicaulis (assembly GCA_034641835.2). Taxonomy (NCBI): domain Eukaryota; kingdom Viridiplantae; phylum Streptophyta; class Pinopsida; order Pinales; family Pinaceae; genus Pinus; species Pinus albicaulis. Next base: position 814,080,699 of record CM076584.1, read on the forward strand.
CAGGGTGGAAGGGGTCTCTCTGTCATCATCAGCAGCACAGGTACAACTAAAGGAAAGAGGAAAGAGGCCCATGTAGGATGAGGACCCTTCAAGAGGCCATGATACTGATTTCATATTGCTTGATGAGGATTTGAGCTCTCCAAGCTCAAAATTGAAAGAGATCATTTAGGAGCAGAAAGTTGAGATCGATACATTGAACGACAAGTTGCAGAGATCTCAGTGGATCATAAACTATTTGGAGCAGTGCAACAAGCAATTGAAGGATCATCATACAATCATGGAGTTGCAGAACATCCATGAGAACCGGGAAGCTGCCCGAAGAAGCCCATCTGATATGACACCTATTGAGCGGGAGATTCAGGCCGATAGAGAGACTTGGCTTGAGAGGGTCAACATTCATCTTGAGAAGCTGTTGGAAAAGAAAAAAAGGAGAAAAAAATGCTCAGACACATGAATAATCACTATTGGGCACACACACATGTTTGCAAAGCGAAGATCAAGATCCTGAAAGCGAGGCTAAGGAGGGCACTGAAGCGTCGCAAAAGGCATGATAGGCTCCAAATCTTGGCCAAAGCTTCTTTAGTTGAGCATATCATTTGATCAGGGACCTACAGCCCAAATTTCAAGGAATTTGGAAAAATGTTTGTCAATTTTGAATTTTTTTGGTCACAAAACAGGTTTTTCTGCCCAACGCGTAGCGCCACTTGGCGCGCGCTTATGATTGGCAGCTCTTCAGGGGGGAAAATTTGCATTTCTGAGTTTTTCATGAAAAATTATGTATGCTCATGGATTACATAAGTATTTCATTAAGTCCTGGGTTGCCTAAAGGGTCAAAAACACCCTAAAAATAGCCTTTCTGCCACTTTTTGGACACACAGGAAGCAGTGTTGGGAGATTGAACTTTTGGAGGGGCAAATGGACACCAAAGCTAGAGAGTCCACTTGGGTTGGAAAGTAGAGAGGCATGGATTTCCAACAATCTATCATGAGATCAATTTGGACTTTGGGAATGGCCTCAAAAATAGCTACAAAGTTGTGCTACGCATAGGGATTTTGGGCGCGACGCATAGAGAATTTTGGCCTTTTTTTCATTCAGCAGCTCATAATTTCGCCTAGTTTTGACCAGTTTCACTTTCTCATGTAACTCTTGATGTAATTTGATGTAATTTCATGACCATGATGTAATTTTGGCACATTTTTACTTGTTCTAGAAGATTCATTCACTAAAAGGTGAAATGTAAGTGAATGGATCAGTTTCCTAGCATATAGAGGCAAGTTGTTTCATTGTCTATTTTCTAGTTCCTAGTTTAGATATGGTTGAAACAGCTCCTAGAATGATGAGCTTGACCCCTAGAGGCATGGGAATGGGTTAGGCTTGTCTATATGATGTATTTTCTCATTCATTTTAGGGGTTGGACACTTGGGTTTGCTTGGCACTTCATTGTACATTTCATCTCTACACTTTTGGCAAAGGAATAGACCAGGGTTTGCAGCACTCTTTGGGATCCATGTGGCTTTGTGTTTTTATGGTGTTTTTATCTATGTAATTGTAATTTTGTTGATGTTTATGTGTATCATTTCTCTTCTCCTTTCTTCTTAAATTAAACAAATGAGTGATAAAGGTGGAATTCATTAGCTTGTTTTGCTCTACCTTCAGTTTTGTTTAATTTTCCATGTTTTCATCTATTTGAAGAGGATTCTTGAAAGCCTCTTTCCCTCTTCATCTCCTCACCGGTCTGAACCATCAATTAATTCAATCTAAAGCATCAAAAAAATTACCTTCGTTGCCCCAATCAGAACTCTGCAAAAACTAGGCCTTATCCCAGCACCCAAAACTGCCTTTCCCTTTGATCCGACAAAAACCCATAAAAACACAATCAAACTCCTTCACTTATATACCTAGCCTAAAATTAGCCTTTATTTCAAGTCATCTCAAGCCCTATTTATTATTTTTGCTGAGATTGACCTGGAGAGAGCCCTCTCTTGTTCTAGTAGGGCTAGCTACCAGACTGAGCGTGGTTTGATGTTACCCTGAACTCTGCCTTCCTTCAGCCTGAGGTAGATTTAGGAAATAAAATAATAGCGACCATACTGGGGAAGAAAATGGTTTTCTTGTTGGTGTTATTTGTTTTATAAGCTACAGACAAAGCCTGAAGTTATGCCAGGTAGCCTTTGAAACACTCTTGCTTTGCATTAGCGAAAGTAGATAAACGCTGCTTCAGTCAATCTCCGGTCTATCTTGTGAACGTGACACTTGACTTGTGAATTTCCCCAGTATATTAGATCATTCTGGAATTTTGGGTGATGAGTCTAGAATTTGATAGGCTGAACAAGTTGGTTTGTCCCTTTGATTTTGAAATTAATCCAACACACTGGCTTCCAGAAGACATACTAGAGCAAATCCAGATCTCGATCCACCTCCAGTGTATGAGAATCCCAATTTTATTTCAAGAATCCATCATCAAGAAAGTCCCGTGATTCCTCTTTTCAAATCTCATTCATGTCCCGCTATTTTTTAATATCTTGAAGATATTGAATTTGACGAGCAATTTGAGTTGTCATTGTTTGAGACTAAGTCTGAAAGAGCTATTGGTTCTACTGTCATAAATCCCAAGTTTATCAATTATCTTGAAATTGAACAGGCTAATAGATCCATTGATAGTTACATCTTGAATATTCAGAACTCTATTGTGGCAACAAACATTCCTGAGTTTATAGAATCTGCATCTGAAACTCTTGGGCCATCAACAGTTACATCCGGTTCACAAGTTCACACCGAGCCTTCGTTCATTCCTACTATTCCCGTGCAACCATCTATTTCTGATAAACAATCTGCAGTAGTTTCTCCTCCATCCCCACCACATACACCACATTCACCTCGTACATCTACTGCTCCTACTCCACCCGTTTCTCCAAGACCGGTTATAAATCCACCAAGAGCAATGACTGCTAGATTCACACCTTTTGTCTTGCCTCAAAACTTGGATGTCATGCCTGTTGATTATCAAAGTAAGATCCCATTGTTCGATGGCACTCCTCAATTTTTTCCTACTCAGCAGCATATTGATAGAATGGCGGACTTCTTTGATCTTCATGAAATTGACGAAGAAAATGTGACTATGAGATTGTTTGTGCAAACTTTTGGAGGTGAAGTGAGAAAATGGTTCAGAGCTTTGTAGCCTAGAATTATTGCTACATTGGCTGAGCTGCAGAGACAATTTTTAGATCGGTGGGAAGTAAAGAAAGATCCTCTTCAAATCACTTCAGAATATACCAAGATTAAGTGCAATGCTGGTTAGTCCGTCCAAGACTATTGTGTTAGATTTAATGCGGTTTATAATGCTATTCCTGATGATTTAAGGCCATCTAAGAAGTAAGATTTGCTTAAGTTTCTGGATGGTTTTGATCTAGACATGGCCTATTCATTACGAGAAAGAGATCCGCCCAACCTGGAGGACATGCAGAAAATTGCAGTGAGTGTTGAAGCTAATCTGAATGACAAGAGAGCTAGATTGAGAGCAAAAAAGAAAGTCGCAATAAAGGAAGAAGCTTCTACTTCAGATCAACTACTTCGCAAAGTGGAAAAGATGTTAGAAATATTGACACTTGATAAGCCTGAACCATAGATCAGAAATCCCAACTTCTGTGGACAGCAACAACCACAATTCAGGATCAAACAACGAGAGTAGTGAGCACCAGAACTGCCAGCACAACAGCAGGTAAAGACTCCTTTACAGCAGAATTTTGTTGGCCCAGAATCAGATGATGAAGATAATGTAATAGGAGAAGAAAATCACTTTTTTACACCTGATGAAATGCCAACATTTATCACCAAATATGAGGAGTATGCAGAAAATTCAGCTGAACAAAAGGATGAGGATTTTATCTTGGAAAATGAGACAACTCTTGAAGAAGAGTCGGATGAGTATCAGAGAGGTTATATGAATGCTTTGTCATCCCAGCAGAGACAATATTCACTTAGAAATAGAGATGTGCCTATCAGCCCAATCCAAAAGAGAAAAGAAGTTGTAGCACCAAAGAATGATGCACCCATTGCACAAAAGAAGGGAAAAGATGTAGCTGATCCTACTACTAGCAAGTCTCCATCAGCAAGTGAAAGATCAAATCAGCCAATTGTATCGAGGGAGAAAATTGAAAAGAAGGATGCTCCAGTAAAAGAGGTAGAAAATACTTCAACTTTTAGCTTAGAAGGTGAGATTGCTAAGTTAAAAGTTTCCATTCCTTTGACCGAGTTGATGAGAAATAGCAGCTACAAGGGTTAAGTATCTAAAATTTTGAATTTTGATCCAATGTCTGAAATGGTGAATGTGGAAGATGATCAAAATGAGTTGATATTTGGTCCAGCATTGGATGGTGAGTCTCCCGATAGCGATGTGCCCCCTTTTTATATCAGTCTCAGATTGCATGATTTTGTGTTGCATAATGCCATGTTTGATTCTGGAGCTTCCCATAATCTCATGCCGAGGGCGATTATGGGGAAATTTGGATTGGACATCACTCGGAAGTATCATGATCTGTATTCTTTTGATTCCAGCAGAGTAAGATGCATTGGGCTCATCAAATATTTGGTGGTTATTTTATATCAAATTCCGACGAAGAATTTTTTGATGGATGTGGTCGTGGCAAACATTCCGCCTAGATTTGGCATGCTTCTTTCCAGATATTGGGGAGAAAAATTGAAGGGAACATTGCAGCTTGATTTCTCCTATGCTACCATTCCTGTGTTCGGTCAGATGAGAAAACTATATCAGGAACAAAAAATGAAGTATATGATCACCAGCAAGGAGAAACTAGTAAATCATCCAATTAATTATGTACATACAGATTTAGAGTCTTTTGTTTTGTATTCAGATAGTTTCAATGATGTAGATAGTCAGTTAGTTGAAGCATAGGACATTCTGGAGATCACAGAAAATTTCAGAGAAGTTTTGATGAAAGAGAGACAAGAACTTGAGAGTTTCGCTGAGCAATCAGCCTTCCAAAAGTAACAGAAAGTTGAGGGACAACAAGCAGAAATAACAGAGCAAATGAAATTTCAGCACTTGGAAGAAGATGAAGATGGTTTATGGACTATGTATTTCAATGGTGCAGTTTGGAGTGATGGTGCTGGAATTGGCATTTGGGTATGCAGTCCTTTTTCCGCCTCAAACAAGGTACCGAGTAATGTGAGAGTTTGTTCTTACAAGTTAGCATTTGATTTTTTGAATAATGAGGCAGAATACGAAGCTTTGATTGCTAGTCTGAAAATACTTAGGAAGTTGAATGCTAAGAGGATTGCAGTGTAGGGTGACTCCGAGTTGGTAATTAAGAAATTGAAGGGTGAGTATCAAACTAAGCATCCTTGAATGAGGGCTTATCGAAATGTTGTTCTTGATATCTTGAAGTTATTTTCAGACTATACTTTGACTTGTATCCCTCGCATTCAGAATGGTATTGCGGATGCTCTTGCTAAGGCAGCTAGTAATTTGAAGATTCCAATGAACTCAAGTAACAAGTTTGAAATGCATGTGAAACATCCTCCAACTGTTCTGGACAACCAAAGGCATTGGCAAGTATTCCAAGATGATGATGAGATTGATGAATTTCTGCAAAACAAAGGCAAATTCAAAGAGACTTCAATTGATATGGAGCATAATGATGGTGAGGCTAATGTGAAAATAAATCGGATGGAAGTGTTGCAGCTAAAAGATAATGTCATTCCTAAGGGTTTGATACCTTTAGAAGATTTCTTTGATCAAGATGACGTAGCTAGAAAACCAACCTTGCGGCCAACGGAAAAGGGGGTTGAAGACGTGAACATTGGAACAGCTGAAAATCCAAAGATGGTGAAGTTATCTAAAGCATTGCCACCGGAGGTAAAAGAAAAATATGTTAGTTTGTTGTCTTCTTTTGCTGATGTTTTTGCTTGGGAATATTCAGATTTAAAGACCTATGATACCAATATAATTCAGCACACCATTCCTATCAAGCCAAATCAAAAGCCCTTCCGCTAGAAGTTGAGAAAGATAAATCCGAAGTTGCTGCCCTCGATTGAGAAGGAGGTGAATCGATTATACAAGGCTGGTATCATTGTTCCTATAAGATTTTCATATTGGATTTCCAATTTGGTGCCCATTCGCAAGAAGACAGGTGAGATTCGTTTGTGCATTGATTTTAGGAATTTGAACAAAGTGTCTTCGAAAGAAAATTATCCATTGCCCAAAATGGATCACATATTGCAGCGAGTAGTTGGAGCATCTTGTATGTCACTACTCGATGGTTATTCTGAGTATAACCAAATTCTTGTCCATGAGGATGATAGAGACAAAACAACGTTCACCACTCTGTGGGGAACATTCCATTACGCCAAAATTCCTTTCGGCTTAAAGAATGATGGTGCGACATTTCAGCGTGCAATGGACATGGAATTTGCGAATGAGAAAGATGTGTTCCTAGTTGTGTATCTTGATGATTTGATAGTCTTTTCCAATTCTGATGAAGAACATATTTACCATTTTAAAGTTGTTTTTCAGCGATGTAGAAAGTATGGTGTGTCACTCAATCCGAAGAAGAGTTTGTTTTCCATGGATGAGGGAAAACTTCTTGGTCATATTATCTCAAAAGATGGGATCCGTATTGACCCAGCACGAGTTGAAGCTATTCAGAAAATTGACCTTCCCCGGAATAAGAAGGAGATTCAATATTTTAATGGTAAGATGAATTTATTACGTCACTTTGTGCCTAATCTTGTTGAACATCTAAGAGAGATTACAGACATGCTTAAGAAATACAATGCAGTAAAGTGGAGTGAGGAGGCGGTAAAGTATTTCAATCTAGTGAAGTTGGTTCTTTCTTCAGCTCCTGTTTTGATCAGCCCGGATTATACTCAGGATTTTATTTTCTTCTCTTTTGCTTCAAAGCATACTATGGCAGCAGTATTAATGCAGAAAAGAGATGGACATGAAAAACCAATTTCTTTTATGAGCCGTACTATAAGATATGCAGCCTTGAAATATAACATAATTTAAAAGCAAGCTCTTGCACTTTTGAAAGCGTTGAAATATTTTCGAGTATATATTCTGCATTCTCATATTATTTCTTATGTTCCTAACACTGCTGTGAAGGATGTTTTAGTGCAAACAGATCCGGAAGGGAGACGGGGCAGATGGATTGTAGCCTTGTTGGAGTATGATGTGGAGATAAAGCCCACAAAACTTATCAAAGGACAAGGGCTGGCAAAGCTAATGGCTGAGTCCAATTTACACGCTTTGGACATCAATATTATTTCTGCTATGTTCGAGGATAATGAGGAAAGTTCATCAGTTCAGGTATCAGAAATTTTTGTGACATCTCCTTGGTATTCAGATATTGTATATGTGCCTCAAAATTTGTCACCACCACCCGGCATGGCTAGAAACAAAAGTAGAACTCTGAAATTGAAGGCTGCTAAGTTTTGCGTTTTGAATAATTCACTTTATTAGAAAGATCCCGGTGGTGTTTTGATGAATTGTTTGGTGGAAGAGGAAGCAAAGCGGGTTATGGAGGATTTTCACAGAGGATATTGTGGTGGTCACCTTTTTTGGAAGACAACGGCCAACAAGATTTTGAGAGCGGGGTATTATTGGCCGACGTTGTTTGCTGATGTGTATAAGACTGTCAAAAGCTATCACGAATGTAAAATTTTTGAAGGAAGGCAGAAATTGCAGCCTTTTCGCTTAAGCCCATTGAGGTAAGTGCTCCTTTTCAGCAGTGGGGTTTGGATTTCATTAGCGAAATTCATCCCGCTTCTTCAGGTCAGCATAGATGGATCCTAACAGTGATAGATTATTTCACGAAATGGATTGAAGAAATCCCCACCAGGCAAGCTATGGATTTGGTAATAATTTATTTCCTTGAGAATAACATATTTTCTCGTTTTGGTTGCTCGAATAAGTTGATCACTGATAACGCAGCAGCTTTCAAATCAAAGAGGATGATTGAGTTTTGTGACAAGTATCATATCATTTCGGGACACTCAACCGCTTATCATCCGCAAGGAAACAAATTGGCGGAGTCTTCCAACAAATCTTTGGTCAACATCATTAAAAATTTGCTGGAAATAAATAAGAAAAGTTGGCATAAGAAGTTGGCCAATGCACTTTGGGTAGATCAATTGAGTCAGAAGAAATCCATTGGTATGTCCCCCTTTGAGTTAGTTTATGGAATTGATACAGTGTTTCCTACCTCTCTCAAAATTCCGGTGGTCAAACTTCTACAAGAAGCTGGCAGTGAAGAAGATCATATGCATAGAAGAATAAATCAAATGATCCATTTGCAGTAGACGACGGAAGAAGTTTTTCAAAACACATTCAAGCTACAGGAGAGAATTCAGAAAATCTATGACAGAAAAGCAAAGGCGGACAAATTTCAATTGGAAGAAGTGGTGCGGAAATGGGATGCAGGGAATGAAGAAAAGGGTAAGCACGGTAAGTTCAAAAATATTTGGAAAGGACCCTTTAAAATTGCTGCATATCGGGGTCAGAATGCTTTTCTTCTGAAGGAGATGAACAAGGAAGATTGTCCAGGAGGGCCGGTCAATGGTCGACTCCTCAAGCGGTACCATTTCTAAGATTTTTTCGGTTGATTACATTGTCATTGTACATACCATTTATTTCAGTTTCATTGCAAGTGTGCACTGTGATCTTTTCTGCATCTTGGGGCCCAAAGTGAAGGCTATAATTCTGAAGAAGGATTTCAGTTTTGGTTTGAGTTTGTCGAGTCAGTTTTTTCAGTCATTTCAGTTTCAAAGTTGAGTCAGTTTGAGTCAAATTTTCAATCAATAAATGAGTCAAGAGTCTTGTGTTGATTTGTCAAAATTGTTGACTCCATAGCCCAATGGACGAAGGCACTACCTACTCTCCCAGAAATCTGTAGTTCTTGGCACCTCCCAGGAGCTACCATCCCCATTGGAGCTAATGTTAGAGTTGGTCTGTTCATCCCTCCATCAGAGATCAAAATATTTTTTTTTGCATTTCATTTTTTAGGTGTCTCATTCACTTCAGTCATTTTCATTCCATTAGGATCATCGATTTTCTGATGGAAGGGTTTTGTCACTCATGTCCCTCATGTCATGTACCTGCTAGTCCATGTCTATTCATCAAAATCAATTTTAAATTCATTCACAGTCCTGCTTTGGTTTCTTAGTCAGAAAAGAGTCATTTCAGTCATTAGGTCTAGGGTTTCATAAATTTTGTCTTCAAAGTGTCCAATGATGCTAGCAGGCTAGAGGGAGGTTCAAAATAAGTTTTCAGTTCGAACATTTCATCGTCATAATTTTAGATCATGATTCTTCTTCAAAACTCTGTTTTGAAGAAAAATAGTCAGTATTATATTTTGTAATAAATGCCATGTATATTTTCCAAGTTTTTTAGTTGTAAAGATGTTTAGGTGCAGCCCTGTTCACCTTTGCCAAATTTCGTGCTAGTCATCCCTGCTAAAAATTGACAAAAGTTTCGTCATTCAAGTCAAAAAAGTCAAAGTGGAAACAAAAACAGAGTTTGTATTAAAAGGTGAAAAGTGCCAAAGTTGAAACATTAGGAAGTGGGTTTTCTAAACAAAAAATCAAAGTCATTGGGCATATAAGATATTTTCATTGTTCTACAATCCATTTACATGCCAAAGGTAAGAGATACTGCCAAGTCAAATTTGGAGGAGCGAAAGCATTTGTTAAAGGCTGGACTGTGGGAGGAATTTAGTGTCGCGACGCACAAAAAGAGGGTCATGGTTCATTGGCATGTCACGGTGCATAGAGCCGCCATTCACTGTGTATTTTTGAATGTGCGCAGTGCACAAGATCAGCGCGGCGCACTGGGTTTTGCACGCGGCGCACAGGGCAGACAAGAAAATTTTCACCACTGCTTCACAAAAAATCAAATCGACTCCACCTTATTTGCTCCGTGTAAGTTTAAATCACCTTGATATTACCTTTGGTCAGTGTTTGATGTTGTTGGAAAGATTGGTTTGGAGAGTTTGAATGGTGAAAACATAAACCCTATCATTTTGTTAAAGCTGCTCCTTAGGGTTTCAAATTAGTGTTTTAAAAACAATTTTGTTGCCAAATAATCCAACCCCACTCCCCACCTATGGACCCTTTCCCATCATTGTAATTCTATCATCATTTTCAATCCCCTATTCCTTTATAATCCCAAGTCGCTCATTCCCATTATCCCTATCCCTAAACCCTACAATTCCCTATCACTATTACTCTTTCATATCATTTGCAAAAAGTTCCTAAATCCCAAAGTCCCCAAACAGTCAAGTGACTGTCCTCACATTGTAAACTTCACTTGATTGAACCATATTTTTCCCATAGTCCACTATATCCACTGTCCCTATTTATCACAGTCCCTTCCTACTTGGCATATTTTGGCAATTGGAGACAAAGACACCAAATTCCTATTTTTCTCATACAAATCAGCATATCATTGGCATAGACTTGTAACACCATGACAGACACTGAGTCATCATATGAGCAAGACAGTGATTCTACCACAAAGCTTCATGCACCAGGAAGGCCTCGTAAAGGTGGCAAACATGTGAGAGAAGAGCCCACCTCACTGACTCAGTTTCAGGCCTGCCCACTTGCCATGGGATGTTTCCGAGAGCAGTCATGCTATCAGTATTGTAAGAGGATTGCTCAGATTCAACATCATCAGGAGTTAGCCTGGTTGTTTGTTTTACATTTGCGTGATGGTTAGGTAACTCTTGCTGGTGTAAACTTCACCTTGACACCGGAAACCATTTCTCAGGCAACAGGAATACTAAATGTAGGTGAAGAGTGGAAGAAAAGACAACAGGTGGATAGAGTGCATTATGAACCATACATCAGGCCTAGCTATGAGAGGCAGCTCAGCAGGGTATTCCCATTCTGATTTCTGAAGGAATCCTATGCACCTTTGATGAGACTCATTATCCGATACTTCAGTTGTGAGGGCTGGTTCTCACGCCTCTATGCATACCACATCAGATTATTGATGCATTTCATGAGAGTGAGGATGATGAAAATATCATATTTCATGTGCCAAAACATAGAGAGGATTACTACTCTTGTGCAGAAGAAGACTCCCGAGACAGATCCTATCAGTGTGCCAGTGTTTGTCACTTATCAGAGAGGCACGAGAGTATTGTTTGCAGCAGCTTGACAAGTACTATCTCCACCCATGGTGGAAGGGGTCTCGTTGCCATCATCAGTAGAACAGGTACAGCTGCAAGATAGAGGAAAGAGGCCCATGCAAGATGAGGGCCCTTCAGGAGGCCATGATACTGATTTTATATTTCTTGATGAGGATTTGAGCTCTCCAAGCTCAAAATTGAAAGAGATCATTCAGGAGCAGAAAGCTGAGATCGATACATTGAACGACAAGTTGCAGAGAGCTCAGTGGATCATAAAATATCTGGAGTAGTGCAACAACCAGTTGAAGGATCAGCAAACGATCATGGAGTTGCAGAACATCCATGAGAACTGGCAAGCTGCCCGAAGAAGCCCATCTGAGATGGCACCTATTGAGCGGGAGATTCAGGCCGATAGAGAGACTTAGCTTGAGAGGGTCAACATTCATCTTGAGAAGCTATTGGAAAAGGAAAAAAAGGAGAAAAACATGCTCATATACATGAAGAATCACTATTGGGCGCGCACGCATGTTTGCAAAGCGAAGATCAAGATCCTGAAAGCGAGGCTAAGGAGGGCACTGAAGTGTCGCAAAAGGCATGATAGGCTCCAAATATTGGCCAAAGCTTCTTTGGCTGAACATAGAATTTCATCAGGAACCTACAACCCAAATTTCAAGGAATTTGGAAATTTTTTTGTCAATTTTGATTTTTTTTTGTCACAAAACAGGTTTTTCTGCCCGACGCATAGCACCACTTGGCGCTTGCTTATGATTGGCAGCTCTTTAGGGGGAAAATTTTTCATTTATGAGTTTTTCATGAGAATTTATGCATGCTCATGGATTACCTAACGATTTCATTAAGTTATGGGTTCCCTAAAGGGTCAAAAACACCCTAAAAATAGCCTTTCTGCCACTTTTTGGACACACAGGAAGCAGTGTTGGGAGATTGAACTTTTGGAGGGGAAAATGGACACCAAAGCTAGAGAGTCCACTTGGGTTGGAAAGTAGACAGGCATGGATTTCCAACGAGCTATCATGAGCTCAATTTGGACTTCGGGAAGTGCCTCAAAATTATCTACAAAGTTGTGCTACACAGAGATTTTGGGCACGGCGCATAGAGAATTTTGGCTTATTTTTCACTCAGCAGCTCATAATTTCGCCTAGTTTTGACCAGTTTCACTTTCTCATGTAGCTCTTGATGTAATTTGATGTAATTTAATGACCATGATGTAATTTTGGCACATTTTTACTTGTTCTAGAAGATTCATTCACTAAAAGGTGAAATGTAACTGAATGGATCAGTTTCCTAGCATATAGAGGCAAGTTGTTTCATTGCCTATTTTCTAGTTCCTAGTTTAGATATGGTTGAAACAGCTCCTAGAATGATGAGCTCAACCCATAGAGGCATGGGAATGGGTTAGGCTTGTCTATATGATGTATTTTCTCAGTAATTTTCAGGGTTGGACAGTTGGGATTGCTTGGCACTTCATTGTACTTTTCATCTCTGCACTTTTGGCATAGGAATAGACCAGGGTTTGCATCACTCTTTGGGATCCATGTGGCTCTGTGTTTTGATGGTTTTTTTCACTATGTAATTATAAGTTCACTGATGTTTATGTGTATCATTTCTCTTCTCCTTTCTTCTTAAATTAAACAAATGAGTGATAAAGGTGGAATTCATTAGCTTGATTTGCTCTACCTTCAGTTTTGTTTAATTTTTGATGTTTTCATCTATTTGAAGAAGATTCTTGAAAGCCTCTTGCCCTCTTCAGCTCCTCACTGGTCTGATCCCTCCATTCATTCAATCTAAAGCATCAAAAAAATTTCCTTCCTTGCCCCAATCAGAACTCTGCAAAAACTAGGCCTTATCCCCGCACCCAAAATTGCCTTTCCCTTTGATCCAACAAAAACCCGCAAAAACACAATCAAAATCCTTCACTTATATACCTAGCCTAAAATTAGCCTTTATTTCAAGTCATCTCAAGCCCTATTTATTATTTTTGTTGAGATTGACCCGGAGAGAGCCCTCTCCTGTTCTGTTAGGGCTAGCTACCAGACTAATATTGGTTTGATGTTATGTTGAACTCTGCCTTCCTTCAGCCTGAGGTAGATTTAGGCAATAACACACCCTTCAATCTTGATGAGTGTATATGAAATTTAATGGGATGTAGTAAAGGATCATCAATGTTCTCATCTTGAAACATGCGCAGATTGTTACCCCAATTTACCTTTGGTAGCTTGTGTGGAAATCCAGGTATGTGATCTCTACTCATGGGAGCATATCTTCGTTTTATTCTTGGATAGTCTTGAAAATTAGCCATAATGAAAGGCCACGGTATCTGTAAAACCAAGTTATATCCTTATATAAAATACAATATATATTGAAAAAATTTCTTAACGAGAAAGAACATAATGTCTTGGATTAAGATCCAAGTTGAAAGCCTAATATTTCCATATTTTTCTTCCAGGTTCAACCAAGAACCTCTTTCGAAATCTAGGATCTAGCATTCCTAAATTCTAGAGAGGGATCTCTCCTCAAAATTTCGCTTGATTTTGTTATAATATTTTAGGCTAGGTATGATTGGCCATTTGGTTTGTTTTGAATGTTTGGTGGGAACAAAAGGTACTTCAAGTTAAACCACAGAGGGATCTACCAGACCATTGGGATATGGAGTCAACTTCTTGGCAAGCAGAGCTAGGAAATAAGGTCAAAAGAGTAAATGTACTAAGGGCAGGGTAGATAACCTTCAAAGGGTTTTGAATAGGATTTTTGATGAAATGAAAAGATCTGAACAAAATGGAAATTAAGAATCCCGAAGTTACAGAAATGAGGATGAAAGAAAGGGGTCGAGCAGGGACTAAGAGCATTTAAGAATTCTTAAGTCCGGTTATCAGCAGAAAACATATTAATGAATAACCAGTAAAAAAGGGAGCTTTTGACACTAATCCTATATAAACCCTCCTAGCTAATCATTCAAAACCGAAAACATGTAAATTTATGTATGGAACTTAGAAAGATAAACAATGAAAACAGGAAAATACTTGACTTATCTGATCACCACAAGAATCCTGAGTTATGATGTCTGTTTGACATAGTTCCAGTCATCTGCTTTACAAATTGACTCACTCAAACTTCAATATATCCAACAAAATGTCTATAGTAGTCTTGAAACATTTTATTCCACACAAAAATACTTCAAAGAGTGAAGTATTTATACAAATTCTAAACTAGAATATCTTGAAAAAATATCAAGATTGGTTCACAAATATGTCCAACTGTTTTACATAAATAGAACTTAAGTAAAGGACACTCAAGACTAATGCATCTATCTGGCACTGTTTTTTATGGATAGGTGATGAAAAAGAGGAGAATTCAAATTTGATCCAGCTCTTGGTTAATGATTAGACATCCAAGTCACTAACTATTTCCTTTCTTTGTGCATTCTGCTCCAGCAATTCTGCAAACTTGGGGTCCAATGATACCTTTTTATTTCTGAATCCGAAATAGATATGAAAAACGTGAAAGAGGTTATTATGGATAAATATGTTGGTGAAATAAACAACTTTCATTTTCCTAAAATTCTTCTCCAGCTATGCAGAATAGGGTCTGCAAAAATATGTGTAAAACATAGTTTTACAGAGTCCGAAAAATAGGCTGTAAATATGTGCATGTATATCTCATTCTGAAATGACTGTGAAAAACATGATATAGGTAGATGTGTCTCTTGGGAACAAAAACCTCCTTCAATTTTTTAATATGTGTTTCTGATTGACCACCATATTCTCTGCAAACTAATGACTTAACAATAATTTTCTGTAAAGTGATATTTCCAATATTGTTTAATATTTCCCGATCCATAATAGCTGTTAGAAAGGTGAGAGAGTTTTTTGTATTTGGACACCTTAGAAACATAAACCTTCTTCATTTTTGCAAAATTCATCTTGGATTTGCCATAATAGTTTCTACAAAAGAATGACTTAAACATGAAATTTCTGCAAAATTGTTCCTTCTTGTTATTTTTTCATCTTTTCACCTTCTTGTTATTTTAACTCCTTTACTTTCACTTTGGATAAAATTTATTGTTGGCGAAAATATTTTCATCTCTTTTTACCATTTTACTGCCTTTGTATTTACTTTTACTATTTACCTTTGACTGCTTTGTAATTTTTTTTTAACTTTCACTCTGACTTTTACCTGATACACTTTAACCACTGATACTCTTTGACTGTTATGTTTTCAGTGTCATTGTGAATTCTGATTTCACTTTTACCATTCACTATGTAAATTTCATCATTATGATCTCTCTCTGACTTGATTTTATTCTTTCTTTGTATACAAACTATTTTTTGAATGAATCTTTTGATTTAAAATCTGAGAATCTGGAGCAAACAATTTTGTCAACTAGTATTGAAACTGTTGGCCCAATTTCTTATTCTGATAATAACCTGCAAAAATCAAACAATGCAGGGAGGTGTTTGAAAGTTTTTTGAAAGTCATGTTGAATGGGATCTGTCTGTGGAGGTTTTAACTTTGTTTTTTAGGCATTCTTAGGCTTACTTCTGCAAGATTAGATTGTTTGTAGGAGTAATTTACTTTAAGAGAGGGATAATTGAGAAAATCTGGCTAAGGATAATCTCTTTTGAGTTTTCTTTGCTCAAATTAGGTTTCTGAGAGATGAAAATAGGCTAAGACAAGAAACAGGGTTTCCTGAATGGTACAAATGTGGAAAAGAAGTTTTTTAAACAATCTGTGTTTGAAATTTGTTTTCAAAAAGAGACTGGAAAATGAGGATTTTGGCTTTAAAGGGGTTTACAGATGAATTCAAGCTTCCTTGACTCACAGATATTTTGATGCTTTGACAGGGTTTTTGAAGCTTTAGTGGTCAAATTTGGACTTCTGTTGATCGGTTGGAGCCGAAACACAGTGCTTTTTTATGTCAACAGGATATCTTCAGTTTAAACTGCATCTTTAACAATGGTAAAGTTCAACTTCGGGGCTTATACATTGGTCAAAATATGCTCAAAATTCTTTAAAAACAGTTGGGGTAGGAGTTAAATCAATAGGGAATGCAACAAACCGATAGAATCATCATATTCAACATTAATTACAAGTTTATTAAAGGTGGGAGGTGGATTTGGTTTTTCGATTGTGAAAAATGGCTAATTGTTTTCGCGTTGGATTTGCACGGTAAATGGTTTTAACCTTTCCAAATGTGATCGTATCAAAAATTGACACGTCACATTGGGTGATATTCAGAAACAAATTTTATCACATAATGTTTCATAAAATTTTCCCGATCACTTTTGTTATGCAATATTGAATAAACTCCATAGCATTTGATCGCACGATGCGAACGGTTGAGATGCATCGGGAAGCTACGAGACAAGAGAAAGTTGGGAACTGGGTTTAATGTCAGTTGTTGATTCAATAGGGATGATCAACGGTTGAGTTTTAATGCGATGAGGAGTGGTGGGGCAAGGGAAGGTTTATCGCATTAGATTTGGACCGTCAGATTAATGAGACGAGGATGATCGGAGGGATGGGAATGAATGTGAGGGCACATAGTTATTTGATGGATTTTTATGTATATAAGGGGTTTATATATAGAATGGGCTGATTTTAAATGATTAACCATGGTTTAATCTGTGGTAAGGGGATATATACAGGGGGAAAGGGGTGAGGTTAAAGCGTTAACCTTGGGTAAAGCTTATGCGGGAAGAATGGTGAAAGTATTTACAAAGGATAAGTGGGAAAATGTTTTTTTTATTCAAACATATAAAATATATACGAAAACTGATATTCGTATTTTATTTTATTATATAGTTTTAGATTATTTGGAGGTCGAAAACTATAGGGGATCGGGAGTATTTTATTAGGGCAGTTTTATGTAAAAGGGGTAATTTAGGGATGTTATTTCAACATGTGATTAATATCTTTGACATAAAAAGCTTATAATAGTAGGGTTTTTTGGATATTAAATAAAAAGAAGTTATAGTAATAGGACTAGGATATTTGATAGGGATTTAATAAAATAGGTTAAGGGTTAATATGAAAAGGGACAATGAATACTCAAAAATTCATAAATAAAGCTAAGGAAAGTGAAAATTAGAGCAAAGCTTCATTTTCATAACTCATTCACTTTTACTTAGTATATCATGTTTTTTGAGGGTTTTATGCTTTGTAAAATGGAGGAATTTAATTAGATGGGCCTTTGTGTAACATTTAAGTAAGAAAAGAGTTCTCACTTATGAGATCAAATGGTGATGAGTGCATGAAGGGGTAAATGATGAAAATTTCTGGGATTAATATAGAAACAACACATTTTTCAACTAGTCAGTCATTGAGCCTTGGGTCCGGTCCCAACAGAGGTAAAGGAAATGCCTTGAGCCTCTTTGACTGATAGTCTAGAATATCAAATTGCTATGGGGAAGGTAAATTAGATATTTATAGCCCGGTGAGAGATATTTACAATGTATTTCCCGTCTTCTTCTACCTACCCAGTCATATCTTCTAACATTTTTTCGTCTATTTTGATCAAGTGCATTTGAGCTAGCAACCTTACAGCATTTTATTCTTTTGAAAGTAGTAAAATTGTGTAATTATACCTTATTTCATCCAAGAAACCAAATTAAACTGTTGGATTCTTTTATTCTCTACCTAAATACTGAATTGCCATGATTAAACTGTATGACAATTCTTTATTCTCTATCGAAAATAAGTAAATTGAAACATGATAAGTCAAGATTAGATTGTTCAACTCATCATGGATTATGGCATTTACTGAGACTCTGCCATAATCAACTGCAAGAAGTAAAAGTAGTGGCATTTAGACTTGCACACTTTCATGTTTAATTCATCTTTTTCTTTTGGGGTATATTATTTTTTCTAAGTCCTTTGATTTTTTCTTTTCGGACTTTTTACCCTCTTTTTTATTTTTTGTTTTTTTGATTTTTTACTAAATATGGGAATAAAAATTGCAGAAGGCAAGGTATGTACATATTTATAAGACTATCATCAGTCAATTCAAAATTATGAATCCTATATTTATAGGTTACTAACATCGGCTTCACTTGGGGATGGCATTTCCTTGTGAGATGTCAAGAACACCGCTGACTAGTAGCCTGATCCATTGGGCCAATCCGAGACATGCATTTTTTGTGGCTGAAAATCATGAACTGAATATAGTACTTTTTCTGCAAACTGAAATCTGATTTGAAACTAAAAAAACATACTCCAATTCTCAAACCAAACTGATTAGATCTTAAATATCTTTAGGACCTTCTCCTTAGCTTTAAATCTTAATGAATTATTCCAAAAATAGCTCAAAAATGAATACTAAAAAAAAATGATCAGAGCTTTGAGCTTATTTTCAGTCATCTACCTGCTCTAATCTACTGTTAATTTTTTTGAATCAGGTAATACAAAAACTCCAATGTAGCCAATCAAGTAGCTGTAGAAATGAATGGATAATTTGACTACTTGTGATCAAACTTGGAAGTATAACTTGATCATGTGTCTTCATAATCAGTGATAAGATGTGAAATGGAAATTGCTGATATATTTGATCCTCATAGATAAAACATGTTTGCAGATTTGAGCTAAAAATATTCTCCATATAATTTTCTATAGGATCATTAAAAGCATAATGTATGATTTGTGCTGCTAGGCCTTCAATGACTAGTTGCTCAGTTGTATTCTGAATATTAATCCCTGAAACTATTTCTTCAGTATTGTGTTTGAAAGAATAATCATCCTCAATTTGCAAGTCAAAAGATAGTACAATTTCCTCTTTCTCAGGAGAAGGAAGATTTTCCAAGAATTATTTAGGATCTCAGAAATTATATGACTTAATTGGAGAATGCAAAAGTTTAATTTCATTTTCATAATTTTTCAGAAATTATCTCAAGAACACATTTTTTAAGTTGAGGAGAATATTTTCTTAATTTAAAAATAAGAAAGATAGCTCTTAGAAAATCCTCATCAAGCTGAAATTCTAATATCTCATCCCTCAAAATAGCTAGTGATTGTTCTGTGAAATTTTCTTGAATTGGGAGAACATAATTATCATTATACTGATCATATTTAGGCAAATATTCAGAAGAAGTAATGTCATCAATTATAAACATTGGATTGGCAGATTTCTCTTCTAACAATCCTAATATATCTTGATTATATTGGTTGCATTCTATTTGAAAGTCATTATTTTGCTCAATAGGAGTGCTATCAAGCAATGGGCCTTTTTGGGAAGGTAGAATAACATGAACATCAATATGTTATTCTGTCTCTTCATGGATAAAAACGTTAGTGCATTCATCAACATTAGAAGAAGTAGAAACAATTTCTTCATTATGTAAATATTTTGAGGATGGTTTCATGTTTATAAGAAAATTGATTTCTTCTTCGGTGAGGGGGGGTGGGAATCTCTGAACTCTTAGATTGAAATGAAAATTGTTTTTTCTCTTATCTAAAAATTGATCATGAGGTTGAATATTTTCTTTAACACCATTCAAAACATTAAATTAAACATCATTTGTTAATACAGAGGGGTTTTGTGGATCTTGATTCATCTCCTGATCTATTTCATATTTGTTTAACTCCTCTTGATTATTACGACATTTAACCTAAGAATGAAAGTTCTGGACTTCTTCTAATAAATATTTAGGATGACAATTTCCAAAATCTTCATCAATATTTTTAAGGTAATGTATAAGATCTTCAACTTTATCACAACAATTTTCAGCTAATGATAAAGATGGAAAATCTTCTTTGTAATGCTCATAAAATACCTTATGAAAATATTTTAGAGAAAACAAACTTGAAGGTTTGAGAACTTTGTACCATTCCCTTGCTTTTCCTTCTAAGGTTGCCATGAATATTTTCATGAGGCAATCCTCATGCCAATCACCCTTCAATCTTGATGAGTGTATATGAAATTTAATGAGATGTAGTAAAGGATCATCAATGTTCTCATCTTGAAACATGGGCAGATTGTTACCCCAATTTACCCTTGGTAGCTTGTGTGGAAATCCACGTATGTGATCTCTGCTCATGGGAGCATATCTTCGTTTTATTCTTGGATCGTCTTGAAAATTAACCATAAAGAAAGGCCACGGTATTTGTAAAACCAAGTTAGATCCTTATATAAAATACAATATATATTGAAAAACTTTCTTAACGAGAAAGAACATAATGTCTTGGATTAAGATCCAAGTTGAAAGCCTGATCTTTCCATATTGTTCTTCTAGGTTCAAGCAAGAACCTCATTTGAAATCTAGGATCTAGCTTTCCTAAATTTAGGAGAGGGATCTCGCCTCTAGATTTAGCTTGATTTTTGTTATAAGATTTTAGGCTAGGTATGATTGGACAATTGGTTTGTTTTGAAATTTTGGTGGGAAGAAAAGGTACTTCCAGGTAAACCATAGAGATATCTACCAAACCATTGGGCTATGGAGTCAACTTCTTGGCAAGCAGAGCTAGGAAATAAGGTCAAAAGAGAAAATGTACTAAGGGTAGGGTAGATGACCTTCAAAGGTTTTTGAATAGGCTTTTTGATGAAATGACAAGATCTGAACAAAAGGGCAGTTAAGATTCCTTATGTTACAGAAATGAGGATGAAATAAAGGGGTCAAACAGGGACTAAGAGAATTTACGAATTTGTAAGTCTAGTTATCAGCAGAAAACATATTAATGAATAACTAGTAAAAAACAGGGAGCTTTTGACACTAATCCTATATAAATCCTCCTAGTTAATCATTCAAGACTGAAAACATGTAAATGTATCTATGGAACTTAGAAATATAAACAATGAAAACAGGAAAATACTTGACTTATCTGATTAGCACAAGAATCCTGAGTTAATGTATGTTTGACTTAGTTCCAGTCTGCTGTTTTACAAATCGACCCACTCAAACTTCAATATATCTAGCAAAATGTCTATATTAGTCTTGAAAAATTTTATTCCACACAAAAATACTTCAAAGAGTGAAGTATTTATACAAATTCTAAACTAGAATATCTTGAAAAAATATCAATATTGGTTCACAAATATGTCCAATTTTTTTACATAAATAGAACTTAAGTAAAGGACACTCAAGACTAATGCATCTATTTGGCACTATTTTTTATGGATAGGTGATGACAAAGAGGAGAATTCTAATTTGATCCAACTTTTAGTTGATGATTAGGCATCCAGGTCACTAACTATTTCCTTTCTTTGTGCGTTCTGCTCTAGCAATTCTGCAAACTTGGGGTCCAATGATACCTTTTTATTTCTCAATCCGAAATAGATATGTAAAAACTAAAAGAGGTTATTATGGACAAATATGTTGGTGAAATAAACCACCTTTCAGGGTCCTAAAATTCCTCTCCAGCTGTGCACAATAGGCTCTGCAAAAATATGTGTAAAACATAGTTTTACAGAGTCCAAAAAATAGGCTGTAAAGATGTGCATGTATCTCTCATTCTGAAATCAATGTGAAAAACGTGAGATAGGTTTTTATGCAAACTTATGACTTAACAAGAATTTTCTGCAAAGTGAGATTTCCAATATTTTTTAATATTTCCAAAACCATAATACATGTTAGAAAAGTGAGAGGGTTTTTCATAGTTGGACACCTTAGGAACATAAACCTTCTTTATTTTTGCAAAATTCATCTTGGATTCGTCACAATATTTTCTGCAATACAATGACTTAACCATGAAATTTCTGCAAAAAGGTTCCTTCTTGTTATGTTTTCATGTTTTCACCTTTTTGTTGTTTTAACTGCTTTCCTTTCACTTTGGATAAAATTCATTGTTGGTGAAAGTATTTTCATCTCCTTTTACCATTTTACTTCCTTTGTATTTACTTTTACGGTTTACCTTTGACTGCTCTATAATTTTGTTTTAACTTTCACTCTGACTTTTACCTAATACACTTTAACCACTGATACTCTTTGACTGTTATGTTTTCAGTGTCATTGTGAATTCCGATTTCACTTTTACCATTCACTATGCAAATTGCATCATTTTGATCTCTCTCTGACTTGATTTTATTATTTATTTGTATACAAACTGTTTGTTGAATGAAGCTTTTGATTTCAAATCTGAGAATTTGGAGCAAACAATTTTGTCAACTAGTATTGAAACTGTTGGCCCAATTTCTTATTCTGATAATAACCTGAAAAAATCAAACAATTTGTTAATGAAATCTAGGTATACAGGGAGGTTTTTGAAGGTTTTCTGAAAGTCTTGTGGAATGGGATTTGTCTGTGGAGGTTTTAACTCTATTTTTTAGGCATTTTTAGGCTTACTTCTGCAATATTATATTGTTTGTAGGAGTAATTTACTTTAACGGAGGGATAATTGAGCAAATCTGGCTAAGGATAATCTCTTTTGAGTTTTCTTTTCTCAAATTAGGCTTATGAGAGATGAAAACTCAGCTATCATAGGAAACCGGGTTTCGTGAATGGTACAATTGTGGAAAAGAAGTTTTTTAATCAATCTGTGTTTGAAATTTGTTTTCAAAAAGAGACTGCAAAATGAGGATTTTGGCTTTAAAGGGGTTTACAAATGAATTCAAGCTTCCTTAATTCACATGTATTTTTATTATTTGATAGGGTTTTTGAAGCTTTTGTCGTCAAATTTGGACTTCTATTGATTGGTTGGAGTCAAAACAGAGTGCTTTGTTATGTCGACAGGTGATCTTCAGTTTAAACTCGATCTTTGACAATGGTAAAGCTTAGCTTCAAGGCTTATACATTGGTCAACATATGCTCGAAATTATTTTAAAACAGTCAGAGCGAGAGTTAAATCAATAGGGAATGCAACAAACCAATATAATCATCATATTTGGCATTGATTACAAGTTTATTAAAGGCGGGAAGCGGATTTGGTTTTTCGATTGCGAAAAAACGCTGGTTGTTTTCGCATTGGATTTGCATGGTAAATGGTTTTAACATTTTAGAATGCAGTATTCAAAAACAACTATTATCGCATAATTTTTCATAAAATTTGCGTGATCACTTTTGTTATGCAATATTGAATAAATGTCATCGGATTTGATCGCACGATGCGAACGGTTGAGATGCATCGGGAAGCTGCGGGACAAGAGAAAGGTGGGACCTAGGTTTAATGTCAGTTGTTGATTAATTAGGGATGATGAATGGTTCATTTTTAATGTGATGAGGAGTGGTGGGGAAAGGGAAGGTTTATCGCATTATATTTGGACCGTCAGATAAATGAGATGAGGATGATTGGAGGGATGGGAATGAATGTGAGGGTGCATAGTTATTTGATGGAGTTTTATGTATATAAGGGGTTTATATATAGAATGGGGTGGGCTTAAATTATTAACCATGGTTTAATCTATGGTAAGGGGATATATACAGGGGGAAAGTGGTGAGGTTAAAGCATTAACCTTGGGTAAAGCTTGTGCAGGAAGAATGGTGAAAGTATTTACAAATGATAAGTGGGAAAATGTTTTTTTATTTAAACATATAAAATATGTATGAAAACTGATTTTCGTATTTTATTTTATTATATAGTTTTAGATTATTTGGAGGTCCAAAACTATAGGAGATCGGGAGTATTTTATTAGGGTAGTTTTATGTCAAAGGGGTAATTTAGGGATGTTATTTCAACATGTGATTAATATCTTTGACATAAAAAGCTTATAATAGTAGGATTTTTGGGATATTAAATAAAAGAAGTTATATTAATAGGAATAGGATATTTGATAGGGAGTTAATAAAATAGGTTTAGGGTTAATATGAAAAGGGACAATGAATACTGAAAAATTCATAAATAAAACTAAGGAAAATGAAAATTAGAGTAAAGCTTCATTTTCATAACTCATTCACTTTTACTTAGTATATCATGTTTTTTGAGGGTTTTATGCTTTACATAATGGAGGAATTTAATTAGATGGGCCTTTATGTAACATTTAAGTAAGAGAAGAGTTCTCACTTATGAAATCAATTCGTGGTGAGTGCATGAAGGAGTAAATGATGAAAATTTCTGGGATTAATATAGAAACTTAACATTTTTCAACTAGTCATTCATTGAGCATTGCGTTTGGTCCCAACAGAAGTCAAGGAAATGCCTTGAGCCTCTTTGACTGATAGTCTAGAATATCAAATTTCTATGCAGAAGGGAAATTAGTTATTTATAGCCTGGTGAAAGATATTTACAATGGATTTTCCGTCCTCTTCTACCTACCCATTCATATCTTCTAACATTTTTTCTTCTATTTTTATCAAGTGCATTTGAGCTAGCAACCTTACAACATTTTATTCTTTTGAAAGAAGTAAAAACTATCTAATTCTACCTTATTTCATCGAATAATCCAGATTAAACTGTTGGATTCTTTTATTCTCTACCTAACTACTGAATTGTCATGATTGAACTGTATGAAAATTCTTTATTCTCTATCTAAAACAAGTAAATTGAAAAATGGTAAGTCAAGATTAAATTTTTTAACTCATCATGGATTATGGAATTTACTGACACTATGCCATAATCAACTGTAAGAAGTAAAAGTAGTGGCATTTAGTCTTGCATAATTTCATGTTTTATTCATCTTTTTCTTTTGGGGTATATTATTTTTTCTAAGTCCTTTGATTTTTTCTTTTAGGACTTTTTACCCTCTTTTTGATTTTTTTATTTTTTTATCTTTTACAAAATATGGGAATACAACTTGTAGAGGGAAAAGTATGTACATATTTACAAGACTATTATCAGTCAATTCAAAATTATGAATCCTATATTTATAGGTTACTAACATCGTCTATTTGATTTTGTCCAAGAATTCCATCGGCAGTTGTGTGGTTTTGACTCATGGTATTAGTAAAGGCTAAATCTATATAAGGAAAAGAAGATCATACTGCAAAGGTTTGCATGTGTAAGGTTTATCACTAAATACTTCTCTCTGAAGTATATCTGCATAGGATGAACTTTGTTTTATTGATAAATCTGAATTTATGATGCACCCTTGGATAAATTGATGGATCAAGATCTCTAGACCTGAAATGACTATGTTCTTGCATGATCCATTGAATAGATGATTAGGTCTAAGACCTAGTGCATATTTTCTGAGGTGGAGTGTAGAATTTTTGGTAAGTTCTATAGATCTGAAACATTCTATAGAATTAATATTTATAGATCTATATGCTAGTTCATCTCAGTAAAAGTGTGTATATACATGGCTTTGTTTCAAAAACGTTTTGTATGGAAGTTAGGGTTTTTTGAAGCTTATTGCAAAGGTTTTCTGTTATTGCTTCTATTTTTCTGATGTCTTTCAATGAATCCTTCATGTAGATCTGGGTTGTGTGATTGTTTTATATGCTGCTAAGTTGATTATGTACAAATCTCATCAATGAGTGGGTAAATATGTTTTATAATGACTAACTGATCAAGCGTTCTAGAATTTTGAAAAGATATCTGACTGAATGCCTCAGATCTGGATCTAAGACTGACCATATTCTGAAAAATAGTACTCACAAATCTATGCGCAGGTTGGTGTTAAGGAAATCACGTATACACGCGAGTTCAGTGAAGCAAAGTAGCGTATGATTTTTGAGATAATGAATGTTCAGAGTTGAATTTGATTCTCCATACTGATTCTGAAATTTGGTTATTACAGTGTTTTGGTTACAGTGATCTCACTGTTCTGATTGAAGTTTGGGTTAAGTTTATTATTGATCATATTTATGATGAGTTGAGTTGAAGCTGTGGGATCCAATGTGAAAATTGATGAAACGTGGTTTGCAATGATTCTGAGGGAAGTAGAAGCTTCCTGCTAGTAGAAGTTGGTGTTCTGATCAGGGGGTTGAAGCTCCCTTCCAGTAGTGGCTGGTAAACGAGATCAGGGGGTTGTAGCTCCCTTCCAGTTGTATCTAGAAAATGAGAGAAGGTTGCATCCTTCTATAGGTAGATTCCTGCATACTGATATGATTCCGCGTCAGTATAATATTGTAAGAAGTTTTCCATATAATAAATTTTGAAGATAGAGATGACAACAACTCTGGTTTTCTCCCGAATTGGGTTTCCACCTTAAATCTTGGTATTCATGTCTATTTCTCTTGTGTGATGATTTATTCTGTTGTTACTACACATATTTACTGCTTAACTAATAGATGTATGACTGATAAGCTGAGATAAATATTGTTTCTGAAAGGTTTTCTACCAATAAAATTATATCAGTACAGGAAAATTTCTTTTGGTATATGCGTGTGTATATGCGAGCTGTGTTAATAAAATTCGCATATGGAATTCAGTAAAGAAAAATTTAAAAATATCAGTAATATCTAAATTCTGATTCACCCCCCCCCCCCTCAGTATTTTTCCCAACAATTGGAATCAGAGCAGGTCCTTCTGAAGAAGCTTAATCGCTAGAAGGAAGATCAACCAAGATGAGCAATCAAGATGGGACCGCATCTATCAGGCCTCCTCTCTTCAACGGAAACAACTTAATCTTCTGGAAGACAAGGACAATATCCTATCTTTAGTCTCTTGGAGTAGATGTATGGGCTATAGTTGAAATAGTTTATCAATATCAAACTTCCGTTCCAACAGATGCAGCAGCAATAAAAAACTATGAAACCAATGCAAAGACAGTTAATGTATTATTGGAAAGTTTGACTAAATTAGAATTTGTCAAAGTCATGCAGTTGAATACATCAAAGGAGATGTGGGACAAAATCATTCTAAGCTATGAAGGTGATGCTAAGGTAAAAAGTGCTAAACTCCAAACTCTTAGAATTCAATATGAAAACCTCAGAATGCACAATGAAGAAAGCATTGCCAGTTTATTTTTATGTCTAGATGATATTGTAAATCGTATGAGAAATTTGGGTGAAACTATATCTAACACTACTCTGGTAGAAAAGTTTTTAAGATATCTAACTCCCAAATTTGAATCAAAAGTGTTTGCTATTAAAGAGAAGAAATATCTACAAACTCTTACTGTTGTTCAACTTCATGGGATTCCGACTGATTGTGAAATGAGAAAAGGAGGTCTGTCTGAAGTCAAAGAAGTTTTCTTTAGGGCTTCTGCAAAAGGAAAGTAGGTAGAAGAACAAGAAGGATCAGGGTATGTTTCAGAAGAAGATGAGATAAATTTTGTAAAGAAGCTACAAATTGGCACTGGAAGGTTCATAGGTAAGCTTCCCTTTAAATGTTTTTCTTGTGGAAGAGTTGGTCATTATGCTGCTAAATGTCCCCATAAAGATAGTCATGAAAAGGGAAATGAAGTGTCTAAAGGAAATAAGAAATGATTCATCAATATAAAAAGCTATTATACTCATCAAGATAGTGATGGTCTATCAAATAATGAAGAGGGAGAATCTGATTAAGATAATATACTACTAATGACTTTTGAAAAGGACGCTAGTGATACTTTTATGGATGCTTAGAAGAAAATGACTTTCTTGAAGAAACAAATCATCTCAAAATATGTTTGGAAGAAAACAAGATTTCCATAGATACTCTAAAAAATCATCTTATAGAAAAGGAGAAGCACAATGAGAAATTAGAATGTGAAATAGTAAGTCTAAGAAAGGAAATTGAGAAAGTAAGAACTTTAAATCTTAGATTTGCTAAAGGATTTGAAACCTTAGATGAAATTGTCAAGGTACAATTCTCTCCTCTTATAAAGACATGTCTTGGATATATTAGAGAATCATCTCATTCTTTAGCTCCAAGCTATCTAAATGCAACTAATGCCATCCTGCAAAATTTTGTCTCTCAACAAAAGAATGAAGAAAATACACAGGTAAAGCATGATCACTTCAATACAAGGAAGAAAAATAATAGAAAAATCAATTAGTAGGTAAACATAAATAGAAGGTTTCATGATCGAAAAAATTTCTTCTTTAATGGACAATGTTGCTCATGTCATAATTTTGTTCATAAGGCTACTCAATGTGTTGCATACAAAACCATCATGACTAGAGAAGCAAGAAAGCAAAGAAATGAGACTGGAATAAACAAGAATAATTATAACAACTTTTCTCCTCTTCAAAATGAAATTGAATTTGCTTATTGCAATAAATTTGGTCATGAATAATCTGAATGCAAGAGGAAACTTTAGCCAAAAGAGAATATACCTTCAAATTCCATGGTTTGGAGAAAGAAGTACTTACAGGTTGAAAGTTGTGGCATAGATTTATTTTCAGGAGGGGAAGAAAATCAATGGTACATTGATAGCGGATGCTCAAAGCACGTGACAGGTGATAGAAATAAAATTCTTTCATACAATGCTCTAGAGAAAGCATAGAATGCTACTTTTGGAAATGACTCTCTCGTTATCATTAAAGGAAAAGGATCTTTTTTTATAAAATAAAAGGTGAAAGCTAAAAATTTTATGTAGGTGGATGGATTAAAGCACAACCTGCTAAGTGTGAGTCAAATGTGTGATCAAGGAAATGAAGTTGTCTTTAGTTCAAAATAATGTGTAGTACGTGAACTTGACACAACAAAAACGGTAATAAAAGGAACTAGAACACCAAGAAATATGTATGTATTGAAAGGTGGCCAAGAACAATGGTACTTGGGTAAATATTCAGAAAATTAGTTATGGCACAGAAGGTTGGGACATTTGAGCTTCTCTCAAATAAGAAAATCTAGCAGACTCAAAGTTGTTCGTGATCTTCCCAGCATCACTCTACCTGAAAGTACCATATGCAAATCATGCTAATTTGGTAAGCAAACCAGGGTGAAATTCAATGCTAAAGAAGGACCAACAATTAAGCCTCTTGAACTTATAAATACTGATCTATGTGGTCCTGTAAGGAAAAATTCACCTCGTGGAGAACAACAATTTATTTTATTTATTGAGGACTTCTCTAGAATGTGTTGGATCGGTTTACTGAAACAAAAAGATGAAGCATTTGAAAAATTTAAGATCTTCAAAGCTTTGGTTGAAAATGAATCAAATCTAAAAATCAAATTTCTTAGATCTGACAGAGGAGGAGGATATGTATCAGATGACTTATTTGATTTCAGTGAACATCATGGCATAAAAAGACAGCTTTATGTAGCTGGAACCCCACAAAAAATGGCATGGTAGAAAGGATGAATAGAAAAGTTCAAAAAATGGCTCGGGCTACGCTTGATGAATCTGGAACTCTCGATGCCTTTTGGGGAGAAATAGCACATACTGCAGTAAATATTCTGAACAAGGTTCATGTTTGGGTAAATATTGATAAAACTCCTTATGAACTCTGGTGTGGAAATCTTCCCACTGTAAGCATTTTAGAGTTTTTGGAAGAAATTTTTTTATCAAGAACAATGATGAAAAACATGGTAAGTTTTAACCTAGAGTATATGAAGGAATATTTCTTGGTTACTCTTCTAGAAGTAAAGCATATAAATGTTACAATAAAATAATTTAGAATATTGTTGAATGTATTGATGTTGTAATTGATGAGTCTCTCTCGGCTCCTAAAAGGGAAATACCAACAACAAATGAAGATGATGATGATTTATATCTTCCTGCATCAAGTAGCAACAATAGAGAAGGTGAACCCAATGAAGCACCAGAAGAATATCTATCTAAAAAGGCTCCATCCAGGTATGTTCAAAAGAATCATCCAGAATCTCAAATTTTGGGAGAAAAGTGATCAGGTGTCCAAACAAGAAGAACTCTTGCATGATCTCCTAGCTATCTGGAATTTCTATCCACTATTGAACGACAGAATGTCAATAAAGCTAGCAAAGATGAATGTTGGATTCAATCCATGAATGAAGAACTTAATCAGATTGAAAAGAATCATACTTGGGAATTGGTTCCAGGACCTCATGATAAAAATGTGATTGGAACAAAATGGATATTCAAAAAAAAATTAAATGAAAATGGAGATGTTATTAGAAACAAAGCTAGACTTATTTGCAAAGGGAATGCTCAACAAGAAGGTATATACTTTGAAGAAACATTTTCTTCTGTTGCTATACTTGAAGCCATAAGAATGTTTCTTGCTTTTTCAAATTTTCAACAAATCGAAGTTTATCAAATGGATGTTAAATCTGCCTTTCTCAAAGGTGATGTAGAAGAAGAAGTTTATATAGAACAACCAGAAGGATTCATTCTGGGAAATGATGAAATTTTTTTTTTAAAACTTAAAAAGGATTTATATGGTCTCAAACAAGATCCTCGGGCATGGTACTATCATCTTGAAAAATATATTCATCAACAAGGTTTTACAGAGGGATCTGCTGACAATAACTTATACACAAAACTAGAGAATGATAAACTGTTGATTGTAGTTGTATATGTTGATGACATCATTTTTGGAAGTAATGAAGAGTCAATGAGTCAGAAATTTTCTTCTGTCATGTAGCAAGAATTTGAAATGTATTTACTTGGGGAAATAAGATTCTTTCTTGGCTTACAACTGCAACAAGCAAAATATGGCAAATTTTTATCACAAGAAAAATATCTTAAGCAAATTCTGAAGAAGTATGGGATGGAAGAATACAAACCTATGAGTATGCCTATGGTAACTGGATGTAACCTCAGTTATCATGATGATTCTCCCATGGTGAATCAACCAGAATATAGATCCATGATTGATAGTTTGTTGTATCTAACTAGGAAAAGAGTAGACATCATGCATGCAGTATGGATTGTTGGACGATTCCAAGCTAATCCAAAAGAGTCTGATATTTAGGTTGTAAAAAGAATATTTAAATATCTATAAGGGACTCAAGAATTTTTTCTATGGTATCCAAAGAATTTCAATCTCACTCTTCATGATTACATAGATGTATATTGGGCTGGAAATGTTGATGATCGGAAAAGCACTAGTGGTGGTGCATTCTATCTGGGGTCCCAATTAGTATCCTAGTTCAGCAAGAAACAAAGTTGTATTGCCTTATCTACAGCAGAAGAAAAATATGTGGTTGTTGCATCTTTTTGTACATAACTTATTTGGATGATGCAGACTCTACAAGACATTCGAATCAAATGTTCACCTCCCATCTCCATTCTATGTGATAATACAAGTTGTATTAGTATCTCAAAGAATCCTGTTATGCATTCCAAAACTAAGAACATTCCTATCAAGTATCACTTCCTAAATTGGAGTAAGTGAAAAAGTGCTGGAAAAAAAGATTAAATTGGAGTATGTTCCCTCCAAAGAACAAGTTGCTAATATATTTACTAAACCTCTTCCTAAGGAAGTATTCGAATATCTCAGACAGAAGCTGGGAGTTGTTTCAGTCTCTCTTATTAAATATTCTTAATTTCATAATTTTAAATTTGATACGTTGGTTTCATAAAGACGAATCACGTATATACGCAAGTTTTTTTGCATAAAATCTCGCATGGGTTTTGTTGACAGAAATTCTTTGGGTCAGCGCTCATAACAGTTGTGGTGCGATTGGTTAATCTCTGTTGTTGTTCTAGTATTCATATTTCTAGATCATTCTCTCATGAATATGATTTGACGAATTGGTCGTTGAAGGTGTTCAGGATGCATCATCTTAGGGGGAGCACCTGTCATGCTAAAAAGGATGCATTGTTGGCATTCTGATTGGTTTCTGATATATGATCTGTCTCTTGAGATCCTTTGGTCCTGTTAATGACATATCATTTCTATAATTTGATGAAAAGGGGATGTTGACACTCATGATGTAAATTATTCTATTCAGTCATGTAAGGAATTGTACTACTTTGTAAACCCACTTGGTTGGGTAGTTGAGTCAAAAATGTAATTCCACTTGGTTGGATCATTGATCTAAGTATGAGTCCTTGGTGATAGGAAAGGTCATACTTGGTTGAGTTATAGAGTCATGACTTCATTGAAAATATCTAAAGATTCAATGTGCACTCAAGGGGGCATGGTTAAAATAGTGCCCTTTTCTCTTGATGTCAAAGGGGGAGAGGATTTTGGGTGTTTGAAGTGTTTCTATAATGTATCTATCTATCGTGGTGATGAGACACCATCATGGTTTCCATCAAGTCCAAAGGGGGATATTGTTGGCAATATGATTCCTATGTCTTAATATTTTGTCTTTGATGGCAACTCTCTGGTAAAAGATGTAGTATATGTCTTCGGTAGAAGCTCAGGAGTCCATCAGAAGAAATGTGTAATGTCTAGTATAAGATTTGGTAATATTCATATTGAATATTCTATACGTGGTTTTTTTCAGGTCAAGTCACGTATACACGCGGATAAGAATGGTCCAAGTCGTGTATGCCTTTTTCACTCCAAAAATATAATACCAGGGGGCATTACCATGGTATTAGCCCACAAGATTGAGCACCATGTCGTCTATCTGATTTTGTCTAAGAATACAATCGGAAGATGTGTGGTTTTGACTCATGGTATTGGTAAAGGCTAAACCTATATAAGGAAAAGAAGATCATAGTGCAAATATGTGCATGTGTAAGGGATATCACTAAATACTTCTCTGTGAAGTATATCTGCATAGCATGAACTCTGTTTTATTGATAAATCTGAATTTATGATGCAACCTTGGATATATTGATGGATCAATATCTCTACACCTGAAATAACTATGTTGTTGCATGATCCATTAAATATATGATTAGACCTGTCGCATGTTTGCTAAAGTGGAGTGAAGAATTCTGGGTAAGTTCTATAGATCTGAAACATTTTGTAGAATTAATATTTACAGATCTATACGGTAGTTCGTCTCAGTAAAAGCACGTATATACGCGGCTTTTTTTTAGAAAAGTCGCGTATGGAAGTTAGGGTTTTTTATGCTTATTGCATAGGTTTTATGTTATTGCTGTTATTTTTTTATTGTCTGTCAATGAAGGCTTCATGTAGATCTGGGTTTCTTGATTGTTGTATACGCTGCTAAGTTGATTATGTACAAATCTAATAAATGAGTGATTAAATATTTTTTATAATGACTAACTGATCAAGGGTTATGAAATTCTGAAATGATATTTGACTGAATGCCTCAGATCTGGATCTGAGACTGACCATATTATGAAAAATAGTACTCACATATCTATATGCAGGTTGGTGTTAAGGAATGTACGTATACACACTGGTTCAGTGAAGAAAAGTAGCATATGATTTTTGAGATAATGAATGTTCAGAGTTGAATTTGATTCTGCATATTGATTTTGAAATTTGGTTATTACAGTTTTCTGGTTATAGTGATCTCACTATTCTGATTGAAGTTTGGGTTAAGTTTATTATTGATCATATTTATGATGATTTGAGTTGAAGCTGTGGGATCCAGTGTGAAAGTTGATGAAACATGGTTTTCAGTGATTCTAAGGGAAGTAGAAGCTTCCTGCCAGTAGAAGCTAGTGTTCTGATCAAGGGGTTGAAGCTCCCTTCCAGTAGTCACTGGTAAACGCAATCAGGTTACAACCTTCTGCAAGTAGATGCCTGCATATTGATATGAGCCTGCATCAGTACAATACTGTAAGAAGTTTTCCATATAATAAATATTGAAGATAGAGACAACAACACTGGTGGTTTTTTCCTGAATTGGGTTTCCACCTTAAATCTTGTTGTTCATGTGTATTTATCCTATGTGATGTTTTATTTTGTTGTTACTACACATATTTACTGCTTAAATAACATATGCATGGCTGATAAGCTGAGATAAATATTTTTTCTGAAAGTTTTTCTAGCAATAAAATTATATCATTATACGCAAGTTTCGTTTGGTATATGCGCATGTATACGCAATTTAGGTTCATAAAATCCGCGTATGGAATTCAGTAAATAAAAAGTTAAAATTATCAGTAATATTTAAATACTGATTCACCCCCCTACAGAGTATTTTTCCCAACAAAAATATTGGGAAAGATCTTTCGTACTACTATGTTTAATCGTGACTCGGTGAAGTGCTTAATATTTTTGGCATCTAATCGACTTTACATAGTGATTCACCGAGAGACCAGTTGTCTTTCACCTTTACTAAACTAGCAATTACCCCTAACCTTTTCTGAAATGAATCTCACCAAGATAAAATTACCTAGGTTGATTGAAGTTGAGGAAATAGCGTCAAAACATCAAAACAACTTGAAAAATAAAAGATTCTAGGTGAAAATTCAATGCATATCCTTGAAAATCAATTTTCGAATCAAATTAAGATGTTGCAGAATTATGTAAATGAAACTAACGAATAGAAAAAATCAATAACAATACCATGTCAGATTAATTTTAAATATACACTAAAATACTTTCATTTTGAAATATATATAGAGATTGATATCAATATTAATATAATATTTATATAAGAGTTTTCATATTTAATGATAGTTTTTTAAACTTATCTTCCATTCCCTGGATATCTTTGCACTATAGAGATCATTGTTGGAGCATCGTTTCCATCTAGTGTTAATTGACTCATCCCTTACCTTGCTATTGGCGTCAAAGGTCCAGCACAGGGTTTGAAACTCAGATTTCTTCGAAATCCTGCCTTCTAAATGGATTCAATCTTGAAACTCTTATGGCCATGGCTCTCTGTGTGTCTGATATATTTCAGGTACATATCTCAGGTACAGTGAAATTGGATTCCTCCTTGCAATTAAGTTAAGACCATATTTTTCTTAGAAAAATGCTATGAAATGGAGGTTTTACTGAGAAAACTTGTGCAAGATGGGGGTTTTGCGGGAAAATTACATGCAACATTTGAGGGTACAATGTCAAATCGATACCCTATATTGGCGCGGAAGCTTTTGAGGTATGTATCGCAAATTTGTTCGGAAGACAACCATTGACTATTGATTATGTTTATGTCAAAAATGCTTACATTCTCCTAGTCCTTCGTGAGGACAAATGAGAGTTAGGTTTCTGTGCAAAAAACATTAAGAGAAAAGATACCTCTGAAACATGTAACTACTTGGTTGGAATGAACTCTTTACCTACAAGTAGTGGAAAAGTGGCTGAAGTAAGAGAGTTAAACTCTACACTGGATAAATCCTCTTGTAGTATAGACAAGGAAGACATCACATCAAAGAGATGGAATTTAAATAAGGCCATAGGAGCAAGTGTAGCAGGTCTTGGAACATGAATTTCTATTAAAAAAGAAATAGGAAGAGGATCCCTTGTTTGTGAAAATGGAAATGCAAACGAGATTTATTCATTTCAAAGTTCTACTTTCAACCCTCAAGGTGTAACAGAAGGTGCTATTGGCAAAGGTTTTATTCCTTCTATCTTGGAGATGCCAGAGAAGCTAACTAGAAAATAACTGAATGGAAGGAAGAGAGAGCATTTGTTTGATAAGGATTGTACTGGCACTGATCTAGGATATCAAGACTTTATTCTCAGAAATAATAAAGGAAGGTTTTCGAAGAAGGAGCTACAAAAAAGTGGCTTATCTACAGATGATGGAATAAATTTGATAGATATCTTGGAAGGGCTTGTAAGTCTGTATGAGAATGGTTTTTTCTCCAATCCGTTGGAAGATTCCTTTGGGCCAGATCATTTGAGGACACCTAGAAAACCAATCTTCTTTTGATGCAAGAGCATCAAGCTCAATTTTTCATTAATTAATTATGTAATAAGGGGGGTGAGACATTTTAATTATTTTATTAATTAAATTGTTTATTTTAATAAATTAAGAGAAAAGGTGAGGATTTTGTATATATTTTGTATATATCCTTTTAATAATTAAAAGGATATGAGGGAAAATAGAAATAGGTAGCAAATTTAGGGAGTAGGAATTCTACGTATAGGACTTTGTTGAGTCCACACCTAAAATGAATCTAAATTAGATTTAGTTGAGGATTGGATGGAGAAATTTGTGGGGTGAAATAAATACATTATTTATGTATAAATAGGAGTGTTTTTGTGAGAAAAAATAAGAGCTAAGTGAGTGATAAGTACAGGAAGAGTGAAGAGTGGTTTGAAGGGCCAATAGCCAAGAGGCCGCCCAATGTAATATTTGGCCAAAGAATTTTATATTTTATATCTATAGTTGTTTTTAATGGCTCTTTCTCCTTCATGTAAATATTGAACTGAATGTTTTCATGGTTTTATTTGAAGAAAATTTGAGCATTTTCAAATGGAGTGAAACAAGAATTTTTTATATGCTAGGTTCTGCTTTCTAGCAGAGTCACTGCATCATTTGGTATCAAAGCCTAGAGAAGGTACCTATTTTGAATATGCAAATATATATATGTATGGAATATATATGTATAAGATGTGGACGCGGGAATTAAGGGCAAAGAGAGGAATTTGTCAATAAAAATGGATGTATTTGTAGAGCGCCATGGATCGGTGACTCCTCACATGGATTGATCGATTGCAGAGAATTCAAGGCATAGTTAATGAGAATATTGGAGTTCATGGACAGCATTTCCACCTGTGTTAAAACAAATCGCTGTTGTTGCACTCGTTTGACAACAGAGACAATGAGCAAAGGCCGATTATGAAATTGTAGACAAAAAATAATGGAGGAATGAAGACCGGTGGCAAATCATATCTCTGCAGATTTGGTATTCGGGCATAGTCCAATTGTGCTTCCCCTATGTTATCGCCCATCGTTATAGTGGTCGGCCAACAAGACAATGCAGAAACCACAAGCTAGGATGGACAAATACCATAGCTTCAAGTCGTGGCAGTGACTCAAAATGAGTTGATATGTTTCCTGTATGAAGTGGTGTCGAACGTGATTGATTAGCAGAGTTGATCCACGAAGAGGAGCCAACCAGTACTAAAGCATTGTTAACTAAATCATTTGAAGTTGTAATACTGTGAAACAGAGTGGAAGTTATATATGCGACGGGAGAGAGA
Organism: Pinus albicaulis; assembly: GCA_034641835.2. Taxonomy (NCBI): domain Eukaryota; kingdom Viridiplantae; phylum Streptophyta; class Pinopsida; order Pinales; family Pinaceae; genus Pinus; species Pinus albicaulis. Next base: position 814,117,555 of record CM076584.1, read on the forward strand.
GACTTGATGTGCATAAACGCCACGATGTATGGTCGAAGGACGGTGTTGACAGCATATTTGAAGTCCGAAAGAGCCACAACCTTCTGGAATGCAAACACATTGGTGATATTCTGAGCTTGAATTCATGATAGCGATGATGTCAGACACCAGAATCGATTTGTATGAGACTTGGTTATAGATACAAGGTTAAAAATTTAACCTACAGTGTGTGTGTGGAGGCTACGCAAGTATGGTTGTGTTGCAAAGGTTGATATTACGGTGGTTTTGAATTATTTTGAGATGTGGTTTGAGCCATGGTAACGTTAATAACATATACTTGTCAACACTGTATGCATGTGGTTGAAGTTAAAGGTTGAATTTGTTCTATAGTTTTAATTTAAATTCGTGTCATTCAATCATTTGAATGGACTTCATTTGCTAATGATATAGTTCAAGTGGGATCTTAAAAAACATATATACCATTTGGAAAGAAATAAATGGTATTTGGTTTCGAGACTTTTACAAAAAGGCAAAGTTTGTTGAATTGAAAGTGTATGTGTAGGAACTCTGCGTTGTTTTCCTACATCATAATGTGCGGTTTTTGACATTTGCGTGAATGGAAATTGTCTGGAGTTCGGTGAATGGAAATAGTTCTTTCTGAGGATTCAGTTTTTTTTTAGAATTACAGAGAATGCATGTTTGATGGAGAATTAAAAGGAGATACGACTTTGAGTCTGAAAGATGATCACACATGGAGATACAGTGCAGATCAGAGATGGATAAGATCACACAGAGATCTTGAAGGTGAGCTGATATGTTTTATTTTAACTCTATTTTTTTTTAAGATGATAGTTGCAAAATACATGTTGTAGAAGTTTGAAGGGAATCTCAGCAAACAAATATTATAGTTTTAACAGTACTGATGAAAGAGACTAGTAATAGTTTATGAATGAAAGCAAAGTGTGGAGATGAACCTTGAAGAATTCCAATAGAGATTGGATAAGAAGGACAGTTGTGTGCAGATGAGTTGAAGCCTAGAGGGAGAAGAGAAGATTCTTGAAGAGGTTCTAGAGAATAGAGAACCGATGCTTGCGAAATACCAAGTCCAGAGAGAGGATTGGTGAGGTAAGTGGTAGCAGTGAAGACTTACTGTCGCAGAGGCTTTAGTACAACTCATGATGAATGAGTGAGGAACTCATGAAGATAGAGAAAAATATGACTACTGAAGGTCATTGCAGAGGTTTTGAAGAATACCACAATAGAGGAAATGAGAAGGAAGATTCCAAGTCAAATGGCATAATAATGAGTCAAGAGCAGATTGACAGAGAGAGAGCTAAGATAAATTTCCATCTTGAGTTGTTGATGGAAATGTTACAGAGAGGTAAATTAGACTAGAGATATGGATGGGGTATGAAGAGGAAAGTCACATGGCATAGATTTCAAGTGATGTGGGGACATAGAGTGAATGTTCAATTGAAGGAAGAGTTACTCAATTTAAAGGAAGATTTGATATGTCAGCCTGAGTATGGTCCATTAATTTTTGAAAGTGATGATGTGACAAAAGAGGAATCTACAGAGGAATTTAATCAAGTGAAGGATTCAGAGTGGAAAAGAGAGATGTTGACTGTAGCATCAAGTGAGACCACAAGGTCTTATGTTTTTAAGAATAATGATTTGTGTGTGATTGCAGGAACATCACAAGGTGTTGAAAAAATTTGAATTTTTTTAAAGAGGAAGAGTGGAATCTGAAATATTTTCAGAATGATGCTGAGATAGCAATATATCAGAAATAAGTGAAGACAAAAGGGTCTCATGGAAATATTCAGCAGAATATTGAAGCAGTGGAAGAAGGGCCATCTGATGATTGGTCAACAACGAATGAAGGTATGGGAAGTTATGTAAAATTTCCAAGTTATAACCCAATTGAGATTGTTAAGTTATACAAAAATTTAGATCTTCAGAGAAGAGAGTTGGAAAAGTAGAGGATCTATACTTAGGGTGAGTTGCTGAAAGAGGAAGCCAAAGAAATTTTTCTAAATAATAATCAGGAAACAGAGAGTAAAGAGGTAAGAATGATTCAAAAATTCGAAGAGGTTTATTATTGTGAACCAAAACAGGGAGACATTATTCAAACAGGTGATGTGGAGGAGGGAATAACTGATAGTCTCATAGAGAATTTAAATCAGCATACTGATGTGCTGATGGACGAGGAAATTTCAGAGCAGCATACTGAAATGTTGCCAGAAGAGAAAGGGGCACTGAGGCCTTATGTTTCTTATTTTAAAAATTGTTTTGTGAGTACAGGTTTTATTGAAAATGCTGGAGAAAATATATTGGACAGAGAAATTAGACTGATAAGGAGGATAATGATCAAAGTATCCTAGAAGAAGCCAGCGGCAGTAAAACAAAGAATAAGTAGCAAGAGGAAGACGGTAGAATATTGTGGAAGCATAGCCAGTGGGGCGATGTAGCATAAAGTATGGAGACCTGGAGAAGAACAACAGAGAGAAGAAATGACAAATGGAAGGTTGCAACACAAGATATGGGATCCAGGCAGACAAAGATCTGAACACATGATCAGGCGATCATGGTTAATGTCAACCTTGGGTGTCTAATGCAGGAGCATCAAGCTCAATTTTTCATTAACTAATTATGTAATAAGGGGGGTAAGACATTTTAATTATTTTATTAATTAAATTGTTTATTTTAATAAATTAAGAGAAAAGGTGAGGATGTTTTATATATTCTTTTAATAATCAAAATGATATGAGGGAAAATAGAATTAGGTAGCAAATTTAGGGAGCAGGAATTATATGTATGGGACTTTGTTGAGTCCACACCTAAAATGAATCTAAATTAGATTTACTTGAGGATTTGGTGGAGAAATTGGTGGGGTGAAATAAATACATTATTTATGTATAAATAGGAGTGCCTTTCTGAGATAAAATAAGAGCTAAGTGAGTGAGAAGTACAGGAAGAGTGAAGAGTGGTTTGAACGGCCAAGAGCCAAGAGGCCTCCCAATGTAGTATTTGGCGAGAGAATTTTTATATTTTATATATATAGTTGATTTGAATGGCTCTTTAACCTTCATGTAAATATTGAGCTGAATGTTTTCATGGGTTTATTTGAAGATAATTTGAGCATTTTAAAATGGAGTGAAGCAGGAAGTTTTTATATGCGAGGTTCTGATTTCTGGCAGAATCACTGCATCATCTTTTCTTATATTCGTCATAAGATTCATTCTGAGGATTACATAGCTAGAGATAATTTGTGGATGACTTTGAGGACATTTGTGGTTGTGAGATGAATTATAAAGAGAGAGGCTCTATCATTTGGAATGTTTCACATACTTTATTATATTAGGGTAGAAAATATCTTGATCAGTTTGTAGATAGAGTAGAAATGTGTTTTGGTCTCCCAAATGAAACTTTGAGCAATGGCCATCATAAATTCTTTATGAAGATGCATAGTATAGTTTCTCAAAGAAAAAGAGAAATTAAAAAAGTTGTATTACCTATGAAATATATCATCTGTCGGATTGGAAGCTTGTCAACCTACTGATAACCATTGACACCAGTGGTATCCCTGAAGCTGAAAGCCTCCAATATGTATGTGGTTCTATTTTTCCATGCACACAAATATGATATATGTTGAAGAACTAGAGAACATATCAAACACTGGGACTATATTGGATAATATTTCTGAGGCTTATCTACAAGTTCAAACAAATGAGTCAATGGTGGAAATTTTAGAATGCTCTAGAGATGAAATCAGATTCAATCCCGTTGATCAGACCACTGAATGTTCAAGTTCATCTGGAGAAACAAAATTTAATAGTGATAATGATGGTCCATACCCTGGAATGTGTGATACCACTAAAGTAGAATTGGAGTTGCGTAATTGGAATGGAGCTACAACTTCTACAACAATTGATGCAAGGGATAAATGAAGAGTAAGAAGGCATTGACACATGACTAGAAATATTACAGACACCATTTTGAATGGCAGTGACAATGTATTGAATTGCAGATTAGAGAAATTTTATGTCGAGCTTCGAAATACGACCACATAATTGAAGTTTTTCAAGCCAAAAATACATGGAAGGATGAGGAGCATGCTGTGAAGGCATTTATAGCGAGATCTTACCCTTTAATAGATAAAGATCACAAGCACCATATTTTACAGTGCAAGTGAAGAAAGAAATCTGAAAATGCAGTGGAGTTATGTTTTGATATGTCTCATCATCCCTTGTTTTCTTTATATGAGAAGAAGAAAATATTGGAAGCAAATGGAGTTTCAATTGATCATGATTCTAACAACATGAAAATAATTACAAGTAATGTGAGCAATGATAGATTATAGGAAAATTATTTCAAGGATCATTTAACAGGGACATAATCCAAGGACAGAGAAAAATCCATAGAGAAGATGTTATGGAAAATTTAAACTTTACAATCACATAAACTGAAGATGAAAAATCAACTAAACAGATATAAGTCTAGAAAAGTTGTGAAATACTCTGCTAGGAACATTTCAAACAATTTCTATATCAGTGACTTATATAATTTATTATGTCTGGAGTAGATTTTATTTATTTTATGTATAGAATAACTTGTCCCACCCCCAGTTCTTTACTGCCCATAGTCTTACACATTAAAAATATTCAATTCAAACCCCAGTTCAAGGGTTTGCACAAGGAAAGAATAGTTTGAGAATGGAAATATGGAAGGCTGAGCATCCTGGATCTACTTCACAACAATGGCTGCATGGATTTCTTCAAAGCTTCAGGTGGCCCAAAGTTTACTTGAGCAGGTAAATATATTCATATCTCTTGCCCCTTTCCATATTTTTTATAATGCCTTTTCTGATTGCTCAATCCAACTTGCATGCATCCATCAAAATTACCACATATATCTACTTAATTATTCTTAGATTCTGAATGTTTATCTCAAACAAACAGTACGCGGCAAATGTTAGAATGTTAAATAAAATTCATTTTATTTAACAAAACCTAATGCAATTTGAAATAAAACCTCTGGATGCTTAGCAATTTGATACCCCACAAACCCTCACTTCATTACATGTGTTGTCTTAAGGAAATTATGAAATTATACAGATTTACCATCGGAGCTCTCCTGCTAACATTACCCAATGAGATTTGAAATCAACCCTTTTGGATGTTCTAGGATTTTCTATCGTGTTAACCCTTACTGCATTAGTTTTGGTTAATTTTGTGGAAATTATTTATAAGATTTCAAATCCATTTCAGTAAATTGTGTAAATATATAGATTGACCAGCAAGGTTTCGAATCACTTGGACAGAAAGAAAAGCCTCGATCCAATGAACTCAACATTGGATTTGGAAAGCCGAGTGGAATTCCTCCTTTGCAAGATCAATTCCATAAGAACTCACAGGAGACCCCTGAACTTTTGAATAAATCGCACATAAAAAAAATTCATGGTGAAAAACTTTCACCGACTTGACATCTCCATGGCCTTAATAAATCCACTTCAAGTTCAATTGCCTCACATCCTGAGGCAACAATCCAAGAGGCATTTGGGAGATAGTTGCCTAAGGTTGCTAAGTCATTGAGGGTGTTGTGGACCTATAATTATAACATTGGAAAAAATAAATGATAGAGGACAACATCAAACCTCATTGGAGTCCAAGACCTACTCTTCCTAGACTCGAAGAGGGCTCTCTCTATTTTTATGATTTAGCTTGATGGTTATAAATGTTGATATTAGGCTAGTTACAATGATGGTGAAAACTGGTTGCTTTGATTGATTTTATTGGTTGGATGAGTAGGTCTACAGAGGCTAATCCATTGGTCTATGGAGTCAAACAGGGGTTGGTTATGTTGCATTAAAATTTCAAAAGAATCACAGGGAAATCTAACTGTGTGTGTTGGATCTTAAAGCAGTAGAGATTGTGAGGTGAAAGAAGTAGTGAATTTGTAGTAGTGGTTAAAAATAAATTAATAATTTATTAACCAAATTGCATGAAGAAAAAATTTAGACTGTAATCATAGATAGAGTTAAGGTGCTCCAACAACAAATCTTAATCTAAAATTTATGTCTTCCAATCAGCTTAAAATGATACGCAGTGAGGAAAACAGTGGAAATATTCAACATAGAGGAGAAAATAACATCACCAGACATACACAACTCAAGTATCCTGCAAATTGTTTCTTTCTATTTATGCTCCAGATTCCAAAAATTATAGCATTCCAATAGTTATTACAATGCAAGTTTCAGCAGGGTCCAATCTTCCAACCCTTGATAATGAAAATACAAATAATATTTAACTGCAACTATACTGGCTACCCTAATCGACTTTGACAGCTTTCATTAATTACAATTTAATAAAAACTAGACAACTATAGCCATGCAAGGCCCGAACAAAAATATTTAGCCAAAACACTAATTGTATCATTAGCTTTGGAAACTCTTAATAAATCAAAAAGGCCTGTTGAAGGTGGCTGAGGTGGCCACAAAGAGGCAATGCTCGGTGGCTCTGACATTCGGCTCTGTCATTGAGATCACCTTTTCTCGATCATTACTTCTAATGCAGTGTTGGATGCCATGTATACCCTTGAATATCTATGTCCAATATTCGCCATCGGTAACCAATTTTTGCATCTACATCATCAATTTCTTTTTCTAGCTTGTGAAGCATAGTATCGATCCTATTTATCAAAGAAGACGAAATATTGCTTCCTATAGAAGCTTTATTCCCATGATACTTTGAATCCTTTGATTGCTAGACACAAAGAATCCTTCACCCCTGTTAGGAATGAATGAATTGGTGGTTTTTGTTATGCGGATTAATCCCTCTTGCGGACAAGAGCGATCTCCCTAGTATCCTATAGATAGCTAGAAACAAACATCCATTTGTAAATCATTTTATCTAGATTATTTGTGAGTTAGAGATATTATAAACAAAGAAAGAGGACATGCCCCTACCTTGAAATACGACTTTTGGTGCAGTATTTTATCCATTCACTCCAAAGAGGCTTTTTCAGTAAGTAGAACCTGCAATCAAAGACAAACAAAAGAATTAAAAGCACCTGAAACATATAATAATTGAGAACATTTAATCTAACTTAGTGATCAAAGAATATAAGTATTGAATTATTCAAATAAGCACAAGAACAACTCAATGAGAAAAAGAGATCCATATGTATTATCTTGAATGAAAAGAGTAGCTTTATAGCCTGACGTATTTATGTCGTACAAGTTCCTCCCAGGGTCCTGAACAATCATTCCCCCTTTAGATTGACAAGCCTTCCTCTCTTTGAACTAGCATGAAGTTATGGACATGAGTGTGTGATCATTATCATACGAATTATAACTAGTGTAGAGAGTATGCTCGCTTAAGAATTTCTTCAGCAATTACCTTCTGCAAGCTACAATCTACAATCTACCCTAGAGACTAAGAGATGAGCTCAATTTATAAGGAAATGGAAGTAGTTTCACTCCATGAAGAGGGATCTGGATTCCTCTCATGAAGGGATTCAGCTCCATAGACCAAGGGATAAGCTCCATGAGTGGAGGGATAAAGCTCGAACTGATTGAGCGTCTAGAAACTTCCATTTGGGAGAATATTCGTCCAACTGAGCTTCTAGAACTTAAATTTTCCTTTATTTGACTGTTTACGGAGGTCCAGAGGCTTTATAATTATAACATGTGGGATCTACCACAAGATATATAACAAATATCTAAGGATCCGTAGGAAAGAGCTAGGAAAAGTGCGAAGTTAGAATTTTAAGTTTTTTAATGAGCTTTTATCCAATTTCAAGACTTGGTTTAGGAACATTATGGTTTTTTACTTCTATGGGAGCATAATATAGGTAGTGATGAACCTATATGGACAGTCAAATTTCATGGTGACAAAATAACGTGTAACATCTTTACATTTTTGTTTATGCGCAGTCACACTGTCTGAAAGAAGAGATTGTGTTGCCTTCTATGGTATCTCAAATATGACATTTACAAAACAACCAATTCCATTTCCTATCTTAATTTCCTCCATGTGGCCCTGAATTATATCATGTAACACTTGTGTTGGAGTTCGCTTGAAATTTTTTCCATGGTATGACATTTTTTGCCGCTTGTAATCTCTTACTTTAGCTAATGATTCTTCTCTTTTTTTCTCCCTCTTTGTCCCCTGAAATGAATAATGCTGCCATATAAGGCCATCCTGCTCAAGTATGGGTTTATAATCAGAATGCCTTTTCTGCTTCTTGTTTGGGCTCAACCTAGTCTCCTAAATTGAGTTCATTTAATTGTCAACCAGGGTTGGTAAACTGCTGAAGTGAGGTGCACTGTATGTGCCTAGGTGTTTTTTTCTTACTGCGTTGTGTTTAGTGTTTTATGATGTTTTTGGTCTTTTGATGGTTTTATGTTCTCAAGGAAAAGAACTAAATGCTGGTGGAAAGAAGCTACTGGTTAAAAAAAAAGCAAAGCAGAAGTTATGAATGACAAATGACAAATGCAAAGACTGAAACAAAACCAAAACTAAACTATGACTAAGTAGAATACAAAGCTTGATAATGACTTCAATAAAATAAATCACATCATGAACTTAACTTTTCCAATCCATTCATTAAGGATATTTTGGAAGAGCTTGAGGAATGGGAAGCTAAGTGTAAAAATTCTCCTAACTAAACAATTAAACAATCAACTCATAATGATACAACATCCCATTCATGATTAAAGATTTGCTGAAACATATTTGGAAAAGAACATTTGTAACATCATAAGATCTCTACTCTAAAACTAGCTCCTAATTCTATTCTGCAACTTAGTTTAACACCACTACACCTCACTCAAAAGTTACAGATTTCCTTTTAGAATAGACTTTTGAGGAAAGGCTTATTTGTGAAATGGTAAAAAGGTTGCAAAAGTACTCTAGGCCTTGGACTGATACTATCTTCTGTCCAGATGATTATGAGTTAATTATAGGTTTGGAACAAAAGAATTTTTGTAAATAATGAAGGCCGTGGTATTTAAGTTTAACAACTAATGTAATTTAATATGCAATGGATGATAACTAAATGTGGAATGTAAATACAATGAGCTAAGCTAGAACTGAACTAGAGTGCTACCAGTCTACAATAAACAGTGCTAAACTAACAAGCCATTATCAAACTTAAAACGAAATAACAGAGCATGAATTGAATGCAATTTGACTCCGGAGTGCCCTAACTAAGTTATCATGCAATTAATCTATGGGATTCTACAGCCTATTTCATTCATCATGAATGGTATTTTGGAAGAGCTTGTTAGAACAATCCTGGCTGTACAATTCAATGCAAATGAAAACATGAAAACTGAAAGCAATTACAATTAAAAACTAAGACATCACAGCTATTTCCTACCCATTGTTATGATATTTTGGAAGAGCTTTTTAAGAGTAAGATCAGCTATGCTACTTAGTGTAAACAAGCAACTGAAACCTTCAGTATCACAGTCATGCCTTAGTCATCATAATGATTTTTTGGAAGAGTTTACTAGAATAGGTTCAACTGTGATAATGAACAAAAGAAATTGCAATTAAAATCTATAACACTACAGCCATTTCTCATTCATTATAATGATATTTTGGAAGAGTTTCTTAGAACAAGTATAGATATAGTGAATAATGAAATTAACTATGAATGCAAACTTCAAAAACTTGAAAATGAACTAAGATACTTATCTAAATTACGAAAGTAAAGCCGCCCAGGAGGTAGGGGCCCTCTACCACCAGACGGAATCTAACTCAAGATCAACTCAACACGTTCAAAGAAATGATGTCTTCTTCATTAAAGGAAAATAACTTAAAACAGAGTATCCTCGGTCTTCAGAAATATAGCAGTCAATCCATGAAATCTAATCAAAATCTAGAACTTGTCTCTCGGTTTCCCGAGTACATTTATAACAAATCTTCATAACAGAACTTGAGATAATACGGGGATCATTGTCTTTTCATATCAAAATCGTACTAGAACTCTAAAGATGGCAGCGTAAAGTGACAAAGGACATCTGGACTGTCCTTGTCCTATTAGGAGTCTGCCTCCTTGTATGAGTTCCCACGTACAAAACCACGTCCAGAATTCAGTTCATTCTTCATGGTGAGCAACAAACGTTGAGGACATGATGTGGAATAAACCCATGTGTGGCTTTTCCTGAGAGGACACCTGGAACATGGTTGAACGTGAAGACAGCTGCAGAATTGGCGGTTAGCTATGGAATGTCTGCATTCTGTAGCTAGTTTCAGTTCAAAATGCATTACAATGACAAAATCACAAAACTTAGCAAGTTAGCCATGTTATTCATTCTAAAAGTAATTTTAACTAATTTCATTGATCATTTGGGCCTGGGATAACAATGGAAAAAGGAAAATGGAGTGAAGTAAGATGAAAGAAAGAACAATCTTGGGGCTCAACACTCCTCTATAGCCTTCCTCACGGCATTTTCATCCTCAGCTAATAGTTGATATTTTGAAAGCCTTCTTAAGTTTCTCAGTCCTTTTATTCTTTCCTCTAGCTAGAATAGCTCATGTAAGGCTGCAACTACTGTTGCAACCTGTGACACAAACACCCTGCTCTCCAAACTGTGTGCATCTGCAGGCTCAAATTTGTCTCCATCCCAAATATTTGAAGTCACGCTGCAACTGAATTAACACCCTCAATTTGAATAATCCTATGTGCTATTTCAGTGGCGAGAAATCTGACCAAGGAATTCAACTTCTTCTCATTGGGAATCTGTGATTTTTCCAAAGCTGACAATTGTCTTGAGATGGTCTAAACATGCCGACAATAATTTCAAAATTGCAGGAATATTTTCCTCTTAGACAAAGGAAATTGAGACCTATGCATGACAAATGATGAACTCAACAACATTCGAACTGAATCAATAGCAGAACACTAGCCATACACATTCTTGAGATTTTCCATTGCAACATATTCTCCTTGTGAAAGCTTAAACTTCTGAAAGTGCATAATATCCAATTTTAGGGAAAGACTTAAGGCAGACATCAATATTTGGAACTGGTGAACCAACAGTCAAGATCGTTGAAATCACATTTGGAAGGGAAATAAAACTTCCCACATAAGTTTCTGTCAAACCATAGCCCTGTACCACATGGGAATAGGTCACTACTCGTAGAAACTCTTCCACGTGTCTTGCAAGTGCAGTTTCTCTTGATAACATTCCATGGAAATGCCCTCCCAAACCTTGTTTAATCTTGCTAAAGACAAATTTATCAAAAAGTGGAGATGCGTTTTCATGTTTCAATCCTTTGTGCATATTATTAAGCTTGTATTTGTATCCACATTCAAACACCTTTCTATGCATAAATCCTCCAGTGTTCATCTTCTGGATTAAGCCTGAATAGATGTGATAAAAAACACGTAGGACACCATAGAAGAAAGTTGGTTTTAGTTCTGCAATATCCTCAACCAAAAGCTTCACATCCCTGCACCAGAAACCTATTGAAGCAGTTTTTGACATGAAAATTTCCTCTATCACCTGATCAAATATATGTGCTAGAGAAAGAAACGAGAAATAAACATCCTTCTCTATGATCTCTTCATTCTGAAATTTAAGAAAAGAAGCAATTTTGGCCACCATAGAACAATGCTTTCATTTTTGTTCAATATGCCTTTATGTACACTAGTTGTGCCACTAGTGTACATTATCGTGTAGATATCGCTCTTTTTTGGTAATGATAGTTCAAACCTCCTTTCCATACCTAGAAACAAAAATGTGTTCCAAGTATAGACTTTGAGCGTTTGTTTTATGAAAACCCGAAACTAGACTTCAGAGGTCCCAACAGATGGTAAGCCATTTTGTAATTAGGGGGGGTGCGAACATATCCTCCGCTTGCCACGTGGTTAATGCCTGGGTTCGAAAACTGTCCATTTCGGACCCCCACTCCTCCATTAAACTTCAAAATGCCAAGAGGGTACAAAATCAACTTGAACTGTCAATCTTATCCAACATCCATATTTCATAAGATGAACATGCATAAGTTTTAGCATAATATCGACATGTTTTTGGACATTTTAGAACCATCCATTAAAGACCTATAATTAGCATCAGATACACTTGGAAGGTGCCTCGGAAACTCCACTACCACAGTGTCTCATTCTCCACTTCCTATAGTTCTCAACTCTTAAATCTCCTTCTACCATACCATCCTCTATCAAAACACCAATACGCATAGCCTTAATTGTATCAAATTCATCTTGGTATTATCATGCTCCACTTCAGGAGATCTCTGCTCATTTGTAATAATAGATTCTAAATTGACAAAAAATTCAGCCATTTCAATATTTATATTGCTTTTATACATACCTGTCACTGTTGACATAGTGTGGGGAAAAGGCTTGTTTTCATATTTATGACATGGAACCACTAGCTCAATCATTTGAGAATCTTCACTACCTCTATGTATATGCTCAATAAAATATTTACTAAGGCTTACTATTTCATTATTTTCTTGCTGATTTAATGTTTTGTAATGTCATATCTCTGAAACATAGGTTTGGTTCCATATTAGGCTGATTGGATGGGAGAGACATGGATGTTTCTAAAACATCAAACATATTTCCCAATTTCATATCTACTCCCTCACTTATTTCTTCAACACTATCAACTGCAATTTCTTCCATTAGTCTTGGAGCTTCTCTTATACCATTAAACATAGGATCCACTATATATGAATAAAGATGCTGACCTACACTGAAATATTTTGTCAAATCACTCTGTACACCTACCCCTTCTGAAGTAAGAAACATTGTAGGGGGGTCAAGCCCTAGCTGACCAGCCATATAAGGAATTTGTCCATGTAATTTTTCCTGACTATATGGACATATGTAGCTAGGTTCCCAGCATGAGATACTCTGAACATGAAGAACCATTTTGGTCTTGTCTTTAGCAGCAATAAATTCAACAAATGGATTCCCTAACCCTCCTTCATAAAGAGGAATATCTACTATAGATCGTGATGGAACACCACAAGGGAAATTTTCCTCCATGATATATTTCACATACATATCATTGGCCAATGAAAATTGATTCATGTCAACAAGATAAAGGTGAGTATATAGAACATCACCCCCATCCAATATGATCCTCTTTAATACTTGCATAGGTTTGAAGCTACCTTGTAGCCAACAGCCATTAGTAATTATGTCATTCTGTGTCTTTGAATAACCAAACTCCTTTTATTCTCGAAATCGTGTCCCATTGGTGAGGTATCTAACTGATTATCATCTTTACAGTTGCCAATTATATCATTTCCTTCAACTTCAATGACCCAATCTATGACAAAAATATTCACAAAGGTCCCATAATCCCCTACTCTAGAAGCCATGTTTTGTAATTTGGGCTCCAGATGGAATGATGAAGGATGTAGAATCCCAATAGGAGCAATAGAATCCAAATAATGAAGCACGATATGAAACTTGTCAATGAAAATTCTGGCATTTTTTTTGGAAATGCAGCGACAAGGATATAAAGAACAAGAGGTTAAGGTTTTTCAGATTTCCCTCTGATAATGTTGGAATCTCCACTTACTGTTGTTCTGTGCTGAATAAATTTGTATAAACCATCATGTACTTCACTCCTCTCACACAAGTTCAGGTTCGTAGGGAAGTACATTGTAATACTGATTAAAGATGACCTAAACTGCAGTGGAATAAATTTTCCATTGCCTCACAATTTATCAGTGCTTACTGCATTGAATCACCCTGATATATTGGAGTTCCTATGCATGTATCAACACTTGTGGAATCAACCACAAGTTTTGTAGCTCCAATTCTCAGTAAATATGGAGCAATTGCATTATCTGATATTTCTCTTGGCATTTTCTTTGCTGGGGATATTTCATTATCCTTTAGTAAACTGGATTAATACTCATCAAAATCTTGATCCCCATAAGGCAATTGTGAAATATTCCCTAAAGGCTTCTTAGCCAACTCGGGCGTAACCCCTGAGTAAGAATTTGAATCTTTAACTTTAACTAATCTTACCAGCCGCTATATTTGTGTTTTAAATTTATTTAACAAAGCCACAACACGACATACCAAAAAATTAAATGTTAGGAACCCAACAATCCCTTTCATCAATCTCCATAATCTAAAATGGATACCCTTGCTACCCTTCATATTGATTTTCTTCTTCAATTCTTGTCAATTCTTCTTGGATTATAGATTTCATATGAGTTTTCCTCTCCCTAAAATCATGGTTAAAGTGCTCTCCCAAACAGTTGACAATATCAGTGACAGTCACAATTTCAAAATCCACTTCTTTAAGAAACTCTCTAATTGCAGAACAGAGTTCTTTGTTAGTAGGATATGACAGGCTTGCTTTCCCATTAGACCTCCAATTTCCTTCTTCCATTTCAGCTATCTTCTTCTTACGTTGCCTCTTTCCATAAACAACCTCAGATTCAATTGGTGCATTCAAATTTGTCCTTCTTGTTTTTATATCTATAGGAGTGTTGAGGCTAACTGAAACAACATTCTCTGTATTAATAAAATTATTACCATGGTTCTTTGCAATACATTTACAAGGGGCTTTCAAATATTTCTTTTCATGGTTACATTCATATGACATGCATGAGTCACCTTGAAAATATTTCCCCTCAATAAGGTCAACATGAATATTACTATGATCTACATACTCCCATGTGACACCATCAGTATCTTCATCATCGTTTTCCACAAACTTCTTTTCTTGGTCACCAAAATCAATGTTGTGATTTCTTCTATAGGTTTTTTGTCCTTCTAACATTGAACTTATTACCATTTCTTCGTCCTCTTACGTTGTATCTGTCATTTCATCATCTGATCCTGCACCCAATTCATCTGCTTCAGACGCATCAAATTCATCCATAGAAACATCATCCTCCTCAGTCATCAAGTGTCTCTCACTTGTTCCATTTTCAGAGTTTTTACAATCTGCTTCATCATTATCACTGTACATGTTATCTAGGTATAACCTATTATGAAATCCTGTCGATGCAGTACAAACACATTGAAATAGTAACTGACCAGCTCCATTTTGCTTCTTGATGGAAAGGCCACAGATAGATAATTCCAAAAATTCTTATTTGATGACATGGGATTCATATGCACAAGATCCTGAAAGGATTGTTCCTCCTCTTTTGTCCATTTTTCTCACACACTTTCAACCATGTCATGAAATTCCCATGAATAGAATGCTTCTCCAAGATTTAGTTTCAACCTCTTCCGTTCTACTTCAATATTCTCTTTGAGACACCTTATAGAATTTGTGCTTCAGAAACATCATCAAAATACTTGTTATTTTTGGTCGAAACAAGTAAGAGCTAAATTTAACAAGTGTCTAAGAGCATAATTTTTGTGAGTGTCAATGACATTCAAGATACTGAGGCAGTATAAAATGTAAGTAGTAGTTCCAGGTGGTGGGGCACTAGTTGGTGAAGCCATTTTCAAATTTGTCCCATTTTTGCTAATAAATTTGAAAATATGCAGGACAAGGTGTCAATTTAAAATTTATCCCATGCCAATAGCTGGTCCTGGGAAATGATCACTGGGTAGAAATTTTGGCTTCCCCTGAGCTTTCTAGTCATGCAACTAGTTTGAGAAACTATGATAATGCTGGAAATGACAATGTTAACTCTGATAATGATAAGGTAAGATTCCTTTCCTTGAAAGTAAAGATGCATACAAAAATGGGGTTTCAAATACTAAAATATTAGCATCTATTGCTTCTAAGCATGCTCCACCCAATTCATATAATTCAAATTTTTCATAGAGTGCTCGTCATTCAAATGGCTTGGCATTGTCAGTATCTCTTGATTCAAACAAATTTGTGAGACGCGATAATAACTCAGGGACTGATTCTAGATGCGAAGGAGATGGATACATAATCCAGAATGAGACACCTGCTACAAGAGGTGAATCGTTCAGTATCATTAAGTGTGCCAATGAACCAAAAATCGTTTCTAGTAGTAACTCTTCCACATGTCAAGGAAGACAGCTCAATAAGAGCCCAACTGGAAACTTCTCGCGAATTTACATTTGAGTCTCAAGTTAAAGATAGAGATACAAGATCAGTGAATTTTAAAGAAGATGGCTGCCATGGTCAAAATTGAGGACAATGAAGTAGAAACTTCAAATAATTAATGTTAACTCAGAAAATTGTGACAGTCAGCAGGAAAGGGGAAGACTCCTACAATACATCTCTTGAGAAACTAAGAAATAAATCACTTACATACCATGTGACAACATACATGGTAAGGAAAGAAGTATATTTGATGCATATGTTTCAGAGTTGCAAGTTGTGGAAATGAAAATATGCACCAAGGAAGGCCAAGAAAGAGCTAAAGTTGAATTAGATGATGTTCCTGGTAGTTCATGAATAAGTGATAAAGGTCAGACAAAAATACCAATTCAGCTTTAGGATCTAATTCAGAGGATGCTGAAGTGGAGAGGGAGGAACAAATGGTTGCAAAGGTAGCAGCTATTGAAGCTGCTAAAGCTACAATAAAATAATGAGGGGAATTTGTGAAGAAACTAGAAAGAGAGAAAGAGAGATCAGAGAGATCATATAATTTGTAAGGCACCTATTTTCCAACCAATTCCCAACATTCGAACATGGTTAGGAGATGATGATGTTGAATCTTCAATCAAATTCTTCCAGAAATTTAATCCTCTTCGAGACTTTTAAAAAAAGGAAAAGTTTTTTGAATTAAAGTGTATGTGTAGGAATTGTGCGTTGTTTTCCTACATCATAATGTGCGGGTTTTGACATTTGCGTGAATGGAAATTGTGTGGAGTTGGGTGAATGAAAATAGTTCTTTTTGAAGATTCAGTTTTTTTTTTAGAATTATAGAGAATTCATGTTTGATGGAGAATTAAAAGGAGATAGGACTTTGAGTCTGAAATATGATCGCACATGGAGATACAGTGCAGATGAGAGATGGAATACGTTCACACAGAGATCTTGAAGGTGAACTGATATGTTTTATTTTAACTCTGTTTTTTTTTTAAGATGATAGTTGCAAAATACATGTTGCATACAGTTGAAGGGAATCTCAGCAAACAAATATTACAGTTTTAACAGTACTGATGAAAGAGAATAGTAATATTTTATGAATGAAAGAAAAGTGTGGAGAATAACCTTGAAGAATTCCAAGAGAGATTGGATAAGAAGGACAGTTGTGTGAAAATGAGTTGAAGCATAGAGGGATCAGAGAGGATGGTCAAAGAGGTTCCAGAGAATAGAGAATTGATGCTTGCGAAATACCAAGTTCAGAGAGAGGATTGGTGAGGTAAATGGAAGCAAGGAAGACTTACTGTTGCAGAGGATTTAGTAGAACTCATGATGAATGAGTGAGGAACTCATGAACATATAGACAAAGATGACTACTGAAGGTCATTGCAGAGGTTCTAAAGAATACCACAGTAGAGGAAATGAGAAGGAAGATGCCAAGTCAAATGGCATAAGAATGAGTCAAGAGCAGATTGACAGAGAGAGAGATGAGATAAATTTCCATCTTGAGTTGTTGATGGAAATGTTATAGAGAGGTAAATTATACTAGAGATATGGATGGGGTATGAAGAGGAAATTCACATGGCATAGATTGCAATTGATCTGGGGACATAGAGTGAATGTTCAACTGAAGGAAGAGTTACTCAATTTAAACGAAGATTTGATATGTCAGCCTGAGTATGGTCCATTAATTTTTTAAAGTGATGATGTGACAGAAGAGGAATCTATAGAGGAACTGAATCAAGTGAAGGATTCAGAGCGACAAAGAGAGATGTTGACTGTAGCATCAAGTGAGACCACAAGGTCTTATGCTTTTAAGACTAATGATTTGTGTGTGATTGTAGGTACATCACAGGGTGTTGAAAAACTTTGAAGTTTGTTAAAGAAGAAGAGTGGAATCTGAAATATTTTCAGAATGATGCTGAGATAGCAATATATCAGAAAGAAGTGAAGATAAATGGGGTCTCATGGAAATATTTAGTAGAATATTTAAGCAGAGGAAGAAGGGCCATCTGATGGTTTGTCAACAACGAATGAAGGTATGGGAAGTTATGTAAAATTTCCAAGTTATACCCCAGTTGAGATTGTTAAGTTATACAGAAATTTAGATCTTCAGAGAAGAGAGTTGGAAAAGTAGAGAATCTATAGTCAGGGTGAGTTGCTGAAAGAGGAAGACAAAGAAATTGTTCTGAATAATAATTAGGAAACAGAGAGTAAGGAGGTAGGAATGATTCAACAGTTCGAAGAAGTTTATTACTGTGAACCAAAACAGGGAGACATTCTTCAAATAGATGATGTGGAGGAGGGACTAACTGATAGTCTCATAGAGAATTTAAATCAGCATACTGATGTGCTAATGGACGAGGAAATTTCATAGCAGCATACTGAACTGTTGCCAGAAGAGAAAGAGGCACTGAGGCCTTATGTTTTTTATTTTAAAAAATGTTTTGTGAGTACTGGTTTTATTGAAAATGCTAGAAAAATCTATTGGACAGAGAAATTAGAATTATAAGGAGGATAATGATGAAAGTATCCTGGAAAAATCCAGCAACAGTAAAACAAAGAATAAGTAGCAAGAGGAAGACGACAGAAGATTGTGGAAGCATAGCCAGTGGGGCGATGCAGCATAAAGTATGGAGACCTAGAGAAGAAAAATAGACAGAAGCAATGACAAATGGAAGGTTCCAACACAAGATATGGCATCCAGGCAGATAAAGATCTGAACACATGATCAGGTGATCATGTTTAATTTCAACCTTGGGTGTCTGATGCAAGAGCATCAAGCTAAATTTTTCATTAATCAATTATGTAATAAGGGGGGTAAGACATTTTAATTATTTCATTAATTAAATTGTTTATTTTAATAAATTAGGAAAAAAGGTGAGGATTTTGTATATATTATTTTAATAATTAAAAGGATATGAGGGAAAATAGAATTAGATAGAAAATTTAGGGAGTAGGAATTCTATGTACGAGACTTTGTTGAGTCCACACCTAAAATGAATCTAAATTAGATTTACTTCAGGATTCGGTGGAGAAATTTGTGGGGTGAAATAAATACATTATTTATGTATAAATAGGAGTGCTTTTGTGAGAAAAAATAAGAGCTAAGTGAGTGAGAAGTACAGGTAGAGTGAAGAGTGGTTTGAAGGGCCAAGAGCCAAGAGGCCGCCCAATGTAATATTTTGCCAGAGAATTTTTATATTTTATATCTATAGTTGATTTGAATGGCTCTTTCACCTTCATGTAAGTATTGAGCTGAATGTTTTCATGGTTTTATTTGAAGAAAATTTGAGCATTTTAAAATGGAGTGAAGCAGGAAGTTTTTATATGCTAGGTTCTGCTTTCTGGCAGAATCACTGCATCATATTTTCTTATATTCGTCATAAGATTCATTCTGAGGACTACAGAATTGGAGATAATTTGTGGATGACTTTGAGGACATTTGTGGCTGTGGGATGAATTATAAAGAGAGAGGCTCTATCATTTGGAATGTTTCACATACTTTATTATATCAGGGTAGAAAATCTCTTGATCAGTTTATAGATAGAGTAGAAATGTGTTTTGGTCTCCCAAATGAAACTTTGAGAAATGGCCATCATAAATTCTTTATGAAGATGCAGAGTGTAGTTTCTCAAAGAAAAAGAGAAATTAAAAAAGTTGTATTACCTATGAAATATATCATCTATCGGATCAGAAGCTTGTCAACCTACTGATAACCATTGACACCAGTGGTATCCCTGAAGATGAAAGCCTCCAATATGTATGTGGTTCCATTTTTCCATGCACACAAATATGGTCTATGTTGAAGAAATAGAGAACATATCAAACACTGGAACTATATTGGATAATATTTCTGAGGCTAATCTACAAGTTCAAATAGATGAGTCAATGGTGGAAATTTTAAAATGCTCTAGAGATGAAATTAGATTCAATCCTATTGAGCAAACCACTGAATGTTCAAGTTCATTTGGAGACATAGAATTTGATAGTGATAATGATGGTCCATACCTTGGAATGTGTGATACCACTGAAGTAGAATTAGAGTTGTGTAATGGTAATGGAGCTGCAACTTCTACAACAGTTGATGCAAGGGATAAATGAAGAGGAAGAAGGCATTGACACTTGAGTGGAAAGATTATAGACACCATTTTGAATGGCGGTGACAATGTATTGAATTGCATATTAGAGAAATTTTATGTCGAGCTTCGAAATACGACCACATAATTTAAGTTTTTCAAGCCAAAAATACATCGAAGGATGAGGAGCATGCTGTGAAGGCATATATAGTGAGATCTTCCCCTTTAATAGATAAAAATCACAGGCACCAGATTTTTTAGTGCAAGTGAATAAAGAAAGTTGAAAATGCAGTGGAGTTATCTTTTGATATCTCTCATCATCCCTTGTTTTCTTTATATGAGAAGAAGAAAATATTGGAAGTGGATGGAGTTTCAATTGATGATGATTCTAACAACATGAAAATAATTACAGGTATTGTGAGTAACGAAATATTATAGGAAAATGATTTCAAGGATCATTTAATAGAGACATAATCCAAGGACAGAGAAAAATCCGTAGAGAAGATGTTATGTAAAATTGAAACTTTACAATCACATATACTGAAGATGAAAAATCAACTAAACAGATATAAGTCTAGAAAAGTTGTGAAATAATCTGCTGGGGACATTTCAAACAATTTATATATAAGTGACTTATATAATTTATTATGTCTGGAGTAGATTGTATTTATTTTATGTAGAGAATAGCTTGTCCCATCCTTAGTTCCTTACTGCCCACAGTTTTACACACTAAAAATACTCAATTCAAACCCCGGTTCAGGGGTTTGCACAAGGAAAGAATAGTTTGAGAATGGAAAGATGGAAGGCTGAGCATCCTAGATCTACTTCACAACCAGAGCTACATTGATTTCTTCAAAG
Organism: Pinus albicaulis; assembly: GCA_034641835.2. NCBI lineage: Eukaryota > Viridiplantae > Streptophyta > Pinopsida > Pinales > Pinaceae > Pinus > Pinus albicaulis. Next base: position 814,138,504 of record CM076584.1, read on the forward strand.
CTTCAGGTGGCCCAAATTTTACTTGAGTAGGTAAATATATTCATATCTCTTGCCCCTTTCCATATTTTTTCTAATGCCTTTTCTGATTGCTCAATCCAACTCGCATGCATCCATCAAAATTACCACATATATCTACTTAATTATTCTTAGATTCTGAATGTTTATCTCAAACAAACAGAACACAGAGAATGTTAGAATGTTAAATAAAATTCATTTTATTTAACAAAACCTAATGCAATTTGAAAGAAAACCTCTGGATGCTTAGCAATTTGATACCGCACAAACCCTCACTTCATTACATGTGTTTTCTTAAGGAAATTATGAAATTCTATACATTTACCATTGGAGCTCTCTTGGTAACATTACCCAATGAGATTTGAAATAAACCATTTTGGATGTTCTAGGATTTGCTATCGTGTTAACCCTTACTACGTTATTTTTGGTTAATTTTGTGGAAATTATTTATACGATTTCAATTCCATTTCAGTAAATTGTGTAAATCTACAGATTGACCAGCAATTTTTCGAATCAGTTGGAAAGAAATAAAAGCCTCGATCCAATGAAATCGACATTGGATTTGGCAAGCTGAATGGAATACCTCCTTTTCAAGATCAATTCAATAAGAAGTCATAGGAGACACCTGAACTTTTGAATAAATCGCACATAAAAACTATTCGTGGTAAAAAACATTCACCGACTTGACATCTCCATGGCCTTAATAAATCCACTTCAAATTCAATTTCCTCACATCCTGAGGCAACAATCCAAGAGGCAGTTGGGATTTTGTAGCCTAAGGTTGCTAAGTCATTGTCGGTGTTGTGGACCTATAATTATAATATTGGAAAAAATAAATGATAGAGTTCAACATCAAACCTCATTGGAGTCCAAGACCTATTCTTCCTAGACTCGGAGAGGGCTCTCTCTATTTTTATGATTTAGCTTGATGGTTATAAATATTGATATTAGGCTAGTTACAATGATGGTGAAAACTGGTTTCTTTGATTGATTTTATTGGTTGGATGAGTAGGTATGCAGAGGCTAATCCTTTGGTCTATGGAGTCAAACAGGGGTTGGTTATGTTGCATTAAAAGTTCAAAAGCATCACAGGGAAATCTAACTCTGTGTTTTGGATCTTAAAGTAGTAGAGATTGTGAGGTGAAAGAAGCAGTGAATTTGTAGTAGTGGTTAAAAATAAATTAAGAATTTATTAACCAAATTGCATGAAGAAAAAAATCAGATTGTAATCATAGACAGAGTTAAGGTGCTCCAACAATAAATCTTAATCTAAAATTTCTTTTTTAAAATTAACTTAAAATGATACACAGTGAGGGAAACAGTGGAAACATTCAACATAGAAGAGAAAATAACATCACCAGACATACGCAACTCAAGTATCCTGCAAATAATTTCTTTCTATTGATGCTCCAGATTCCAAAAATTATAGCATTCCAATAGTTCTTAGAATGCAAGTTTCAACAGGGTCCAATCTTCCAACCCTTGATAATGAAAATACAAACAATATTTAACTGCAACTATGCTAGCTACCCTAATCTACTTCGGAAGCTTTCATTAATTACAATGTAATAACAACTGGAAAACTATGGCCATGCAAGGCCCGAACAAAAATATTTAGCCAAAACGCTAACTGTGGCATTAGCTTTGGAAAATCTTCATAAATCAAAAAGGTCTGTTGAAGGTGGATGAGGTGGCCACAAAGATGCAATGCTCGGTGGCTCTGACATTTGGCTCTGTCATTGAGATCACCTTTGCTCGATCATTACTTCTAATGCGGTGCTGGCTGCCATGTACACCCTTGAATATCTCTGTCCAATATTCACCATCAGTAACCAATTTTTGCATCTACATCATCAATTTGTTTTTCTAGCTTGTGAAGCATAGTATCAATCCTATTTATCAAAGAAGATGAAACATTGCTTCCTATATAAGCTTTATTCCCATGATACTTTGAATCCTTTGATTTCTATAAAAAAAGAATCCTTCACCCATATAAGGAATGAATGAATTGGTGGCTTCTGTTATGCGGATTAATCCCTCTTGCGGACAAGAGAGATCTCCCTAGTATCCTACGGATAGCTAGAAACAAACATCCATTTGTAAATCATTTTATCTTGATTATTTGTGACTTAGAGGTATTATAAAAAAAGAAAGAGGACATGCCCCTACCTTGAAATCCGACTTTTGGTGCAGTCTTTTATCCAGTCACTCCAAAGAGGCTTCTTCAGTAAGTAGAAATTGCAATCAAAGACAAACAAAAGAATCGAAAGCACCTGCAACATATAATAATTGAGAATAGTTAATCTAAATTAGTGATCAAAGAATCTAAGTATTGAATTATTCAAATAAGCACATGAACAACTCAATGAGAAAATGAGATCCATATGTATTATCTTGAATGAAAAGAGTAGCTTTATAGCCTGATGCCTTTATGTCGTACAAGTTCCTCCCAGGGTTCTGAACAATCATTCCTCCTTCAGATTGACAAGCCTTCCTCTCTTTGAAATAGCATGAAGTTATGGACATGAGTGTGTGATCATTATCATACAAATAATAACTAGTGTAGAGAGTATGCTCGCTTAAGAATTTCTTCAGCAATTACCTTCTACAAGATACAATCTACAATATACCCTTAAGACTAAAACATGAGCTCAATTTATAGGGAAATGGAAGTAGTTTCAGTTCCATGAAGAGGGATCTAGATTTCTCTCATGAGGGATTGAGCTCCATAGACCAAGGGATAAGATCCATGAGTGGAGGGATAAAGCTCGAACTGATCGAGCGTCTAGAAGCTTCTAATTGGAAGAATATTCGTCCAACTAAGCTTCTAGAACTTACTTTTTCCTTTATTTGACTGTTTACGGAGGTCCACAGGCTTTATAATTAGAACGTGTGGGATCTGCCACAGGATATAGAACAAATATCTACGGATCCGTAGGAAAGAGCTAAGAAAAGTGCAGAGTTAGAATTTTAAGGTTTTTAATGAGCTTTTATCCAATTTCAAGACTTGGTTTAGGAACATTATGGTTTTTGACTTCTATGGGAGCATAATATAGGTAGTGATGAACCTATATGGACAGTCAAATTTCATGGTGAAAAAATAACATGTAACATCTTTACATTACTGTTTACGCGCAGTCACACTGTCTAAAAGAAGAGATTGTGTTGCCTTCTTTGGTATCTCAAATATGCCATTTACAAAACAATCAATTCCATTTCCTATCTTAATTTCCTCCATGTGGCCCTCAATTATATCATGTAACACCTGTGTTAGAGTTCACTTGAACGTTTTTCCATGGTATGACATTTTCCGTCGCTTGTAATCTCTTACTTCAGCTAATGATTCTTCTCTTTTTTTCTCCATCTTTGTCCCCTCACATGAATAATGCTACCATATAAGGCCATCCTACTCAAGTATGGGTTTATAATCGGAACGCCTTTTCTGATCCTCTATAGCCTTCCTCATGACATTTTCATGCTCAGCTAATAGCTAATATTTTGAAAGCCTTCTTAAGTTTCTCAGTCTTTTTATTCTTTCCTCTAGCTGGAATAGATCATGTAAGGCAGAAACTGCTGCTACAACCTGTGACACAAACACCTTGCTCTCCAAACTGTGTGCATCCGCAGGCTCAAATTTGTCTCCATCCCAAATATTTGAAGTCACGCTGCAACTAAATTAACACCCTCAATTTGAATAATCCTATGTGCTATTTCAGTGGCGAGAAATATGACCAAGGCAATCAACTTCTTCTCTCTGGGACTCTGTGATTTTTCCAAAGCTCAAAATTGTATTGAGATGGTCTAAACATGCCAGCAAGAATTTCAAAATTACAGGAATCTTTGCCTCTTAGACAAAGGAAATTGAGACCTATGCATGAAAAATGATGAACTCAATAACATTCGAACTAAATCAATAGCAGAACACTAGCCATACACATTCTTGAGATTTTCCATTGCAACATATTCTCCTTGTGAAAGCTTAAACTTCTGAAAGTGCATAATATCCCATTTTAGGGAAAGACTTAAGGTAGACATCAATATTTGGAACTGGTGAACCAACAGTCTCGATCGTTGAAATCACATTTGGAAGGGAAATAAAACTTCTCGCATAAGTTTCTATCAAACCATAGCCCTATACCACATGGGAACATGTCACTACTAGTAGAAACTCTTCCACGTGTCTTGCAAGTGGAGTTTCTCTTGATAACATTACATGGACATGTCCTCCCAAACCTTTTTTAATCTTGCTAAAGACAAATTTATCAAAAAGTGGAGATGCGTTTTCATGTTTCAACCGTTTGTGCATATTATTAAGCTTGTATTTGTATGCACATTCAAACACCTTTCTATGCAGAAATCCTCCAGCGTTCATATTCTGGATTAAACCTGAATATATGTGATAAAAAACATGTGGGACACCACAAAAGAAAGTTGGTTTTAGTTATGCAATATCCTCAACCAAAAGCTTCACATCCCTGCACCAGAAACCTAGTGCAACACCTTTTGACATGAAAATTTCCTCTATCACCTGATCAAATATTTGTGTTATAGGAAGAAATGAGAAATAAACATCCTTCTCTGTGATCTCTTCATTATGAAATTTAAGAAAATAATAAATTCTGGTCACCATAGAACAATGTTTTCATTTGTGTTCAATACGCCTTTATGTACACTAGGTGTGCCACTAGTGTACATTATCATGCAGATATCGCTCTTTTTGGGTAATGATAGTTCAAACCTCCTTTCCATACCTAGCAACAAAAATGTGTTCCAAGTATAGACTTTGAGCATTTGTTTTAAGAAAACCCAAAAATAGACTTCAGAGGGCCCAAAAGATTGTAAGCCATTTTTTAATTAGGGGGGGTGTGAACATATCCTCCGTTTGCCATGTGGTTAATGGCTGGGTTCAAAAAATGTCCATTTCGGACCCCCACTCCTCCATTAAACTTCGAAATGCTGAGGGGGTCCAAAATAAACTTGAACTGTCAATCTTATCCAACAACCATCTTTCATAAGATGAACTTGCGTGAGGTTTAGCATAATATCGACACGTTTTTGGACATTTTACAGCCATCCATTAAATACCTATTATTAGCATCAGATACGCCTGGAAGGCGCCTCGGAAGCTCCACTACCATAGTGTCTCATTCTCCACTGCCTATAGTTCTCAGATCTTAAATCTCCTTCTACCATACCATCCTCTATCAGAACACCAATACGCGTAGCCTTAATTGTATTAGGTTCATCTTGGTATTATCATGATCCACTTCAGGAGATCTCTACTCATTTGTAATAATAGATTCTAAATTGACAAAACATTCAGCCATTTCATTATTTATATTTCTTTTATACATACCTGTCACTGTTGACATAGTGTGGGGAAAACACTTGTTTTCATATTTATGACATGGAACCACCAGCTCAATCATTTGAGAATCTTCACTACCTCTATGTATATGCTCAATAAAATATGCCTCATAAAGGTCCCATCATTCCCTACTCTAGAAGCCATGTTTTGTAATGTCATATCTCTAAAACATAGGTAAGGTTCCATATTCTACTGATTGGAGGGAGAGACATTGATGTTTATAAAACATCAAACATATTTCCCAATTTCATATCTACTCCCTCAATTATTTCTTCAACACTATCAACTCAAGTAATTCTTCTATTAGTCCCGGAGCTTCTTTATACCATTAAACATAGGATCCACTATATCTGAATAAATATGCTGACCTACACTCGAAATATTTGGTCAAATGACTTTGTACACCTACCGTCTCGAAGTAAGCAACATTGTAGGGGCTCAAGCCCTACGAACTGTACTCATATAAGGAATTTGTTCATGTAATTTTTCCCGACTATATGGACCTATGTAGCCAGATTCCCGCATGATACTCAACATGAAGAACCTTGGTCTTGTCTTTAGTAGTAATAAATTCAACAAATGGATTCATGTTTCTAACCCTTCATAAAGAGGTTAAAGAGGAATATCTACTATAGATCATGATGGAACACCACAAGGGAAATTTTCTTCCATGATATATTTCACATACGTATCATTGGCCAATGCAAATTGATTCATGTCAACAAGATAAAGGTGAGTATATAGAACATCCTCCCATCCAAGATGATCCTCTTTAAGACTTGCATAGGTTTGAAGCTACCTTGTAGCCAACAACCAATAGTAATTATGTCATTCTCGTGTCTTTCATTAACCAAACTCCTTTATTCTCAAAATCGGTCCCACAGAGGTATCTAACTGATTATCATCTTTACAAAAGCTACTCATATCATTTCCTTCAACTTCTCAATGACCCAATTTGTGAAAGAAATATTCATAAAGGTCCCATCATTCCCTACTCTAGAAGCCATGTTTTGTAATTTGGGCTCCAGATGGAATGATGAAGGATGTAGAATCCCAACAGGAGGAATAGAATCCAAATAATGAAGCACAATATGAAACTTGTCAATGACAATTCTGGCATTGTTTTTGGAAATGCAGCGACAAGGATATAAAGAATAAGAGGTTAAGGTTTTTCATATTTCCCTCTGATAATGTTGGAATATCCACTTACTATTGTTATGTGCTGAATAAATTTGTATAAACCGTCATGTAATTCACTCCTCTCACACAAGTTCAGGTCCGTAGGGAAGTACATCGTAAGACTGATTAAAGATGACCTAAACTATAGTGGAATAAATTTTCCACTGCCTCACAATTTATCAGTGCTTGCTGCATTGAATCACCCTGATATATTCGAGTTCCAATGCATGTATCAACACTTGTGGCATCACCCAGAGGTTTTGTATCTCCAGTTATCAGTAAATATGGAGAAATTGCATTATCTGATCTTTCTCTTTCCATTTTCTTTGTTGGGGATATTTCATTATCCTTTATTAAACTGGATTAATACTCATCAAAATCTTGATCCCCATAAGGCAATTGTGAAATCTTCCCTAAAGGCTTCTTAGCCAACTCAGCCGTAACCCCGAAGTAAGAATTTGAATCTTTAAGTTTAACTAATCTTACCAGCCACTAAATTTTGTGTTTTGAATTTCTTTAACAAAGCCACAACACGACATACCAAAAACTTAAATGTTAGGGACCCAACAATCCCTTTCATCAATCTCCATAATCTGAAATGGCTACCCTTGCTACCCTTCATATTGATTTTCTTCTACAATTCTTGTCAATTCTTCTTCGATTATAGATTTCATATGATCTTTCCTCTCCCTAAAATCACAGTTGAAGTGCTCTCCCAAACGGTTGACAATATCAATGAGAGTCACAATTTCAAAATCCACTTTATTAAGAAACTCTCTAATTGCAGAACAGAGTTCTTTATTAGTAGGATATGACAGGCTTGCTTTCCCATTAGACCTCCAATTTCCTTCTTCCATTTCAGCTATCTGCTTCTTACGTTGCCTCTTTCCAGAAACAGCCTCAGATTCAATTGGTGCATTCAAATTTTTCCCGCTTGTTTTTATATCTATAGGAGTGTTGAGGCTAACTGAAACAACGTTCTCTGTATCAATAAAATTACTACCATGGTTCTTTGCAATACATTTAGAAGGGGTTTTCAAATATTTTTTTTCATGGTTACATTCATATGACATGCATGAGTCACCTTGCGAATATTTCCCGTCAATAAGGTCAACATGAATATTACTGTGATCTACATACTCCCATGTGACACCATCAGTATCTTCATCATCGTTTTCCACAAACTTCTTTTCTTGGTCACCAAAATCAATGTTGTGATTGCTTCTATAGGTTTTTTGTCCTTCTAACATAGAACTTATTGCCATTTAATCATCCTCTTATGTTGTATCTGTCATTTCATCATTTGATCCTGCACCCAATTCATCTGCTTCTGACGCATAAAATTCATCCACAGAAACATCATCCTCCTCAGTCATCAAGTGTCTCTTAGTCGTTCCATTTTCAGAGTTTTTACAATCTGCTTCATCATTATCATTGTCAATGTTATCTAGGTATAAACACTGTTACCGATGAAATAGGTAACCTAACCTCAAAACGGGAACTCTAACCCAAAAAGACTCAAAAAACATGAAAAAACACCCCAAAAACAAAAAAAGTGTATTCTGGAATGCACTTGTTTTTTTTCGAAGGTCAAATTTCAACATTTTATAAAATTATGCTAAAAACAAAATTGTTTCTTGAAAAAACGATTGAAAAAATACCCTCAAAACAAAACCATTTGATACTGGAATAACAAAAAAAAAAATGTGTCATATTTTTTACAGTTTTAAAAATAGAAATAACATTTTTTAATTTTTAAAATTCAAACATTAAAAAAAAAACCTAAAATTTAAGAAAAAAAATAAATTTAAAAAATAAAAACATTTTAAAGCTTAAAATTTAAAAATATATAGGAATAAAAAAACAAAAATAAAAATTTTAATTCAAACATTAAAAAAAACCTGAAATTTGAAAAAAAAAAAAAATAAATTTAAAGATTAAAATTCCAAAATATATATAAATAAAAAAATAAAAATAAAAACAAAATAAAAGTATTAAATTAAAGAAAAAAACAAGTTAAAAAGGAAAGAAATTATAAAAAATTAAATATAGAAATTAAATTTAAAAAAGAAAAAAAAATGTTTATTAAATTACAAAAAAAAAAATTAAATTTTAAAATAAAAAATTAAATTTAAAGAAATATATTAAATTTTAATAAATTTAAAACTTTAAACCAAAAAAACATTATTGAAATTAAAAGTAAAAAAAAAAAATTAATTAAAAATAAAAAATGAAAAATAAAATACAATAAAAATATTAACTTAAAAAAAAATATATATTAAAAAACAAATAGTTTTAAAAAATAAATTAAAATTTAAATTATAAAAAATAATATATATATATATATATATATATATATATATATATATATATATATATATATATATATATATATATATATATATATATATATATATATATATATCCAATTTTAAATACACAATTTTAATTGAAATAAAAAAATAAAAAAAAATTATGTAATTAAAAAAATAATAATAAAAAAAAATATTAAATTTAAATAAATTTAAAAAAAAATACAAAATTTACTAAATTTTAAAAAATTAAATGAAAAAACTAAACATAAAATTTAATAATAATAAAAAAATATGAAATTAAAAAAAAAAATCAATTAACTTAAAAAAAAGATACAAAATTTAATAAAAATTATTAACAAAATTTAGAAAAAAAAATTAAAAACAAAAAAATGAATAAAATTAAAAAAAAACAAAAAAAATTGAAACAAATTAAATTTCAAATATAGAAATTAAATACAAAAAAAAAATTAATTTTTTTTAATTTAAAAAAAAAAAAAAAAATTCAAATTAAAAAAAAAATATTAAAAATTAAAAAAATTAAAAAAAAAAGAGTTTTTTGATCGTGGTGGCACCGCCAATCGTCCTCCCACCCAGGTGGTGGCAGAGGCCAGTCGTTGGTCTGGAGGCCGATTCCGAGAATCGCCCTCCCGCGGTGAGAGGCCGATTTTGGGAATCGCCTTGAGGCCAATTCTGGGAATCGGCCTCCCGCGACGGGAGGGCGATATCCAGAATTGGCCTCCCGCGACGGGAGGGCGATTCCCAGAATCAGCCTCCTGCGGTGGGAGGGCGATTTGTGGAATCGGCCTCAGGGCGATTCCCGGAATCGGCCTCCCGCACTGTGGCAAGGCAATTCCCGGAATCGGCCTCAGGGCGATTCCTGGAATCAGCCTCCCGTCGCGGGAGGGCGATTCCCGGAATCGGCATCCCGCGTCGTGGCAGGGCGATTCTCGGAATCGGCCTCAGGGCGATTCCCGGAATCAGCCTCCCTCCATGGGAGGGTGACTCTCGGAATCGGCCTCCCACCGCGGGAGGGCGATTCTCGGAATCGGCCTCCCGCCCAGCGGCCGGCCTCCACCGCCATTTGGGCGTTAGGCCGATTAGCGACGCCACCACGATCAAAAAATTCTTTTTTTATTTTTTATTTTTTTTTAATTTTTAATATTTTTTTTAATTTGATTTTTTGTTTAAATTCAAAAAATTTAAAATTATTTGTTTTTTAATTCAAATTTTTTATTTTAAATTTAAATTGTTTTATTTTATTTTATTTTTTTAATTTTAAATTTTGTTTTTAAATTTAATATTTTAGATTAATTATTTTTTAAAATTTAAAATTTATTTATTAAATTTATTAAATTTTAATTTAATTTAATTTTTCTTTTAATCTTTTAGTTTATTTAGTTTTTCATTTTTAAAATTTATAAATTGTTTCATTTAAAAAAAATCAGTAAATTTATGGATATTTGTTTTTTTATTATTTGCACGTGGTTTTTTTCATTTTTTTTGTTTTTTAATGATAGTTTTTTTTATTTTAATTCTTTTATTTTAATTTTCTTTTCAATTTTAAATTTTGTTTTTTTTTTTTTTAAATTTTTCCTTTTTGTTAATTTTAAAATTTGTATTTTTTTTCTTATTATTATTATTTTAATTTTAATTTTTAAATTTAATTTTTTTCTTTTTTGTATTTTATTTTTTTAATCTAAATTTTAATTTTGTAATTTAAATTATTTTTAAATTTTCTATTTAATTTTTTTTTAATTATATGGTTTTTTTAATAACTTAGAAAAAAATGTTTTTGATGTTTTTTTTTTTTTTAAATTGGTTAATTTTTGTTTTTTTTCTTTAAATTATGTGTTTTTTTTTCAAATTTTGTCATTTCTTTTGATATAATTTTGAATATTTTTGTTTTTTGTTTTTTATTTATTTATTTATTTATTTTTTTACGAGTTAATTTTTTTTTTACATTTTTATTGGTTTTTTTTATTGTTTATATATATATATATATATATATATATATATATATATATATCTAAGCTTTGTGTTTTATTACCAACATGAAAATCACCACTCTAAAAAAAAATGGTTGATGCTGCATCAATACGTTTTAAAATTAGCATGAAAATCACCGCTCTAAAAAAAAAAGTTGATGCTGCATCAGTACGTTTCAAAATTAGCATGAAAATCACTAAAATTTAAAAAAAAAATATTCATACTTCATAAATAAAAATATTAGAGTGTCAAAAATGTGCTCCAAAAAAAAAAGGTGATTCTGCATCACCACTTTTCAAAATCGGGTGCTTTTTATGCTACCAAAAAAAAGTAGGTCACAGTGCGGTTACCTATTTCATCAGTAACACTGTTTATAACCTATTATGAAAGCCTGTTGACTCAGTACAAACACATTGAAATAATAACTGACTAGCTCCATTTTGCTTCTTGATGGAAAGGCCACAGATAGATAATTCCAAAAATTCTTATTTGATGATATGGGATTCATATGCACAAGATCCTGAAAGGATTGTTCCTCCTCTTTTGTCTGTTTTTCTCACACGCTTTCAACCATGTCATGAAATCCCCATGAATAGAATGCTTCTCCAAGATTTAGTTTCAACCTCTTCCGTTCTACTTCAATATGCTCTTTGAGACACCTTATAGAATTTGTGCTTCAACAACATCATCAAAATACTTGTTATTTTTGGTCCAAACAAGTAAGAGCCGAATTTAACAAGTGTCTAAGAGCTTCATTGTTGTGAGTGTCAATAACATTCAAGATACCGAGGCAGTATACAATGTAAGTAGCAGGTCCATGTGGTGGGGCACTAGTTGGTGAAGCCATTTTCAAATTTGTCCCATTTTTTCTAATAAATTTGAAAATATACAGGACAAGGTGTCAATTTAAAATTTATCCCATGCCAACAGCTGGTCGTGGAAAATGATCACTAGGTAGAAATTTTGGCTTCCCCTGAGCTTTCTAGTCATGGAACCAGTTTGGGAAACTCTGATAATGCTGGAAATGACAATGTTAACTCAGATAATGATAAGGTAAGATTCCTTTCCTTGAAAGTAAATATGCATACAAAAATTGGGTTTGAAATACTCAAATATCAACATCTATTGCTTCTAAGCATGCTCCATCAAATTCATATAATTCAAAGTTTTCACAGAGTGCTCTTCATTCAGATGGCTTGGCATCATCAGTATCTCTTGATTCAAACAATTTTGTGAGACGTGATAATAACTCAAGGACTAATTCTAGATGCAAAGGAGATGGATATATAATCTAGAATGAGACACCTGCTATAAGAGGTGAATCGTTCAGTATCATTAAGTGTACCAATGAACCAGAAATCGTTTCTAGCAGTAACTCTTCCACTTAGGGGAGTGGATCTGATCCATCTCTATCATAAGGTTTAACAAAGGCTTAAGATAGGGTAGAAAACACAGACATAAATTGTTACAAAGGGCTTCCTACAAATGAAAGTGTTGACCGGCATGATGAAGGTTTGATTATTTTTGTTAGTAGTATTTCTCCTTCACATGTCAAGGAAGATAGCTCAATAAGAGCCCAACTGGAAACTTCTCGCGAATTTACATTTGAGTCTCAAGTTAAAGCTAGAGATACAAGATCGATGACTTTAAAAGAAGATGGTTGCCATGGTCAAAATTGAGGACAATGAAGCAGAAACTTCAAATCATTAATGTTAACTCAGAAAATTGTGACAGTTAGCAGGAAAGGGGAAGACTCCTACAGTACATCTCTTGAGAAACTAAGAAATAAATCAATTACATACCATGGGACAACATACATGGTAAAGAAGCCCGTCGGGGTTTGGTCTAGTGGAAAGTGAACGTGCTGCTAAGACATTCGTGCCGTGGTGCAGGTCACGAGTTCAAGTCCCGTCTTAACCGAGGGGCTGTTGTTGTAGGCTCAACAGTTTCCTCCTAGGAGTATAGGGGTAGCTAGCGGGATTTGACCCCGTGTCACGCGAGTACGATATCGTTGCAGTTGCCGATTCTCCTAGTCACAAAAAAAAAAAAAAAAAACATACATGGTAAAGAAAGAAGTATATTTGATGAAGATGTTTTAGAGTTGCAGGTTGTGGAAATGAAAATATGCACCAAGGAAAGCCAAGAAAGAGCCAAACTTTAATTAGATGATGTTCTTGGTAGTTCATCAATAAGTGATAAAGGTCATACACAAATACCAATTCAGCTTCAGGATCCGATTCAGAGGATGCTGAAGTGGAGAGGGAGGAACAAATGGTTGCAGAGGCAGCAGCTATTGAAGCTGCTAAAGCTACAATAAAATAATGAGGGGAATTTGTGAAGAAACTGGAAAGAGAGAAAGAGAGATCAGAGATATCATATAATTTGTAAGGCACCTCTTTGCCAACCAATTCCCAACCGTCGAACATGGTTAGGAGATGATGATGTTGAAGCTTCAATCAAATTCTTCCAGAAATTTAATCCTCTTCTGACTTGTGTGTTGGGTGACCTTAACCCATTCCTTTATTTATTTCGAGGAGGTATACTTATGAAACAAAATATTCTACAAAATCCCTTTGTTCATGAGTAATTTCCCACCCCCTTTAGCGACTAAGGCTTCGGAGAAATGAAAAACATGTTTTATTCTCCTTATCCCTAAATCCTTTGGATTTGAAGCAACCTCCCAGCTAATAAGAGGTATTATTCCCCTCCCTTTACTCCTTGTATATACCTGAAGATGATCTGCCTTGTGCCTCTTAGGATTTTCTTGAGGATGTTTCCTAACTACAGCCAATTCCACTGGAATTGAGTTTAGCACACTTCTGATGAACACTATCCTATGATCCATTGAGATCGATCTCTAATTCCAGTGCACTATAATGCCCCTAATTTTGTATATTAACTAGGTGCAGTCCCTATACCTATAATTGTCTAGCTTAAAATGAAAATACAAGGAGATTTTGTGCTCAAAGTTATACACAGTGAAAGGGAGGAAACCAAGGATCATTTTCCTTTGGTCTTGACTGAAATGACTGAATCTGCTAGAGGAATTTCTAAGGTTTATCTCCATTCTTGTTGTGCCTAAAAATAGGTTAAGGACACCTCCATGGTTTCTAGCCTCTGCCACCATGACATTCCTAAATGAAAGGAAGCCATCCACAAACATTAGGTGGGTGATGATTGTTCCTTTGGCAACCTTCACTCCTTTTCCGTCTTCCCTTTTTAACCTTTGCTTGATTAAGATACCGAGCCCTTCTACTACTAGAAGCACAAAAGGGGGAAAGAGGGGGTAGGTCTACCTTAGACCTCTTGAAGGGTGAATGAAATCAATGGATATTCCATTGATTAAAGCCACATACAAAACTGAATTGAAACATGATTCCATCCAAACAATGAGTGAATGAGATAATTGTACTTGCATGAGGATTAGACATAGATACATGCAACTTCTTTGATCAAATACTTTGGTGTGATCTATTTTTTTGAGCCTGGGTCTCGCTTTGATAATGTGCAATGCCTCTTTTACTGTTTTTATTTCATCCTAGGTATCTTGATCTCCGAGGAACCCAATTTTTTCCTGTGATATTTCTTTGGATAGAATTTGCTTCAGTCTTTAAGAAATGATTCTTGCAATTGTTTTACATATGCAAGTGCATAGAGAACTTCACCTATATTGGCTAGAGTGAGTCAGGTTATTTTCCTTGGGAACTGTAACTATGAATGTTAATCTGAAAGCTTGCAAGATCTTCCTATTTATTCTTGATTCCTCTATGACTTCAATGAAATCTTTTCATAAAATCTTCCAAAACCCTCTAAAAAATCTCACTGGTAACACATCTGGTTCTAACCTCTTCTCATTATGTAGGTCCTTGACAATTTGTGTTATTTTTTTCTTGAGTACTGGTCTGAACATTTCTTTGTTCATATCCTTGGACCCATCTAGAGAAGACCATGGCCATTAATATCCTATTTTTAATTGTTTCCTTGGGAGGTTAGGTATACATATTTTGCATGTATGAGGGTGCAGAGTTGCTAATGTCTTCAAATGCTTCGCAAAGTTCCCTTCTATTGTTCGATTTCTTCAAATGTAATTGTATGTTCTCCTTAGTTTTTTTTGGTTTGGTTTTGTTATTAGGCAATGTTCCTATATCCTCTCTGCCTTTAACCAAACTACCATGCTCTTAATTCTCCATTTATCCTCTTCCCAGGATTGAAGATGATTTCTTATAGCTTACATTTCTTTTATATTCTCAATCTATTATGGAAGAAAATCCCCATCCTTTTCCACCACTTGTATATGCTCTATATTTCCTTCCACTGCCCTCATTTGATCATATATATTTCAAAATGTACTGCATACACATTCCCATAATATATTTTTTTGATCTTGGGTACCTTTCAATTTCCATGGGGTGTTCGTCCTCCATATTGAAGGGGACACAAATTCTTTTGGTGAGATCTTTGTTCAAAGAATTTGAGTGAGAACGGGTTAAATTTGAGGTGTGATGGAGCCTTCCCATTCTTGTTTACCACCTCTATAATAATTATGGACTGTTCTGAGGCCACACAGCCATGGTGGAGGGACTCTCACACCTAGTTGATAAGAGCATTCTTCACCAGAAATCTTCCCATTCTTTCCCCTATGTAGTCTTTCCCAGATGTTCTATGTGTCCATGTTCGGTAGAAGGCAAATGGATTCAACACATAAACCAAAATCTTCTAGCAGTGTTTGAAAATTTAGGCGGAATAATTTGATGCATTTAAGCCTCATTTTTCTCTGTTATTTAGAATCAAATTCAAATATCCACCAAATACCGTCTAACAATATTATATCCTTGATATTCTACCAAAAATTTCATCGTTTTCTCCAATATTCCATACATATTTAGAGAATATAAATGTTTTTTGAATTGTTTTGAGAATGCTATAACTAGCATGGCATTATTTGATTTGAGGTTGCTTACCTTCTGAAATTATTGTCTCCAACTTATCATTGGTCCACCCAATTGTCCTTGGGTGCTAGTGCATTCAAACCTGACATTCTGAAATATTATTCCTTAAGATAACTTTCTATATTTCTCCTGATCTTGCTTCTTCAATAAAAATTATCGATGGTTTATGTACATATATTATCCTTCTCAGGGAATGTTCTTACAAGTAGTGCCCAATGTGTTCTTACATGTATTACCCATGCCCTTGTTATTGGTGGAGAATAATATCATTGGGGTGGAGCTTGGGGAGTTTCTCTTGCTATAAGTGCCCCAAAATAGTAAGTTGTCTGCTTTATTGTACCTCCTATTTTTCTTGTGAAATGTTTGATTTCCTCCCTATAGGTTTCCTACCTTATTCTTATGGTAATTCGTCTCCTAGAATAGTTTCTTTAACCTAGAATGACCCCTTTCCACTTTTTATTTTTTGGATCTAGTGAGGAAGTTGTGGCTTGAATGGATTTTCCCTAAGGAGGGTTCAAATGACTCAGGAGGGGTGAGGTCCACCTAGCTCTACTTCCTTTTGGCCTCTATTACAAGGATCTCTCCTTCTATATGAACCTAGGGTTTTTTCATTGAAATTTGAGGGGGGTTTCTAGGGCCTTTGTTTGCATTTGAAGTGTAGTGAGAGATTTCATTGTTATATTTTTGAGCTAAAGAGTTTTCTAGTCTTTCCCTTAGCTTCCTTGTACACTCTAAATATTTTTATAGTCTCTCTAGTATCTACTAATTTTTCCAAAGCCTTTATTGGATCATTTATACAACCAAAATTGTAGCTTGAGGCTTGCATTAGGCCTTTTCTTTGTCCCTTTCAGCATCAAGATCTAGGACCATTTTACTAGGGCTAGGAGATATGAAGGGAGATTCAAAAGAGATAAAGGGTTTGTATCACTTAATTGGATCTTTCTTTTCATTTCTAGCATATTCTTCCTCCCTTTTCCTTATGAGTAGCACGTGGGGCCATGTATATGGGAGATGCCCATTTTCTATGCACATGCAACCTTGGGAAGTTGATGTAGTCTAGCATCTACTAGTGGGAGCCTTTTTGGATCTCGACTTTACATCATTCCCTCTAGGAGCCTCTCATTTAAATTGACCTCTAACTATATCTTAGCTACTATGGTTTTTCCCATTACTAATGTCTTCTTGCCAATTTTGAGGAATGTCTCTAAGTTGTTTCCAATTCTCTTTAGTATCTCCAGACTCCAATATTAAAGCAGGTGTGGGAGTTTTATCTATATTACTAGCTTGAATATTTGTTCTTATACAAGGTCAAAACTAGGCTTCCAATCTCTGATGTACAAACAAGCAACATGATCAAAGGTCCTCCCTTGTCAATTATGTCTTTATATTTCTTTCTTTTAAAAGGGAACGTTGGAAAACCTCTTGATATTAGATGGAGCTTGGGTGTGTATCCAAGGCCTTTTTCCCTTGGTGGTTGAGAGTTGAGACCCATCCTTGGAGTGATTTCATTGCCATTTGTCTGTTGTTGAACTTCCCCATAGATGCTCTCTTTGAGTATTTCATCACTGTTTTCACCACCAATCTCTCCTCTAGCTCTAGCTGCATCTCTCTGTTTGTTTAACGCACTTAGGTTTTTTCTTCCCCTTTTGTTTTTCCTTGTTTTTGAACTCTTAAAGGGTCCATGATCCCTTTCATTCATCTCTTTTGTTGTGTCCATCACCTCCTCTATAAATTGAACACCAAGTACCCTATATTATCTCTCGTAGTGAGGATGTTGAAAATATTGGTTTGCAACAAATCTTGGAGTAGAGCCTGATGATCCTTTTCTCCAAGTTCATCTTCCCACAATGTGGCAATGTTTATTTGGCAAGTTTAAAATGCCATATCTTTGTCAATTTATTCACCTCCTTTGTGATGATTATTCTCTACATGGGGTTCGGTGTAGATTTTGTTGCCATCCCCCACCTTGGTTGTGGAGTGTCTTACCCAACAGTAAATTTCTGCTCTTGGTAAGAATCCATTCATAATGTAGCTTAATCAAATATCCTATCCAAAATGGCCCTAATAAGGATATTTTCTATTTTGAAATTGCTTTGGTGCTATTTTCACTCACAAACAAGGAGCTTGCAGAACTTTTTACTATTAGTTATTATAGGCTTCTTGTATGTCATTTTAGTGATGCCACATAATACACGTCAATTAGTTGTTTATGGAAGCTATAGGGCCAAGAATGTTATAAATATTCCACAACATTGTCTAATAAAATGATTATAAATACTTCTAATGGAAATATGGGAGCAAAAGTTTACTAAATAATTTTCATGCAAAAACTTATGCAACTGCTTGAAGCTTGAGTTTTCATAAGAGATGTCAAATAACTTGTTTTGCTAATTCCTGCATATCAATATTTGCAAGCACACTAGAATATTTGTGGCCTTGTTTTGCTAGAAAAATTGGGGAAATTTCTTATGAAATTGATTTTTTTTCCTACTTGTTCAATTTGGTTGTGATTGTTCTCACAAGGTTGCATAAATTACATAATATCAGATTAATTTTTCATGTCCTCATTATGTAAAAATCTCACTTTGACATCATTGTCTAGCTTATGTATCCATAAAATTAATTTTGAATATTATTTGAAGTTGAACTGACCTTTTCCAACAAATACAGTCATGGATCGACTCTTATTGTATATAAAGTATGGTAGTGTAGATTCAAACATTATAAAACTTATAATACATATTTTTAGCAATGAAAGGCCAAACTAGATCACCCAGTTGAGTCTTTGGGAATATTTTTCATCGAAACTATTTTGAATCGTTTGATAGTATATTTAAAATCAGTTTTCTCGCTTACATGCTAGGACTTGGCATTGCAGAGCGAAAGAAACAAAAAATTACAGAGTTGAAATCTGAATTAGACAAAGCAAAAGCTTTGGTATGACAATACTTTAACTATCTTCATTTTCTTTTTTATGATGGTTATTTTGGTTTAAAGGTTATGATGTAAGAAAATATGTTTAGTTTCTTATGCATGGATATCTGTAACATTTCCAGACTATTATTAAGTTTTGTGCAACTGGATCCGGAAAATGGACCTTCAAGAAAGAAGCTCGCAACTGAGTCTGAAGGCTACTTTGAAGCCCTATCTCTATATTGAGATATCAGGTGAAGATTTGATTGAGTGTAAATAGGATGACCTGCATTCATTAATGCAAGTTTGTTTCTCTTCACTGAATGGATGAACCCGTAATGTGGGCTTTGTTCAGGTGCACATTTTTGTTGTATAGCATCAGTATCCATATTCATATATTGTAGCCATGATTAAAAATCTCAATTACTTTTGTAAGTCTCTGCCATGCATTCAACGATCTTATCCTCATTTGAAGCATTTATTACTCTCAAGAAGTATGGGCCTGAAGGTGACATACTGTCAAATTTATTGATGACTGGTTTGTTGTAGTAGTCCACAACAACTTCTCTTTTTGTAGAATGGTGGTGCCTACTTTTAAAATTGTGTCTCTTGTAACTTGTGGGTGCTTCATTCAACACTTTAAACATGAATTTCCAATATAGAGACATAATAATCTATAAGGGAATACCACATGCATGTATGGGAGGGGAAACACCACTATCTGTTTCTTCCCTCCTGCCACAATCAAACATTCTTTCAAAGGGTCTGGAGTTTAATCTCTTCCAGGATTCCTCAACTATAGAGGGAACTTTATGCCCCTTTCTTTAACCTATGAGAGCATGCTTGCTTCCCCTCCTTTCTTCCATTTCTAATGCGTTGTCATGCTTCTTTTGATATTAGGCCTCAACATTTGGGATGATAGATTAAAAAACTCAACCCCATTGTTAGGAATCCAAAGAAAAAGGGTTTTACCACTTAGGTATGAATCCAAATTTTTCCTTGCACTTAATGCAATTCCATATGTAGCTTCCACGTTATTTTTTTCCTTTTTCTCTATCTTCCTTTAACACACTTCCTTAGAGGGGAATCAATGGGAAATTTCTATTATTTTTTCACCATCTCCTCTCCCTTCACCACCTCTTCCACCATGATTTCTATGATCATACCTTCCCCAAGACGATGAATGATATTCCATCATAAGAATAGAGGAGAGTAAGAAATAGAAAAAATAAGGGTTTTGAGTGTTGTTGTACTATCAAAAACTCTGTTCTGAGTCCCTCCCTTCAAACCTGCTTTCCGAAGTTATTTTTCAGTGTTTCTCTACCAAACATGTCCACCTTAATCTGTTCAAATTTCTATTGTTTAAATCTACTTTTCAAAGTATGAAACTAAAAAACGAGATGATTTGGGGTTTCAAGTAATTTTGTAGAGATCTAGGGGGGATATTTGGTAAATAGCAGGGCAACCCTCCTTAAATGCTAGTTGGCATGGGGAGACCATGTGGACACACTCTATCTGTTCCCTCCAAAATCACCAAGGTCTTTTACAACTTTATTTTTTATTTTACGCATAATTTTTTTCTCTTGCTGATCAGTCCTCTATCCTACAGATTCTGATGTGAATCAATAAATCTAGATTTATAATACAAACTGGAAACATGTTTTCCATCCTAGGATGGTGATTCCAAAGGTGGTAAACTACCTAGGATTCATTGTGTATTTTAAAATTTTAATTGTCATTAAAATAATTATTATATTTATGCTTAATATTCTTTGAAATTTTAATTTGACTAGTAGAAATGAAACTCCTATTATGTGTGCTATGACAATATAAGCCACAAATGGAGGGTAGAACCTGGAAATCAATCTAATATTCTCTCTGCAATATTTCCAAATAAATATGTTATAAAAATTGCATTCTTGAAAGTATCTCATGTGGTTGACTATCTCCAAACCAAGTGACATATTGACCTTATGTTATATGCGCTTTTATTAAATTCAAAATTTATGGAACTTTTTGTGTTCGTGTTCACAGGTTCTTCTTATGGGTGCAAGTCATGATTAGTTGAAAAACATTAAACATGTTGTTCAATATGCAGTGTTTGCAGCTTATCATCTAGCCCTTGAGTCCTGTTTCCTTGTAGATGAAGGTGCCAACTTGCTTGAACTTCCCTTGAAATTACCAATATTTGTTGCATTTCCACAAAAAAAACTAAGTTTAGATAGATCTATTTCTATGATACCCAAATTTTTTGTTCCTATTCTAGAACAAAACCAATCGGGAGAAATGAAAAACATAAAAATGTATAAGACAATGTCAACTGTCTTTGCCTTAGTAGATGACCCTCTGATTGATAACAATAAATGAGATTCCAAACAGCCTCTTAATAGTGGAGGGATGGGGCCACCTATGTCACATGTTACTAATAAAACTAGCCCTGATGGAACTAGTCTTGTTCAAATGTAAATTGTTTTTAAGAAATATTTAATAGGAGATACATGTGCTCAAGTTACAAGGGTACAGTGGAATACATATCCATATGGACAGAGACCTTCGTTGCCAACTACTCCTTCCAGTGATTTATCTAGATTTTCAGCTTCAATAAAGGCATATTCAAATGAAATTATATCTCATGTGAGTCCAGGTTATTATGGGGCAGTCACATCATATTTGGAACTTCAAGACAATGAATCAAAATATTCAGATTTGGCAAGTGGTTTCACTATTTCTGTTTCATCCAAGGTTAATCTTAATTATCAAATAACAACAAAGGAAATATCTGGGAAGGTGGCATGGGAGGATCAAAGAGTAGTAGAAAAGGAAATAAAGTTCAAGGTTTTTCTGGATAAGAAACTTTTAGGGTACAAAAACCAGGAACAAGTTTTCTCTAAATAAGACTTTCCACCTTTTCCTTCTGATCAT
This sequence comes from Pinus albicaulis, assembly GCA_034641835.2. Classification (NCBI taxonomy): domain Eukaryota; kingdom Viridiplantae; phylum Streptophyta; class Pinopsida; order Pinales; family Pinaceae; genus Pinus; species Pinus albicaulis. The sequence continues at coordinate 814,160,151 of CM076584.1, forward strand.
CAAAGCATATTGATTTTTTTATCGAGTTAATATGTGTTGAAGGGGAAAGTCTGTGGGCATTTACAACTCTTTCACATCAAGTATTATGGCATTTTTGGCAAGCCACTGAGAAGGTACCTCTGGGAAGATTTGTTTGCCGAAGTAGATTTTTTCTTCATGTTTTTTTCTTCTTCTATAGTTTTCAAGAAGTTTTTTTCTTCATGTCTATTTCTTCTTATGTAGTTTTCTCTTGATATATTGTAGAATTTTCATTTAAAAAGTAATAATTGGAAAATTTCGATGTAAGAAAATACCAAAAACATGCAAAATTCCCATTGTCGTTTCTATAATGGACCCTCTGAAGCACATGTTCTTTGCTACACACACCATCAGGGCAGCTTCATGATATTGGTAAGATAGTTACCTTTATTGTTGACATTACTCGGTGAATGTGAAGGTAAAATATGGATGTGGCATAGGTGCTTAAAATGTGCACAAAAATATGGAGTTCTAGAAGCAACCTGATAAACCCCACCTTGCTTGTCTGATGCTACATGGGGTTTATCCTTTGGAAAATTCCTAGAGATTAGTTTTTCTAATGATGTTGTAGCAAGTAGTGTTTTCAGTTGTGGTCATTCGTTACATTGAGGCTGCAGGCTACCATAAAAACCAAGGTTCCAACCCAACAACTGTGATGATCTAGGGCTCCAGGCACCCTGCAAGCCATAACCAATCCAGTTCGTCGGTTAGTCCAAAAACCAAGTGGCACACCCTTCTTCGAGATGTTCAATCCCTCTGCAATTCCCAACTTCCATGGTTCACCAACCGGTTGCTCGAATTTTTGTCGATTCCAGATTCCGAGCACATGACTCACCAAAAATAATCCCCATTCAGTCTAGAACCCAAGTATAGGGTTCACCGACTGGTTTCCATGACCATGAATCACTAAATAATCCACTTGCTTGCCTGAATAGGTTATCAACTCCGCCTTTTTATAAACATATCTCTCCTTTATTTAATATTATAATATAATATTATAACATTAATTTTTCATTAAGACACCTTTGCTAGTCGTGGAGTCGTTAACCCCACATACTCTTTTGTCTAGGTCCGCTTATATCCATCATGTATTTATTAATATGCATAAAGTAAACTTATTTACCATATCAAGCTTTCTAGTGCCATAGCATAAAAAACACATACACACATCAGCCCTAACACTTAAATACACATACACATGGGCATATTTCCCTAGAAGCAACTCCCAACTCACTGGCATAATTAATTATGTCCCAGCTCACCAACCTAATAATCTCACATGTACATGATGAATACAACATAGGGGTTGAATAGGGGATGTTACATCCTCCCCCCCTTATTTATGAATTTTCCTCAGTGCATTTATTATATACATAATCCAGAACTTCTCCTGCATAGTGACATTCTCCTCCATGCCTTCATCCTCACAGTCGGTATGTTGTAGCTTCACTGCTCATATCCTAGATCGATGTATTTATTCAAGGAAATCCTCAATTCCCTATGCACGAACATGGTCCAAAGATCTTTCTCACACCCCACATTGATGGGTGTGCAACCCAACACAAATTCCATCATACTTCAAAACTAATATAAATTCTGAGTGCACTTTTTTTCAAATGGCCATCATAAAGCTTCCAGCCCATGAATATCTCTCCAAAACTGAAATGCTTCCCTCGCAACTATCTGGGAGCATATAGTTCTAGTTTTTTTTTCCTAAAATTTAATTCAGGTGTTGTAGGATAAGGTCGAGCCTTTTTCATAGGAATAAACTCATCCTTATAACTTTTTTATTTGCATGAAAACATAGTGATGGAATCATCAATTCAATACATCCTCAATTCCCTGTGCATGAAAGAGGCCCATAGATCTCTGTCATGCCCCACATTTATGGGTGTGAAACCCAGCACAAATACCATCATACTTAAAAATTGAGATAACTTCTGAGTGCACATTTTTTCAATGGCCATCATAAAGACTTCTAGCACATGAATATCTCTCCAGAACTGAAATGCTTCCCTTGCAACTATCTGGGAGCATATCATACTGGTTATGTTGCTTCAAATTTAATTCAAGTGTTGTAGGATAAGGTTGAGCCTTTGTCATAGGAATAAACTCATCCTCATAAATTTTGTCTCTGCATGAAAACGTAGAGTTGGAATCCTCAATTCAAGGACATCCTCAATTCCTTGTGCATGAACAATGTCCAGAGTTCTTTTTCACACCCCACATTGTTGGTTGTGCAACCCAGCACAAATTCCATCATATTTCAAAACTGAGATAACTTATGACTTCACATTTTTGATGGAATCCTCAATTCAAGGACATCCTCAATTCCCTGTACATGAACAAGGTCCAGAGATCTTTGTCACACCCCACATTGATGGTATTGATGAGTCTTCCCCACTAATCAGTTCTAAATGTTAGACCACTGCCCAAATTTCAGTTATCTGCAATGGAAATAGTGACTAGCTTTAATGTTTGTATGAATAGCGAGTCTGGCCATTGTCCTGTTCTTTTCCTATGAATGATATTAATTTTTCAAACTCCAACTAGTTTGTCGTTGAACTAATTAAAGCTTTGATGAAAAACATATAGCTTTCAAAGATATTTTCTAAATCTATTTTCTTGAGAAAATTTTTATTTTTACTTTATGTACCATAATTATTACTGTGTGACATATGCTATTGTAATATTCCAAATCAGGAAAATGCTACAAGAATGAGAATATTTCAAGATATTCTAGTGTTGGAGACTCAGCAATATGCAAACTTAACAATGGAGCAGCAGCAACACTCAACTCATAGACACATGAGAGAAATCCATAGCCATATCATTAAATAATAGCAGCAACAAATAAATACAAGATCTTGATGAAAATGATAGTCAAGATAAGAAATACTCAACCCCAAGAGACAAGCACGTAAACCCTGAAAACACCACTACTACACAAGTATGCTCAAGCTATGAAATCGTAGTTTTATAGAGCAAATTCATGCTACATATGTCAAATACATAAATATATCAATGTATGGCCCAATACAACATCGGGAGAGATGATCTAAGCTCCCAAAGACTACCTCCTATCAATCCTGGAAGGATTGACTCTAAAATACAAAATATACAAAATGCCAAAGTTGCTGGGTAGCTGCAGAAACTCAGAAATAGAACTTAATGAGAATTTTTAGATGATGCCCAAATGAATATGTCTCCTCCAATGGATCTTTAGGATGAAAGGCTGATCCCTTCACCAAAGATCTCACCCTCCAACAATCTGCAAGAGCCCCACTGCAAATGATCTACTCAAAATAACGCAGTCACTAGATGTAACTACACTGTAGGGCTAGGGAATGAGTTGGCCTTGATGCCAAAGTTTACAATCAGCTCTGGAATGCCTCCAATCTTATATCCCAAAGAGAAGTGAGACTCCTCCTCTGAAAATAGCTGATGGAGATGGTGTAGTGAACCCTCACTGCAACACCCAGCAACACAGTATTATTCTACTGCAGAAATAACGTTGTCTTGATGGAGGATGCTTGGCCTCAAGCCTATATGTGAGGAAAATCATTCCAATACCTTAAGAGGCCTCTCAAGAAGGAGAAGGAATCCTAAACAGGAATTCCTCCTGGAAACTCTTGCTAAACAACAAAAGAATGCACAATGTCTGAATAGACATGAAATGAATAATACAAGCATGAATAACAATGGTTTCCTTGCCCTCCTTTTAAACACATGATATCTCCCTCTCCATGGGCCCCGCTCTATTAGGGTTTCCTCCTTCAAGGAATATTCCCTCCTCTATCTCTGCACTGTCCCATGTAGTGCTTTCCACCTCATACCCTACGTTGTTTGACTTGGTCAAACTTAACCAAGCCTCTTTTCAAATGTATCCTTTCACACATCAGGGTGTGAAATCTAGTTCCAAGGTTGATCCCCTTTCATACTAGAGGGATTTCATCCATTTTTTTATTTTCATTGGGCCTTCTTACCCAATTATTCAACTTATAAGTGAAATTATCAAAATCTAATGTTCTAATTTATTAAAGGAAAATTTTGGAACATTACAGTCCTCCCCTCCCAAATGTTTTTTGTCCTCAATAAACTGCAAGGATAGAACTGGAGAGTCGCCACTCAAGGAATGGAGTTATAAATGTGATGAGGAACATCTCCCCCATGTTGATCCTCCATCCCCAAGCAATCATCCAAAAAAATGAGTCACCTCCCAACATGGCAACTCCTGAAAATCTCCTTCCACCTCAAGCTCCGGAAATGAAGGTGGGTTGAGAATCTGAACTTGAAAAGCATTGTAGCTTACCCCACGTTTTCCTTCTCTCCATTCATGATATGTTTAGAGTGTGTGCTGATATTGGGCTGCAAAATTATTTCCCTCAAATGGAAAAGTGAAGAAAAATCCTCCAAAGAGTTCTCCTCTAACAATGAAGAACAAGCTGACACAAAATGTTCCATCCATGATGAATAGGAAAATATCATCATAGAACATCCTAATGAGAATTTTTTTGAAGGTTTCACATGATGATACATGGTACAAGCAATGTATCAAAAGGACACAGTGCAGAATCATCCACTGCATCTCCAGAAAACAGTATGGCAAGTAGCCTACAAGAATCCTCACATCTAATAATGACTGGTAAATGGCTGAATGTGTCAACAATACATGGCCAAATACTTTCCCATGGCTGTAAAATGGATGGCTATCAAACTCATGGACCACCTCAAAATAAAAAAAATAGGTGGCTATGGTGGCCATATCTCCTCCCATGCTCCCATTAGAACATGTAGTGCAGAAAATGTGGGACTTTTCTCCACTCAAGGACACATCCAACTCATGTGTCTCTCTCATAATCATGCTTCTCATAAAAATATGATCCATATCAGAAAATGAAGTCATGATAAGAAATAAAATAAAGGAAATACTGATGGCTTCATGTGGTGCTCGAAGATACCAACAGCCTCCTAGGCATGTACAGCGCAGTTTTACAAGCTGCTGCTTGAGAAAAGTACAAGGAAAAATGTTTCTTTCTACATGGTTAATCATGCATATATTTATATGTTACATGTTTGAGTGCAAAAAATGAACATAAATGTGATGATAAAACATTTTCCCAAGGCCACATAAGGGATGGTTGTCTCCATCATATAGATTGGCCCAACAATGATCATGGAGCAATGTGACAAGCTTGCCCCCTTATAGAGAAATGCACTGCATAGGAATGGTAAGAGTATACAAATAAATGGATGTAAAAACAAAATTCTCACCATATGCTGGAAATGAAATGGTACATGGCTCTATTAGTGAGTTCTCCATAGTGTTTTGGCATGCTATTAAGATGAATGAACCATGTGCTGCAAGAAAATAATCCTCCTTATACTTGGAAACCCAAGTCAAGAAGAATATGTAATAGTGATAGATTCCTCTATCCACTATTATATCATCATCACCACCTCCTAGTTCACCAAGTGCATCCAAAGTGAAGTGATCCTGGGGACACTCCATCCATAAATCTCTACTCTGAAGTGACAGCGCTGTGCTATGCAAAAAAACTCCTGTCAATACCAAGCTCTGTTATTTGACATGCTCCTTGTCAAAGACACCTCTAATAATGCTGCAACAAATATGGAATAATTCCCAATATGTAAGAGCTTCCAAATCATCAAAGACTGTTGGCTCGAGGGGTCCTAACCTAGGTTTGGTAAGAAGGGTTTGCCAACAAACCCCTATACTACTGGCCCTTTCGGAAGTGACCTATATTTGCAGGTCAAAGTCTCGCCTGAAGTAGTATGGGTGGGTGTTGGAACCAGGTTTCCGCACCCTGAGAAAGGATGGGTAAAGCAAGCAGAGTAGTTATATGTTTGTTATATCATCAACACAACAATACATAAACATAACATAACAGATCTAGATCCAAGAACATAGTACACAGATCTTTTGCAGCTTAAGGAAAGAAAACACACAATACAACAATTACTAGTAATTCATATAACAGTACTCACAGATTCAATTATCTAACAATCTTCCACATTCATTCATTCATCAATTCTTCCTTACAATTCCAATTCCCTTCCCAACCTACACACATAGCAGTAGGGTCGGCACACATCTGGAATAGGATCTCTGCTCACATAGCCAGCAGGAGTCTATTCCCCAAAACCCAAATAGATAGCTTAAACAATAGATCGCATCAATAGCTCATCATTTCCTATCCTTTACAATACAAAATTCATCTCTATTTATAACAATCTAGACTCGACTTTCCTATGTTCTGCAACCCATAGTTTTCAGACCCCTAGTTTACCCTTTGACCCATTACAATACGTTCAGGGCTTTGACCCACCCCAAAACCCCTCGGCTAGGCTAAATATAATAAAAAATATAAAAAGTGGACCAGTTTCGCACCTTGTTAGGAGACCCCATTCCAACAGTCCCCCAACACAATCTTCTGACTTGTCCCAAGCCAAGCGCGCAAGGTATCTAGAGTGCAAAGGAGTGGTGGGAGCACTTCCTTACTCTGGGCCGTAGTATGTTGAGCAATGTTGACCATTTTCAGGGAGGCAGGGCCATCTAGAGCCGTGACGATCTGTTCCAATAGCCGGTGGATGCACACAATGGTAGACTGAGTAGCTTCAGTGAGCTGAAGTGCAGTGTTAGCCCGTGGTTTCAACCTTTTTTAAATGACATGCTTGCTGTGGTGAAGGTTATAAATCCTGTCCAAGATGGCTAGACACTATGTGGATATGGTGGGTGGTGAGGAGGCTCTGACTTGGTCCAGAGCAGCTTCCACCTGCTGCAATTCCATCTGGAGATGCTGAAGCGTAGAGTGGTGTTGGATGGCCATCCATAGTTGGGTTTTTGCTTCAACCAATTGTGTGCCCTGTGTTAGCTGTTCTTGAAGAATCTGTGTTGCGTCTGTGACCACTACAATCCATTGGTCCCATACTTTCTAAGGCATGTTACACTACTATTTCCTGGCTTGGTCACGGTGGAAAAATTCGTTCAACACTCTAGTGTGTAGTCCTTGTAGCTCTGTGCGAGATAACTGCGCTAAATCAATTAGGATGTCCCCCGTAGTTGGATCAAGAGCATTGCCGATGGAAATTCGAGGGAGGGAACACACATTGCTTTGAATGGGTAGTGTTCTGGACTTGCAGAGAAGTCGTAGCATGTCCCTGTATCGCAGCGTTCCTGCTGTGCATGGCTCGTGGACAATCCTTTCTGTCGGGATCCAGCGTTCACCCCTATGAATGCACTCAGCATTCCCAGGGTCTCTAGTTGGGTCCATCCTAGAAATGAAAGCGGGCAACCCAGAGAAATTTGAGGAGTGCAAAAAACCAGTACGCAGATAGCAGGAGCATGTTGTAGGGTGAATAAATAGCCTGGTGTGTAATTATCCAGCCATGTGCACATTGTCTGGGGCTATTTAATGGTGGAGTAGACCATTCGTGAGACTGACCATCGATCAGGTATCAATATTACCATAAATGGATGCATTGATGATCTGCCACCGATTTTGCATACTTGTAAGATCCATTTTTTATTAAATTGGGATGTGCTAATGGTCGTCTTACGTGCCTGAGGTTGTTTCCACGGAATGTTAGACCATGGATGACACATGTATGTTGTTCGCGTACCCTAAATGAAGGTCGACTTGAGGTGTGTCTGCAAGTTGGCCATCATTCTTTTCAAGCCATGCGCTTCACCATTGGTCGGAACGTCCTTGCACCAGAGGGCTGCATCACGCGTCCTCATGCCATTTATTACTTGAGGCATTCAAAAATTCTTCAAATTACACGTGGGTCGGGGTAGGTCCATAATATAATACATGCTAAGGGCAGTGGTACCCGGGAAAGCCTGTCCGTGTAAGGCTTGATCACACCCTTGAGTGTGGTATATTAGCAAGTGTCTGCATAGGTCGACTAGCTCAGAGTCCATCTGGCAACTAGGGTCCCTATGCGCAGGATCACCCTTCTCCAATAATTCTCTTGAGCGAAGAATACAGGTCCTTGCGTAGGTGCTCCACACAATGTTAGTGACAGTGTCCCTAGCTTGCATTTCATGGGGAGCTTAGGTTCAACCATCTTCTGATTATCATCTACGTCCTCCTGGCAGGGCAGGTTCCTTTTCGTGGTAGAGATGCACTGAAAATTCCTGACAGTATGAAGACATTGGAGCGTCGAAACTTCGTGCAATCGGCCTTGCCAATTTTCCAGCTCCTCATCAGAGTTAGAAAAACATTCACTATCATTTTACCAGTGGAGCATTCCTTCACCCATGGGGTTAACCTAATCTTCATCCTTCGCAGTTAATTTATAAATGTGATCTAATTCCTCTTCCTCATAGGCTGGCTCTGTATACCGCACACCTTCTGCTAGATCTAGTGGTACTATGAAACGCATACCTTTGCTTTCAAACACCATGCTGCGCTTATTGAGATTTATGAAACCCCCCATGTCAATTTCCTAGTCCAGTCCAAGGAGCGCAGGGTAGGGATTTGCATCTTCCACAATTTCTATGACTTCAAAGTCAGCTATGACCCTTACCCCTACGATGCCAACCATGAATTTTGGTAATCTCCCTAGAGGGATGAATTTTTGTTGATTGGCCATTCACAGCTAAATGGTGGAACATTATAATTTAGGTTCCCCCATTCGTTTCCATGTCTGCTTTGGTAATACATTCGCATCTGACCCCAGAGCTAAGATAACCTGATCCATCGCGTAGTCACCAATCTACGTAGTCAATCGCATCTCTCTTCTGGTATGGTTCTTATAGTTTTATAGTTTGTGTACATTCTTGGTGTTAGGGATCGGATTGGTTCAGACTACGTAGGTATTCAGTACTTCTTGGAGACTATATACAGTCTGTGGATTTCACAGTAGCTTCAGAAATGCCTTTAAAAAGGGCTCAACCCCTTCCTCTATCTGAGGTTGTGTTGGCAGCTACGTACAAAATTTCGATGGTGTTTATTCTTTGAAAGGCACCCCTTCCCAGGAGGCAAGCTCCTCTTTTACTCCCTGGGTGACCAGCCCGCTACATGTCATGAATTTTACAGAGGGATCCACCATTCTTAGCTCAGATTTAACCCGTTGTACATTCTGCGTAGGGGTGGGTTGCTTTTCCTGCATCTTGGCTATTAATATTGGGTAGTCTTCTACCTCATGGTCCAGCTGCCTACAATATTTTCATGATGGCCTGGTGGGATTCGGGCATTCTCTGGCAAAGTGCCCTATTTCCCCATAGTTATAACAGACTATCTGCCCACGTCCACGTCCTGTGCTTCCTGCCCAACCTCCTATGCCTCAGGGCGGTGATCCTCCAAAGTGCACAGAAATTCTTGGCAATGCAAGGTCCGATTTACCCTATATAATTTCTCATGATCCATCATTAATTCATAAGTATGATAGTTCTGCTCATCATGTCCCACTGATCGGCAGAATTGGCACCATTGTTGCTTTAGTTCTGGGACATACGCACCTAACTGAGGGCAATGGTTTGTATCTTGCAGTCCTGCTACCAGACAATCATCACACCATAGTGCAGGTCTAATTCAACCTAGTTGTAATAGGATGGGTTCCCTACTTACCCCTGCGCGTACCGAGCTAGGTCCTCCTGCTTGCATGTAATCCGTTAATAGAGGGAACTGATCCCTCATATGGCTAGACACCCGGCATCGTATGCACGAGAGATCTGCGCAACCTTCCTTTCCTTGCCATTTTCACAGGTTTTGTATCTCCGTATGCATAGCCCCAAGTTTTTCATGCATTTTTTGTACCCTTGATGACGTATCCTCTCAGGGAGCAACCTCTACTTTCATACCGACTTCCACAGCCTTCTCCTGCGACTCAAAGGTTTGATGACTCATTGGCATGCACAGGTGAGGTAACAACATAGCAATGAACCATTCCGTATGTTGTCTATCATCATATTCATCCTCCTTCCCTAATCACTTTCTTCAATCGCTGATTAGCCTCCCATATTGACTCAGACGCACCTTGTTTGAAGTCTTTTACTTCTGCTACCAACTAGGAATAAGATTTCAGCTTTTTTAAATGGTGCTTCAAAGCATCCTTGTATCTTGAATAGACGCGCCCCCATTCTAGGCAATATACCGCATATACTAGTCCAGGGCCCTATCCTCGAAGGCCAACGACAGCTGCGCCCTATTTACCGTATCACTCGCCACGTTCTGTGCAATCCATACAGAGTCTGCAACGAACCAAAATCGGTCCATATCCTCATCTCCTACCACTTTGACGGTAGGTAGATTCAAATGTGCAGCCATATCACTCTCTAGGGAGGGTGGCTGTGTATATGTGAATTCTTACCTTTGCAAGGTCGAGGTGGCGATGTAGCTGGGGGATCTTGCGCAGTTAGTTCATGCATTGTATTGTAGGTGGATCTCCCTCTGTCAAGGTTGGTCCGATAGTATTTACCACTGCGGGTCGCGCTCCCATATAGATCCAAGGTCATTCAGTAAGTATGACTACATAGAATGCTCTTTTTGCACCGTAATTTCTTGATCAACAACAGTAAATTCCTTAGAAATTTGCCTCGAAATCCTTTGAAGAATCATCGTTTGACCTCAAAGTATGATACAAACTGATGAATGGAAAATTCCATCACAAATCCTCCCAGCACACTATCCACCCAGTGATCCACTGTGCGTGTGATATTATTATCAGTTTTTTCCAGCTACTCAAGCAGCTCTGGGGTCCACTGAGTGACTCACTCATCCTTCCAACACTTTTGGAATTCCACAAGCCTGGCCAGCCACTCCTGGAGTTTAATCGCAAAGGTTACAAAGAATATTTTGTAGCATTCAGTAAGAATCTAGCTATTTTTCCACCTTTCCGCTATTAATTTTTCACTGCAGTTTTATTTTACTGCGAACTCCTAGATCTGTCTTTCAAACCAGTCTTCAATCTCTTTTCTTTTAGGTTTCCAGTATTCTCTTGCCATTACCTGATTCCTCTCTAAAAATTATTCTGGTCCCAGCAACAGAACCATTTTTTGGCTCGAAGGGTCCTGACCCAGGTTCGGTAAGCAAGGTTTGCCAACAAACCCCTATACTACTGGCCCTTTCGGCAATGACCTACTTTCGCAGGTGAAAGTCTCACCCGAAGTAGTATGGGTGGGTGCTGGAACCAGGTTTTCGCACCCTGAGAAAGGATGGGTAAAGAAAGCAGAGTAGTGCTAGATCCTGTAATCCCTGATTACCTTATTCTACGCAGAGTTAATTAAGTCTCTATTCGCATCCACGTGCACTAGATCTATAGTTATATGCTTTTTATATCATCAACACAGCAGTACATAAATAGAACATGACAGATCTAGATCCAAGAACACAGTACATAGATCTTTCACAGCTTAAGGAAAGAAAACGCAAAATACAACAATTACCAGTAATTCATATAACAGTACTCACCGATTCAATTCTCTAACAATATTTCACATTCATTCATTCATTAATTCTTCCTTACAATTCCAATTCCCTTCCCAACCTGCACACACAGCAGCAGGGTCCGCACACAGCCAGTAGGAGTTCATTCCCCAAAACCCAAATAGATAGCTTAAACAATAGATCACATCAATAGCTCATCATTTCCTATCCTTTACAATACCAAATTAATCTCTATTTATAATAATCTAGCCTCGAATTTCCTATGGTCCGCAACCCATGGTTTTTGGACCACTAGTTTATGCTTTGACCCATTACAATGCATTCAGGGCTTTGACCCACCCCAAAATCCCTCCGCTAGGCTAAATATAATAAAAAATATAAAAAATGGACTAGTTTCGCAGCTTATTAGGAGACCCCGTTCCAAAAAATACCAAGGAGGTAATGCCTTCTCCTCCTCCTACAACATCATACAAAGTGTGAGAGAAAATCTGCCCTTGCTCTTCGAACTAGCAAAGAAACATAGTATTTTGCTGCTTCCCCATACTTCCATCATACAACTCATGTGATGAATACACAATGGATGATATCAGTATCACATCAACACCATGCATCCATACTCTGTGCTACTCAATGATGCAAGTATCCTGCCATCTTTCCTCCATCCTCCTACTCTTAGGAAGAGTGTATGCCAAGTGATGGCCAAAATCTTTGAAGAGTAACCAGCGCAACCAAGCCTCCTGCTGCCCAGTATCATAAATCTGCAAGTATCCTCCTAGCTCCTTTCTCATCAACCACATCCACTCAAGCAATTGTGGATGGCTTCTTCTTTCCCTAATCTTGGTACTCTTCCCATGAGGGCTATCATTCCCCTAAACCAAATCTATGTCTTTGCACTTCATGGGATCTTGAAATGCAATCTTCTCAAGGATCGATGAGACCCTATAAGGACCCAAATAGGTGGTAGGAAAAAAACTCCCATAATGATGTGTATGGCTCAAGTAATGTCCAACACAAGCATGAGAGAGGTTATCCATCCTAGGATGTTCTCCATCTGTTATCTTCTCCTATGAGAAAAGAAGAGAATCATTGCACTCCATGGTGTGTTGAAGTGCACCTCTAATGAGATCTCTCCTTGAGACCTCCCTCTCAACAATAGTCCTCCAAAAACAATGAGGTCTTGGATCTACTGAAAGTAGAAGTTCCTCTTTGAGCTGAGAGGAGCTCATTGAGAAAGTGTCATCTTGAAAGGAGAAAGGATTTCTCACTCCAAGATGTCTACTATCATCCTTCAAGTCTTCAAACCCCAACCTCAAGTCTCATGTACAATCCAACAATGGCTCATGTAAATGATGGTTTACTTCCTCCTTGAAAGTTTCTATGTTGCACAGCACAGTGCAACTAGACTGCTCTATGGTAGCAGTGTGATTTGACCCTTGGTCATTCAAAAGCAAATTTCCACATTGATCAAAAGAATTTGCTGTAGCAATAGATTGTGAAAATATTTTCATACCTTGATGTGCATTTGGAACTTCTTGTAGGGCTGCAAGAGTTCCTTCCTCCAAAGTTTTGGCTGCTTCAACTGTTGATGCATGTGGCTACTCCTCCATGAGTGTGATAGCATTATCTTAAGTCTCCTCAAGTGGTTGTGTGATCTTTCCTTCCTTTTCCCTCTCACCATCAAAGGTTTTGATCAACCCTTGGATGAACTCTACAAAAATTTTCACGCTTGCATGGCTCAAGTGGCTACTCCACCAATCATAGGCTTCACCCTCCAAGTGCAGCGCCGAGATTTCAACAGCTTTTTTCCCTACTATAGGATGTAGTAGGAAAAATTCCTCCAACTCTCTCACCCAAGTTCTTGCAGTAGATGACCCATCAAAGGTAGACAACATAAATCTATTGCCTTTGATTTCTCCTCTACTGTAGGGTCTCTTCTCTTCCTTCAACTAGATGAAATGAGGAAAATATAGAGTCTCCTTGAAGCCTCTAGGTTGAGATCTATACTCAACAAGTTAATCACTTAGAATCTAATAATCCAAGTGTCCTTCATGCTTATCTTCTTATTGATGAGAATAGGAAGTGCATGGTTCTTCCTCTTCTATTTCTCCATTCTTCCTGGCCTCCTTGGAGAGGTTCTCTCTGGATCTAAATAATGATGAGAGAAATCTCATGTTCTTCAACATTCTGATATTCTTGGGCTTAGAATCACAGGCTGAGCCAAGAAAGTTGCTTCGATACCACTGTAATATTCCAAATCAGGAAAATGCCACAACAATGAGAATATCTCAAGATATTCTAGTGTTGGAGACTCAGCAATATGCAAACATAACAATGGAGCAGTAGCAACACTCAAATCATAGACACATGAGAGAAATCCATAGCCATATCATTAAATAATAGCAGCAACAAATAAATACAAGATCTTGACGAGAATGCTACTCAAGCTAAGCAATACTCAATCCCAAGAGACAAGTACATAAACCCTGACAACACCACTGCTACAAAAGTATTCTCAAGCTATGAAAACGCAGTTTTATAGAGAAAATGAATGCTACATATGTCAAATACATAAATATATCAATGTATGGCCCAATACAACATCGGGAGAGATGATCTCAACTCCCAAAGACTACCTCCTATCAAACCTGGAAGGATTGACTCTAAAATACAAAATCTGCAAAATGTCGGAGTTGCTAGGTAGCTGTAGAAACTCAAAAATAGAATTGGATGTAGAAGCTGTAGATGATTCTCAACTAAATATGTCTCCTCCAATGGATCTTTAGGATGAAAGGCAGATCCCTTTAGCAAATATCTCACCCTCCAACAATCTGCAAGAGCCCCACTGCAAATTCTCTACTCAAAATAGCGCAGTCACTATATGGAACTATGTTGTAGGGCTAGGGAATGAGTTGGCCTTGATTCCAAAGTCTACAATAAGCTCCAGAATGCCTCCAATCTGATATCCCAAAGAGAAGAGAGACTCCTCTGAAAATAGCTAATGGAGATGGTGTAGTGAACCCTCACTGCAACACCTAAGTATTATTCTACTACAGAAATAACGCTGCTTTGATGGAGGATGCTTAGACTCAAGCCTAGATTGAGGAAAATTAGGCCAATCCCTCAAGATGCCTCTCAAGAAGGATAAGTAATCCTAAATAGGAATTCCTCTCGGCAACTCTTGCTAAACAGCAAAAGAATGCACAATGTCTGAATAGACATGAAATCAATAATACAAGCATGAAAAAAAATGGCTGCCTTGCCCTCCTTTTAAACACATGAGAGCTCCCTCTCCATGGGCCCCACTCTATTAGGGTTTCTTCCTTCAAGGAATATTCCCTCCTCTATCTCTGCGCTATCCCATGTAGTGCTTTCCACCTCATACCCTATGCTGTTTGACTTGGTCAAAATTAACCAAGCCTCTTTGAAAATTTCTCCTTTCACACATGAGGGTGTGAAATCTAGTTCCAAGGCTGATCCCCTTTCATACTAGATGGATTTCATCCATGTTTTTATTGTCATTGGGCCTCCTTACCCAATTATTCAACTTATAAGTGAAATTATCAAAATCTAATGTTCCAATTTATTAAAGGAAAAATTTGGAACATTACAGCTATGATATAATTTCTTGAATAAATACAGAGAAGTGTTATACAATGTAGTATTTTTTTAAATTTGAAGAAACAAGATTTCCAAATACAAATTTTACAAATTAAGAACATCTTTTAAACTTCTTAGCCAAGTTATGATTATATATCGATAAGGAATTTTGTGTATGCTGATGTTGTGTTGTCTCTTTGGATTTTATTAAGTAAGAATGGTTAATAAGGATTGTTTTCTTGAGCAGCAGACACAGATATTATTCTATTATCGACAAATATCTCCATGTTTTTCAGGAATGGAAACAAAAACACAGATGTTTTTCTTGTTTAGTAAAATATTGTTGAGACTTTATTTTTAAGACATAATTTTTAAAAGTTTAATTCTTTAAAGGGTACTAGCTCAATGGAAGAGAACCTACTTTACAATCAGGATGTTGGTGGTTTAATTCCATCATGCCCTGATATTCATAGGGAGTGACGATGATCAATTTTTGGTGACAGATGCTCTTTTGACCATCACCAATGAGCTTATGGTGACATTTTTTGACCCTCACCAAAATATGAAATGGTGATGGTCAACATATGCCACCATATATACGCATCAATAGTGGCGACCATGAAAGGCTCGCCACCATAAATCGTTGTTGTTGATTTGAAATGGTGAGGGTCATTGTTTGTCATTATAATCATTATTCGTGACAGACCTTGTTGTCACCACTGAACTTACCATGACATTTTTTGACCCTCACCAAATATGAAATAGTGATGGTCAATGAATGTCGCCATATATATACCTTAGCCTTGTTAATTTATTCGGGTAGTGCCCATAAATTTATTCATTGTAAGGTAGCCAAGGAATTGAATTATTTCCTATACCCAGCACCAGAATTTCAAGTGATGGTTGCAAATGGAGGAACTATAAATTGATCTAGAAAATGCCATAATATAAAGCTAACCATTGGGGAATATGTATTGAATATTCCAATGCTTTCCATTCCAATGGTAGGTGCTGATTTTGTACTAGGAGTACAATGGTTACAATCTTTGGGGATGGTAGCTTTTAATTTTCAAGAACTTTTCTTGAAATGTTTTTCAGAAGGAAAGGAAATCAAATTATGGGGTATCGCAGGGAAGATAGGAAAGATAATAAGCTCTAATTTCATGACAAATATTCTAAATAAAGAACAAGGAGGCGTAATTTCATAATTATGTTCACTAGAAGTTCCAACATCAAAATCATCTATTTCTCTAGATCTCTAAAAATTCATGGAGAATCATTCCAAGATGTTTGAAATTCCCAAAGGACTCCCTCCTATTTGTGATCATTTTTGGAGAGGTAAATCCCCTCTTCGGACAGAGACGATCCCTACTAGCCCAGATCAGGTCTAGCAACAACCGAGTCATGCTAAGACGCAAGTTCCTAATTGGAAAATACCAAGATGCGACAAGAGGCCTACCTTAAGTCCTACGTTGCTGTCGTTTGTGGAGAAGATGGAAATTCCGTCCCTCTCTTTGGCAAATCAAAAGTCTCCTGCTCGACGCGATCGAACACCTACACATACAAGAAGAAACAACAAACACACAAGCGTAAAACCTAATACAGGAAATTATGTATCAGTCAGAGAAGATACAACTCACAACATAAAACATGAACATCTGAGTGGAACCATAATCGAAGTCACTTATTATTAATCAGAAAAAAGAGAGATACAACCTGAGCTCTGACGCTAGATCTTCCTTCGGTGAGTCGACAGAGGAGTACATCTTAGTAAAGCTCAGTGGGAAAAGGACAAGTCTCTCTCTCTTCGACTGTCTGACGATAATCTCCTTACTATTGATTCAACTCTATTCAGGCTACTAAGACTACTAAGGCTCAACCATTCAGCCCCTTCATCAATGGAAGATGGCTATATTTATAGAGGAGAGGAGGAGGTTGGTGTCCCTACAATAGTGGAAGGGAGGCCTTATCCCTTGGGAGGTTCCCCATAAGGTGGAAAAAAGAGGCCAAAGGAGGAAGGCCATGGTTATTCAGTCGAAACCACTCCTTGACTCATCCACAAAGTTATTGTAATCGAAACTTCACCTCTTTTTTTAAAAAAAATTCCATAAGAAGATTGGTGCATGTGCTTAACTAGGATAGAGTGACAACTGGCACGAGCTCAGAGTTAATTTTCCTCATTGGCGCGAGGACATAACGGGCTACCAGCGCCAAGGCAAAAAAATATGTTTTTAGGGGTCTGCTTAGGAAATGATCAACATAAGAAATGTTGTCCTCATGGCAAGGGATGCAATGATGGTATTTTCAAGGCATGACACTACTTAATGGTCACATATATGACCCTCCAATGGGTGAGATGGGGATTGCAGGGATGGTGAAAAATTACTGTGTAACAGATGCCCCCTAAAGCATGAGGCCTGAGAGAGAGAGAGGGGTGAAATTCTTTACGAGAACGTGTCCAACTGAAAACACTGCCGCCGGAAAACCTGAGTAGAGAAGTACAACTGATATCTCAAATACATGATGTGTGGTATGGGCACAACCATCCATAATAGAGTATACAATAATCAAGATCCAAGGCATGGATGCAACCATGCAGTAAGGATCGATAAATAGACTCAGGCATGGTCACAACCATCCAATCAATGAGTCATGTAGCCAATCATAATAATCCACAAAATCAAAGCCTGGACTCCAACAGAAAAAATCTAGGGTCTTGCGCTCCATCTCGACCCAAACAGAGTACAAGTTCTAGCATGCGAATAAATGAGTTGAAGTCGAACATGCAAGAACATCGTCTGATTACTAGCCAATGATGAAAGCTGTTAACAGACGTGAGAGGAACCACCAATAATGATAATGGCCCCCAAGGTACTATAGGTACAATCCAGGGAATGTGAACAGTGACCTGGTGTCGAACACCCGAAGAATCATCGGATTGAAGGCCAATGATGAAAACCTTGTGTCGAATGCGAAGAACCTACCATTGAGGCATGCAAGCTCCAAGGTACCGGAAGGGAGTCTCTAGATCAGCTTCCTGGATAATGAGCTGAAGTTGACAGGAAGTGATATTGATAGAAGGTGGGCCATAGTGTTTCCCACATCATCGATGTGAGACAGAGGAATATAATGTTTGTGAATCAGGATCAAATGAGAATCAGAGGAAGGTTGAAACTTGCAGAGGTCAACTTCTCTTGAACATATCGGTAGCACAATAGTGGATTTGGAAGTATTTGACATCAAAAGATTAGAGGTCATGATGATGAGGCAAAGAGAAGATGAGAGGTCAAAAGGGATCACCCAAACCCACGGAGGCAAGCAGAGAATGAGATGAGATGTCCCCAACCTGACACGAATGCAGACAAGTTCCATGTTGAAGAGCGACATACTACCGACATGACGATGATACTGGTTCCATTTTTCCCCACCATTTCTGGCGAGTACCTCTTTATTTTTACACAAGCTTGAAGACGATACCATATGCTTGTCATACAAGTTCGTTCTTCGGACAAATCCAACCTAGTACATTTAACAAGCCCTAGGAATGAGGAACTCAAGTAACATCATTACGATGGAGTCCGATGTCATCAAGTTTTAACGAGTTTGACAAAGGAAGAAATCAATGTCTTATCATGCTTATAGAGTTTGAAAAGACAACGGAAAAGTAAACTCCAATAGTCCCTTTTCGTAGATAGTTCCCGAGATCCGAAAAGGTAGAAAACTATGTCTGAGAAAACCTCCTAGTCGTGATAGGCTAGGGTATTCCTTTTTCATAACTAATCTATCCCAACCTGAAAAAGGAGTAAACGTATACTGGGTAGATTTCGTTTCGCAACCAATTTAACGAGATCAAAACAACAAGTGACTCAGCAATCTTTTTAGTTTTCAAGAGTTAGAAAAGAGCTGAAAGTTGACTCCTCCTGGAGGAATGAGTGGTATAAAGGGTAGCAACTAGTTCCAGTGATGGTGGAACTTCTCAGAACAAGTAAAGGTTAAGAGGATGGCTAACAAGACCACTCATCACAGTGGTTCCTCAGGAATGGATAAAACAACCAAGTGAAGGCATATGATTGGACAAGCAGATAGTGACGATGGAGTGAGAAAACCAAGGCTCATCTGGAAAAAAAAGGCTGATAATATGGAAATCACAAGAGGTAAAATGGGAATGGTTTCATTTTTACACAAGCTTGAAATCAGAAAACTCGTTTGAAGTTGGTTTCATTTTTTACACAAGCTTCGTACAAAGATAAACTATGCTTGAAACCTAAGCCATTTTTACACAAGCTTGAAACGGAAACAAACTATGCTTGAAAAAGTGAGCATGCCCCCATCATGGTGACTCAATTAGAGGTATATGCCCCCCAAGCTTCAATCCATATGAAAGGAAGATGGAGTGAAGGTTCAAATTACGAGATCAAGAGAAAGACTCGACTGGGATTTTAAAAGATCTAAACAAAGACTCGAATTGAACGGGAACGTGTTTCATTATTTTAACAAGGTTGACACATTAAAATAACTATCCTCATAGTAACTTGTTTGATTGTTTTACGAGCTTGACACAAGAAGATGAACTATGCTTTGATGACCTTGTTTCATTTTTAAGGAGCTTGACTCAAGAAAATGAACTCTGCTCCGACGAAATTGTTTCATTTTTTAAGGAGCTTGACACAAGAAAACAAACTCTGCTTTGACCAGCTCATCATGATGAACAAGAATTCATGGCTTCCAAGAGTTCTACACTGGATGGGAGAACAACATCTTGGAAATCAGGACCCAATGCCCCCAGCACACGATGCACAATGGCACTGTCACTGAGTACAGGCACAGGGTAGGTAGCCACGTAGTTGACCTACGGTGGGGCAGATACAACGGGTGGATAAAAACCAGGAGGGGATGATGGCAGGCCAGATGCCACATCAGGACCAAAGAACAAAATCTGATCAATGGTCACGATCCGTCCTTCATGTGGAGAACAGACCACACTAAAAATGGAGGAGAAAAACACTCCCATGGCATAGGTGTAATCACACCCCAAAAGCAGATTTAAATCCAAGGGGCCTGGAACAACCATCACGTCCATATGGAAGTTTTTACCTCCTAATGTAACAAGAAACCTTGGAAGGATCCCTAACAGTTGACTAATTCTTCTGTTAAATGCCAACATATTTTGCGTAACAGGCACAAGCAGTAGCGAACCGAAAGCTTGCCAAGTAGTTGAGGATAAAATACTAACAGACACACCTTCATCTATAATCGTGCTGGGTACGACTAGACCAAAGGTCTATACCGTTATCTCAAAAGGCACATAAGACGGAAGGCGGTATCCTGTGAACCGATTCCAATCAAAGGAAGCGACCAAACTACTTGGAGGGGTTACCATCGAACTGAGATGGTCTTCCCCTGGTGTTACAGAAGAAGAAGGAGCATCCTCCATGACCTCCATCTCAAAGGTGGGAGGAGTATCCTCCGGGACCGCTATCACGGGAGGCGGAGGAGCAGCTTCTTGAGATATAGGGACAGGAGAATCTTTCTCCAAATCCGAGGAATCTTAAGAAACAAGAAGAACCTGAGCAGTGTGAGATCCACTCTCAATGGAAAAGACCTGGTGCACAAGATACGGGGCCATCTCAACCGATCCCATGACCAATGGTTGATTGGGAATGGATTCCTGAATTTGAATTTCCAGGGGAGCGGGATCGACCAAGGATGACTCTTGACCAATTGCTGAATGAATTGGTGAAGGACTCAAAGAAAGCCGTTTATAACCAGCCAAGAGGCATGGTGTAGAAACAGTTGAGTTGTCCAAAACTCACTTGGCTTCATCCATATATGGAAAAAGGTGAATGGCATGGTGCCCCCACACAACTTACAGGGATTGGAAAGCTTACCCTAATCCTTAGGAGCCTTATCAGCACCAGTTGAAGACGTGCCGCCAACCTGAGTCCCAGAAGCCAAAGAAAACGGCGGGCGACTTTTGGACCATACTTTGAGCACCTTGGGAATGTCAGGGAAATCTCAAAGAAGATGGTTTCCCTGACACAACATGCAAGGGAAATTGACTTTTCGCATAGGGTTGGAAGGTTTATCAAGAGGAGATGTTTCGGAAGCAGTAGCCACAACTTTAGCCTCTCTCTTATCAGACTTCTTCTTCTTTGTCTTCTTCTTCTTCTTCTTAGCAACCTGGTTACTTGAATCCAGAATTTCACCAAGCGAAGTAGAAGAGGAGGATGCAGAAACAGGCGAAGAATGGGAGAGGTCCACCTTGGAATCAACATGATGTTGCTCAGGTGGAGGAATTGTTTGAAAAATAGTCGAGACATTTGGGACCACAGAGGTTGAAAACAACCAAACAAGCAACCCAACAGTTAACCCAAGAAGGGACCATGTCGCCATATAAGGAGTGCCAAGATTTCCATCGGAGGGGATTCCTTGGTTGGTGAACTTTAGAAAAGTTTCCATCGGAGACAACTCAAAACAACACCCTAAGGAAACTAGCTTTAACTAGGAATATTTCATGGGCATTTAATTTTTAAAACATTGAAACAAAACTCTACTGTTTCATCTTTTAAGAGTCGAGAAACAGGAAAAAGGTGACTCTATCGCTTTCAGATTGGAAACAAGCGTGAAAGGACAAGCACTTGATGATCTTCTCAAATTTATGGAGTCAGTAAAGATCAAACTGACTACTCTGGAACTCTAGGAAAAAGGGTGTACCAGATATCCATGAACTGCAATATAAACCTAGGTTTCAAAATGAAAGAGAAATCAACCAAGGACTCAACGTACATGTAGGAAATCTCCCCGAATGATATGTCCGGTGTATCATGGGTATAAGGTGGCAGACTCAGCTTCCTACAGATAAAGGATAGAAACCTAGTGGGGTCTCCCTTTATATACACAATGGTACGGGGAGTACAAGTCCGTACTAGCGTTGTCTAAATCCAAATTACAAACGACAGATACTAGGTTTAACGATGTCAGAATACGTCACTAGCCTAGACCTCTAAATGTTTCGTTAATGTTCCAATGCTTCCTTAGGTTAATTCAATAAATTTTATGGTTGATCTTCAATTATGTCTCGGTTTCAAGGCCCTACCGCATGTCATCTGACAATCTCCTATATGCAGC
The DNA here is from genome assembly GCA_034641835.2 of Pinus albicaulis. Taxonomy (NCBI): domain Eukaryota; kingdom Viridiplantae; phylum Streptophyta; class Pinopsida; order Pinales; family Pinaceae; genus Pinus; species Pinus albicaulis. Next base: position 814,182,308 of record CM076584.1, read on the forward strand.
TATATGACGAAAGAAATATTTCAATTCGATGAATGCTATCTAGTTAAGGGAAGAGCTTCAAACAATGATGCAACAAACAACAATACTTAAAACGAAACTTTTCCAAACTAGATGACTTTCACTATCCAAAAGTAATCTCAAACATTTAACGATGCGAATAATTCAATGTAATCTATGCAAAATCCTCTTTTTGAAAACTATGCAATTGTAATCTATGCACAATTTCCTTTTTCTTGAAAGAATAAGAATGCAGTCAATGCATTTTTTGATGAAATGAGAATCTAATTAATGCATGCTTTTAATGAAAGAGAATGCACTTGATGTGATTTTTAGCTTTCAATCATTAAACAATGTGATCTAAGTTCAATGATAAATCTCAAAAATACTTTTCAATGCAATGTGATCTAATGCATTTTAACAAAAATAAAACTTTGAGATGAAAACTAAATGAACGCAAATCGTCTAAATGGAAGGACGAATGCAAAAAGGATGCAAAACCACACTAAGAATGCAATCGTTGTTTTAAACACTTTGTAACGAAATTCCTCAAAAGTCTACAAGACATATGAGGTCAAGCACAAAAAGGACTTCCAAAGCATGAGCTCAAAACAAGGCATTCATTCCCTTTCACATCAAGCAATCATGGAAAGAAGATATTTCAAACAATGAGAAATGTAATCTATGCTCATACAGAGAAAATACCAGAAGGGAGAGACACACTGGTGAAGGATTTAAGGAAAAGTCTCAATTTTCACACACCCTGAAATTGGCACGACTTTTGTGGGTGAAACTAGCGTCAACTGGCATGACTTTCTCACTGAAAACTAGTGCCAATGCCTAATTGGCACGGGTTGCTAACTAACAACAAGTGTCAACGCCTAAAAATGAAAAAACAAAGAATTTATCCCAACCAAAACTAGACTCACCACTTCAAGCAAAATCTAAAACTAACCTAGAAGCAAAGTACTGACCCAAAAAAACTTCCGAACAAGGGACAACCCTAGCACCTACAGGAAATGGTGTGAATGTCTTGCTATAATATATGCCATACAGGGGATGGCCCGAGTGACGAACTGGAAACTTGCGCCAATGGGCACAACTGTCAGGGTGGAAACCGCACCAATCAAGCCAACCATGAAAAGATGAAAATTTCAGAAAAGCAGAGGTTAGATCTGATCCTTTGGGGCTGAACAGAGGTTTTACACCAGAAGGAGACAGACCAGAAGAGCAAATCAAGAAGACAAAAGCCAAAAGCAACCAAAAAGACAAGACAAACTCCAATCAATGTCTCCCCAGTGGAGTCGCCACTTTGTTGGAGAGGTAAATCCCCTCTACGGACAAAGGCGATCCCTACTAGCCCAGATCGGGTCTAGCAACAACTGAGTCGTGCTAAGACACAATTTCCTAATCGCAAAATACCAAGATGCGACAAGATGCCTACCTTAAGTCCTACGCTCTTGTCAATTTTGGAGAAGATGGTGCTTCCGTCCCTTGCTTTGGCAGATCAAAATTCTCCTGCTCGACGTGATCAAACACCTGCACGTACAAGAAGAAACAAAAAACACACAAGCGTAAAACCTAATACATGCAACTATGTATTGGTCAGAGAAGATACAACTCACAACATAAAACATGAACATCTAAGTGGAACCATAATAGAAGTCGCTTATTATTAATCAGAATAAAGAAAGATACAACCTGAGCTCTGACGCTGGATCTTCCTTCGACGGGTCAATAGAGGAGTACATCTTGGTAAAGCTCGTCAGGAAAAGGACACATCTCTCTCTCTTCGGCTATCTGATGAAAATCTCCTTACCATTGATTCAGCTCTATTCAGGCTAATAAAACTACTAAGGCTCAATCATTCAGCCCTTTCATCAATGAAAGATGGCTATATTTATAGAGGACAGGAGGAGGTTGGTATCCCTACAATAGTGGAATGGAGGCCTTATCCCTTGGGAGGTTCCCCATAAGGTGGAAACAAGAGGCCAAAGGAGGAAGGATGTGGTTATTCAGTCGAAACCACTCCTCATGACTCATCCACGAAGTTGTTGTAATCGAAACTTCGCCTCTTTTTTAAAAAAACTTTCCATAATCAGATTGGCGTGGGTGCTTAACTGGGACAAAGCGCCAACTGGTGCGGGTTAAGTGTTAATTTTACTCATTGGCGTGAGGACATAATGGGCTAGTAGCACCAAGGAAAAACAAGTGTTTTTAGGGGTCTGCTCAGGAAATGATCAACAGAAGGAATGTTGTCCTCATGGAAAGGGATGCAATGATGGTATTTTCAAGGCATGACACTACTTATTGGTCACAGAAACGACCCTCCAATGGGCCAGATGGGGATTGCAGGGATGGTGACAAATTACTATGTAACAATCATGATCATGCTTTTCATTTGATTCCAATAAGTGTTCCTCCAAACATCAGGCCTTACATATATCCCTATGTCCAAAAGAGCGAAATTGAACGTATGATTGCAGAAATGTTAGAGGCTGGTAAAATTCAACCTAGTCAAAATTATTTCTCTGCTCCAGTAGTATTGGTTCACAAGAAGGATGGATCATGGCACATGTTTCTAGATTATAGGGAGCTCAATAAGCTCAATATTGAAGATAAATTTCCCATTCCTGTGATTGATGAATTATTGGATGAATTACATGGAGCAATTTATTTTTACCAAGTTGGATCTTCGTTCAGGATATCATCAAATTAGAATGAAGACTAAAGATATTCTGAAAACAACATTTCGAACTCATGAGGGTCATTATGAATTTTTGGTCATGCCTTTTGGCTTCACCAATGCACCTTCTACATTTCAAGGGTTGACGAATTCCATTTTCAAACCCTTCCTTATAAAATTTGTGCTAGTATTTTTTGATGATATAGTAATCTACAACAGGTCTTGGAAGGATAATGTTCAACATGTTGACAGGGTGTTCACACTATTGGAGGAGAAACAATTCTATGAAAAAACATCCAAATTTTTCTTTGGAGTCCAAGAGGTGGAATATCTGGGTCATATTGTATCTCACGAGGGTTTTATGGTATACCTTAACAAAAATAAAGCCATTAAGGAATCAAAAAACCCCACAACCATAAAGAAGTTGCGAGGATTTATTGGGTTAACAGGGTATTATCGTAAGTTTGTTAAGAATTATGGGAGAATAACAGCACCTCTAAAAACATTATTGAAGAAAGATGCCTTTTGATGGAGTCTTGAAGAAACTAAGGCCTTTGAACATATTAAAGAGGAAATGTGCCTAGCACAAGTATTAACTACACCAAACTTCACAAAAACATTTATTGTGGAATGTGATGCCTCAGGAAATGGAATTGGTGTTGTTTTAATGCAAGAAGGAGGACCCATTGCTTTTGAAAGTCGTACAATCAAAGAAATGTATTTACATAAAGCTATTTATGAGAAGGAAATGTTGGCAATACTACATGCACTAAATAAATGGTGACCTTACCTAATGGGAAGACACTTCAAGGTAAAAAATGATCATGATAGTCTTAAACACTTTTTAGAACAAAGACTATCTTTAGAAGAGAAGCAAAAATGGGTCACAAAGATGTTGGGTTATGACTTTGAAATCATCTACAAAAAAGGGAAGCTAAATGTTGTTGCAGATGCACTCTCAAGAAAGGATGAAGAGGTGGAATAATTGCTTTGTGCCATTTCTATTATCCAACCATATTGGATTACCAAAGCAAGGGATGAATGGAAGAAGGACGAAAAAGTGTGGACACTCATTCAATAGTTGCAGTGAGATCCTAGTACATCAAATACATTTAGATGGATAATGATTCCTTATGGTACAAAGATCACTTATATATTTCTAAGAATTCCCAACTAAAGACAAATATTATTTTGGAATTTCACACTTCTCCTTTAGGAGGACAGTCAGGATTTTTAAAAACTTACCATAGGGTGAAGAAAGAATTTTTTTTGGATGGCCTTAAATCTGATACTCAAAATTTTGTGGCACAATGTTTGCTTTTCCAGCAAAATAAATTTGAGACAATTAAGACCCCGGGTCTTCTACAACCTTTATCCATTCCAAGTCAACGTTGGGAGGAGATTTAAATGGATTTCATCACAGGTTTACCTAAGTCTGAAGGAAAGAGTGTCATCATGGTTGTAGTTGATAGACTTACCAAGTATGCACACTTTTGTGGATTATCTCATCCATTTAAAGCAGGTATAGTTTTTATTGCATTTATGGAAACAATTCAAAAGCTACATGGAAACCCAAATATTATTGTAAGTGACGGAGATTCCATTTTTACTGGAAATTTTTGGATGGAGTTATTTTCTTGTTTGGGTACTCAACTAGGTCATAGCTCATCTTATCATCCTCAATCCAATTCTCAAACTGAGATAGTGAATAAATGTTTGGAAGGATATGTTCATTGTTTTGTATCTGATAATAAAACATAATGAGTCAAGTGGTTACCTCTCGCTGAATGGTGGTATAACACTTCCTTCTATACTACACCAAAATTGACCCCATTTATGGAACTTTATGGATATCATCCACCGTCCATCACATATTCTTTAAGAGAAAACTATAAGGTTCAAGGAGTGGAATATCAAATCGAGCATCAATAAGAAGTTCTCCATCTCTTAAAGGATAACCTAAATTTGGCATAAAATCGAATGAAACAACAGGCAGATCAACATCGCAACGAGAGAAGTTTTGATTTAGGAGACTAGGTATTTTTACGGCTACAACCATACAAACAAATGTCCCTCAAGCAAGCTAAGAAGGATAATAAATTATCTCCAAAGTACTATGGTCCTTACAAGGTGTTGCAAAATATTAGTACTAAGGCATAAAAATTGGAGCTTCTTGTTTCTTCGTGAGTGCATCCATTTTTCCATGTTTCAAGATTAAAGAAGGTTATAGGTGAGAAACTGCCAGCTCAAAAAATATTTCCAGAACATGATGAGGAAGGAAAAATAATATTGTAACCTCAAGTAGTCATGGAAAAAATAACTCAACACCTAAGAAATCGATCAATTTCAGAGTATCTCATCAAGTGGAAGGACTTACCCACTGAAGATTCTACATGGGAGGATGAAAATTTTATACATAAGCATCCAGATCTACGCAATCGTTGAGGAAAACACTTTTTGAAGGAGAGGGGCATGTTAGGTCCCTATATTACTAGTATAGTCCCTTATGGTTGTTAGTGCAACCCCCTTATTATTATTTTTGTACCCTTGTAACGCCAATATTGTTATTATTGTGCCCTTACATTATTATTTTTAGGTCAAATAGGATTATATTATGACCCCATGAACTCCTATATATATAAGGAGGTTTTTTCATTTGTATCATCCAAGAATTGTTCATTTATGTAATGTAAAGGAGGTTTCCCCCTCGAAGTGGCTTATTTCTAAGGCGTTTATCTCTCTCTTCTTCTATTTTTAGAGTTGGTTTCATAACATACCACGCTGATCTTTTAGCCATCTAGAATTTGTGTCAGGTATGTGGCGGCAATCACCCATTACACCATTTTAACTATAACCCTATATTCTATGCAGTGCTAACTAGTTTACACACAGCCATAGTATGCCTCTCCCTAGAAGATGGATCTGACACAAAATACATGGATAGGTCGACAACACAGGAGGATGTTACAAGTAGATCCATCCTCTTCCTATCAGCTGAAAAGAGGCCCATCGGGGAACCCTTAGTCACCCCCACCCATCCTCCACAGAGAAGACCAAAATGTACATTGTGTAAGACACTCAAAAATGTGGTCGCCACGTGCCAAGACCTAGAAGCACTACACCACTGGTACCCAATCACATCACCAAACGAACTAGACAGGAATATCCAAGAACAACGTTCTTGTCTAGTATGTCAAGGCAACCACCATGATCATCACTGCACTTATATCCCTTGAGTGTGCCCACTAATTGATACCATTCATTCATTAGAAACGTAACATCAGGATATCACCAATCTAGAGCTTATACAACATATTGGAAAGCATATTTCCCCCATGTAGCCTACCCCATTTCCATACCAACAAGTTGGGCAAGTTAAAAAGACACATCGACCTAGAATGACCCATGTCCTACCTCGGCGGGCATGCGGGCTATGCGATAGAATCAGCCACAAGTTCAATCTATGTATATAAATGAAGTACCTCATGAAAAACTTTCGTATGGTATCTTCACTCCCCTAGAAACATCTCTCTAACCAGGAGAAAATCACACACTACTATTGTTGGATATGCTCACATTCTCACCATACTATGAAATTTTAATACCTCCCTAAGCTTCTAGCAGCGAGAGTAGCATTAAGTCTGCACTCCCCAAAAAAGTTAGACCTACCCAAACCAAAAACTTGGAAATGGAAGATGAGGATTCTCTCCCCTATGCCTGATCCTTTCCAAGCGTCCACTTCAGGAATGAAGAGTAGTGTTGGTTCTCACACAATCTACTTAGTAGGCACAGTGGTACTGTGCACCATTTGCACCGGCCATAACCACGAGGTAGAAGCATGCCCATTCATGGAAACATTTAGGCACCTCTGCACCAAGCACCACTTCCAAATCCTAGAAAGTGCTCAGCCTAATGAGGAATATAGCCTTGCTCCTATGAAAGCTGCCACGTTGGAAATTCTTCCCCCACCAAACACCGACGACGTGATGCACCATATACGATTCATATCATCATGTATCAGAACCATGACTCAGGTTGTCTTCTCATTAGTCATAGGTGTCAACTCAACTATAACTACGACAGTAGTTGTACTAACGACGGTGCAAACCAAATACATATGCACCCTGTCGACTGTGTCCGGTTCCACCACATCGACAATGGAATATTTTTCATGTTTGTCGACTAGATCCATTAGGATTGAACCTCTTCCTCATGGCCTCACCTAGACTCAATCCCCCTTAGGATCCTTATTTCACTTAGATGAGGATATCCTTGAGGTCATGAAGGAGCCAGATTCTTAGTGGGATACAATGCATCATTGCTGATTTTTTCTTCCTGAAAAAATGTTGATCCCTAACAAGAGAGGAAACCAAGAGATTTATGAAATTGAATCAAAATATTTCCTTCCATCAGGGAAATTTGATTGGTTCAAGAATCACATTCTGGTGCCTGATGCATTCGAATAAGGGAACATGTCAAACATATCACCTACCATCAAGGTGAATATCTCTTGAAATCCTGAAAAGGTTGAAGAAATCTCACTGGGGGCAGCATTTTCATCAAAAGATATAACCTCTTACACCTAGTTATTGCAAGAGTATCGAGATATCTTCACATGGGACTATTCGAAAATGTCAGGGCTTAGTCCCACTATTGTAGAGCACCATATTGACACCTGGATTGATGTACCACCAGTACGCCAGAAACATCGTCAGCTGCACCCATCCAAAGCAGAAGAAATTAAACAAGAAATCGATAAACTGCACAAAATCGCGTTTATCTACCCCATCTCTTACACTTCTTGGGTTTCCAACCCTATTCCTGTCATGAAAAAACATGGAAACATACACGTTTGTACTGATTTCGTGATTTGAAAAAGGCCTACCTAAAGGAAAATTAACCTACCCCATTCATAGGCCAAGTCATGGATGCTTGTGCAGGACATGAGACCCTCTCCTTCATGGATGGATTCTTTAAGTATAATCAAATCCAAATATATCATATCGACTGGTACGAGACTATGTTCACTACCTCCTAGGGCACATTCGCATACCAGGTAATGCCATTTTGCCTAAAGAATGCTAGAGCCACCTTCTAGAGGGCCATGAATTATATCTTTCATCACTTGGCACACCTCATCCTCACCTACTTTGATGACCTCACCATCTGATCCAAGAAGCGATTACACCACCTTGAGGATCTATGATTAGTATTACAATGATGCTGACAATACAAACTATGCTCGAACCCCCTCAAATGCGTCTTTTGCGTCACCTTAGGATGAATTCTAGGTTTTATTGTGTCCTAGCAAGGAATTGAAGAGGACCCCCTCAAAGTCCAATCTATCAAAGATGTACCTCCACCTCGAACCCTTTAGCAACTACAAAGCTTGGAGGGAAAGGCCAAATTTCTGAGATGTTTTGTCCCAGATTACACCACTTGCACTCAAGGATTCCTACATCTCCTTCATTGGGACATCCCGTTCAAATGGGACAATCAAGCCCAACAATAATTTGATGCACTGAAAGACACATTTTCTTCATCATCGTTGATCAGTCCCCCAGACTACAACAAGGACTACATCTTGTATCTATCAGCATCTAAGACCACTTTGGCTAGAATATTGATCTAGGAGGGCCTGGATGGGAAGGCGAACATAATCTATTATGTTATCAAAACCTTATCAGGCCCTGTATTAAGATATGGGCCTGAAGAAAATACTACCCTAGAGTTAATTCATGCAGTCCAAAATATTTTCCATTGCATTATCTTAAGGACCAAAATAGTTATCACAGATATTAACCCCATCAAATGCCTCCTCACACGTCATTTAATGAACCATAAGTACGCCCGCTGGACAGTCATTCTACAAGAATTTGGATTACAGTTTTTCTCCCCAAAGAGAAATAAGGATTTAATCATAGTGGAGTTCATCACAAACATCCCAAGTTAAACCAAAGAATCATCGGTCAACGATTCGCTAGCAGACGAACATCTCTTCCTAGTAACGACCGAAATTCCTTGGTATAAAGATATTATCCTCTTTTTATGAACCCTAACGTCCATACCCCAAATCATTTGTGATGACCATTGGCACATCCACCACCAGCCCCCCCGATACCTCCTCATGGGAGATTTCTTATACCAACCAGGTAGTGACACCATCTAACGTCGATGCCTCACCCACGAACAAGCTGAGCAAGCCCATAATGACTACCACAATGGATCTTGCGGTGGCCACCTCTCCGGAATGGCCACTGACCAAAAATTCCTACGTGCAGTATATTTTTGGCCCACTTTATTTCACGATTTCCTTTCAGCAGTAAGGAGGTGTGAACGATGTCAACGCTTTGCTCACAAGGAAAGAACCCCTCCTACTCCCCTGCACCCCGTCATCTTCGCTGGTCCCTTTAGTAAATGGGGGATCGACTTGATGACTTGCAACCCATCATCATCAGAAAATCAAAAATACATTATTGTAGTTGTTAATTACTTCACCAAGTGGGTAGAAGCTATGCCCACATACGACAACACCAAAGAAACTGCTTCACAATTTCTGTTTAACCATGTCATTGCCCGGTTCAGTGTACCAAAAGAATTAGTTTCCAACCATGAAAAAAACATCGAAAAAGAAATATGTTACACCAATTTTTTGTCATCTAACCTGTTATATTATATGGACCAAATTACACCATGTAGGACCAATTTTACCCTATTAAAATTTCTTTAACTATGAAAAATAACTTAGTAATACATAATTTATTAAGTTGTTTATGGCCTAAACAGGAAACCCCATGACGAATAATTGAATAAATCCTTATTTTTTTTATTTTCGTAAAGGGATAATTAATTAAACCACAATTTAATTAATATGCCTGATCATATTTAACCCAAAACAGGAAAATGAATTAGATAAATCACTATTTATCTTATTATTTTCTAGGAATAATTATTTAAAACATGATTTAAATAATATTCCTTGCTAAATTTGACTAAATAATTTACAAATAATTGAATAAATAATTATTTATTTAATTATTAGTCAACCACATTCTTAAAATAATAAATAAATCATTCATTTATTTATTTTTTACAAATAAATGGATTTGACCAAATTCAAATTCTTTTTCTCTCGAACAAAAATAATAAAATATTCCATAAAGTTTGGATCTAGATTTGGTTAATAATATTTTAATTATGCACCAATATCTAGACTAACTCAATATTTTTTTATAAATAGAAGGGTTTTTCATTCTTTCACTACCACTTTTTGCCTAAAGATTGCTCTGGAGCCATACTTTTGGTCTAACTTTGAACCTCCATCAATGTCATATTTTTCTACCTTTTTTTCTCGTGATCTCCCCTTGAGTTCCATTTTTGTATGGGTTCTATACACCATCAAGAGAGAGAGATCCTAGATCTGAAGCACTGAGGACATACAATAACCCATCCCATTAAGGGGGACTGGTAACATCTTTCTATGTTCCCTTCCTAGGTGTCATAAATAAAAAATTCTTTAAAAACATTCTTGTCTTGTTCATTGGATGCATAGAGAAACTCTTGATTTTATTTGTTTTTTAATGTCTTTAACTGCATAGATCTGGATTTCTGCAACATTTATTCTGATCACTAACTACAGATCTAAGGAAATTGATAGCCATCTTTGATGTTACTGTTGTTTTTTATGCACAGCTAATGTGAGTTTTTTTTGTACGCATGTGATTATAATTCACACTAACAACTAGTGACTCCACAAGGGTTTATAATTACGATTATTGTCGTTTTTCATATCCTACATGACTAGTTGCTTCAACCCTTAGGTTTTTTCTTTAGCTTCTTATTTTTCATTTGTTTATGTTGTTTTTAACCTTTCAAACTGTAAAACAATAAAAATTATAACTTTTGTGTGTTAATGGACCTATTGTGCAGGTGACAGGTATCAACTGCAGCTGAGACAACATTTATTTCTGAAACCTGCTCTCAAGATTACCGGAAGTGCAGGTCACACTTTTTGGGCCAAAACCGGCGATCTCAACATTCAGGACATAGAAAATAGCCTAAAACTTGTGACTGTTGCTGAAAAAAGGTCAGAACCTGTGACTTGTACTTTTTGTGGGATTTTTCTGTGATTTTTCTAGGTTTGTCTTGGCTACTGTTCAGGGTTTTCTGACCTCCATATCCACCCATCTTGGACCTATACTTGCTTTTTTTTACTCATCAAAGTAGGATCCAAGCCCCTTAGGGCTTCAATACGCTTCCACCATTTTAGGAGGAGTTTAGACGAAGCAGGTCTTCTGAGATTTCAGTGTGTTTAGCCATTTTTCAGATCTGAACCGGTACCTTCAGATCCATTTTAGATTGGTTATTCATCCATCCAAAACACCTCTTTTCAGTTTTTTTTGGTCCTCCTTGAGGGTCCCCTTCATTTCCCTTCAGGTTGTAGCCTTTCACTACCTTTTTTGCAGCACATTTCCCTATGTTTTTTGTTTTGTTTTTTGCATCTATTTCCAGAAGATCTGACCTTTAGATCCTTTTCCCTCCCAAATTTAGATCCATTGGCCATTTTTTTTGTTTTGAATAGATTTTTCCCACCCATAGACTAGTTGTTGGGAAGCCCTCCTCCTTGGGTTTAAATTTATGCATCTTTAGCTGTTTATTTTCTATCATATTCAGTTTACTTTACTGTCATTTTTCAGATTTATTTATAGTTATACAACATTTTTTTTTATCTATGCACGTCTAGGCTTAGTTAAAATTAACACACTTATCACATACATGCACACCCTAAGCAAATATTTTCTAGTTTAAATCGCCAGGCCAAGACTATAACATTGTAATGAATTGATCCTGCACCTCCCTGCCCTTATTTCGACATTATAATCATTTGATCCTACACCTCCTTTCCCTTTTTGGTCTCTCTTCCATTCTGTGATCTATGTCCATTTTCCATCATTTTGCCCCCAAGGCTTTAATATCGAAGACTCCTAGGCCTTAATCCTTAGTTTTCGGTAGGAATAATTACTCCTCCGCATAGGGTTCGAGTTCTTCCTCCATCGAGTCCCCATTCCGACTCTACTTCTGGTTCATTGGGTTCCCTTTCTGGTTTTATCCACGACTCTCCTCTGGTCACCTTCACCATGTATAGTTCAGGACCTAATACTGGTGGTAGCCCCAGCCATAATGCTACGAATACTACTAGTGAGGCTGCAATAGGAACTATCCCGGCTATTCCCTTCATCCCTTATATGGCAGGCCTCAGTCTTCCTGATTTTAGCTAGTTGCTTAATGAACCCATACACCATGATCCTAGTTGGCCTACTCTGCCAGCCAAGCTCCCTTTAGACATCCCCAAATTTGAAGGTCTTTTTGGAGAGGATCCTACTACCATGTTCGTTCTTTCCACATGTGGTGTTTGTCTAACACCATCACCAATGACTCAGTCTGTCTTCGCTTGTGCCATCATACACTTACTGGAGAAGCTACCAAGTGGTATGCCGACCAAGCCTCCTCCTCTCATACTAATTTTTCAACCCTTGCCAGGGATTTTCTATGACACTGGTACCAAACTCTTAACCTCTTTACGCCAATCGTCTACGACCCGTCTATCTGATCATGTCCAAGAATGGCAGAGAATAAAGAGCCTATGTTGACCCCTACCTTTGAAGACCGTGTCTACATGGACTAGTTTCTCAGATCCCTTTTGTCTTCTATTGGAAAAGATGTCGCATCTCACTTCCCTCAGACTGAGGAAGCTTCCCTAGATATTGTATTGAAATATGGCTTGATCTCCCTAGACCTGGTGGTACCAATGCACTGGGAGCATCCCATGTCACTGACAGTATTGTTGGAGCCCTTTCTCATCCGTACACTCATCCTCCGATGAGTTATGGTTTCCTTCAAGGAGGGGCCAGCTCCTCCATCACTTTTCCCCCTCCTGGTAGCATGTATCTAGGATACGACATGCCTCCTCCTTTTTCCCAGCCTATTTACCCTAATGTTACCCAACCTCCTTATTATTCGTATCCACAGCCTGGTGCTCCAAATCCTCCAACATCAGAACCTTAGCCTCCCTTTCCTTCTTAACCCTCGCAACAATAGCCACCACCCCCTAAGGGTCAGGTGTATGCACAATAGGGTGCAACTAATACTCCTACTTCCAAAAATAAAAGGAAAGGAAACCAAAACCAATCTTCCCCAAGTAATCAAGGAAATAATCCCCAATGGAATGCACCTAACAAAGTAACCCAGCAACAGGGCACTCAGCCCAAGAAGGAAAGGCATGTTCACATGAAAAAACCTTGTTCTTGTTATGGTTTCTATGGTCACTATACCCATGATTTTTCTCTTTTACCTCAGATTTTTCAGATGTGGGAAGATCAAGCAGCATCCTAAGGAAAACAAGCCTCCCCTACGGTTCCTCCCAATTATGCCCCTACCCAACCGGTTGTGTTTACCAATCCTTTCCCCCAATAAGGATTCATGGCTACCCAACCCCCTGAAAGTGAGGTGACCAATAAACCTCCTCCTTCTAGTACCTTTGATTACCAGGTCCTCATGATGAACTCTGACCAAACCATTACCATTGACCTCAACCTTCAGACTTGATCTCGTTAGTACAACAAGCCCCACACTACGTCTACTCCCGATGCCCCTTCTTCAAGTCCCAGAGAGCCTCTTTCAACACCCAATGGTACTTTACTGATCCCTCAACCTAAGGCAGAGTTTCATACCAAGATCCCCAAGGGATAATTATGCCGAAACACTGATTTTGGTAAAGTTTCCCACTCCTATAGTATAGTATATGACTTGGCACAATCCCCTTCTTCCATGTAAATGTTGGAAGTCCTCCAGTAGTGCCCTTAACAATGAAAAGATATACTAACTTCCACGGGAATTGTTTATCCTTCAGATGATTGTTTGATTGTCTTCAATGTTGATCGGTTAGAACATCCACCCCTCCTACTTCTGTCGATTTTTAAATCCCTATCAAGATCCAGAATGCCAACATCTCCCGTTGTATCATTAACGAGAGGGCATCCACCTGTGTGATGTTCACTTCAGTTTGGAAGTAACTCAGATCTCTTGAGTTAGCCCCTTTCACTATCACCCTCCGAGCATGGGATGGCCTCTCTTCCTATCCCCTTGGCATGTTCCACAATTTTCCTCTTACTCTTGAGGGAAAGGTTGTTTTTTGACATAGAAGTCATTGATTCCCCCTTAGATTAAAAAATTATATTGAGTCATAGCTACACATATGTGATGTATATTGTCCCATATATATTTAACCATAAGATGTGATTTCCCCAAAACATAAATATTGTCACCATCGATCAGTTGAAATATTACGAATCGAAGTCTCAGACCTCCCTTCAGTACATCATCTCTTTGGTGCCCAATAAACAAATAGTTGAACCTTCGACTAGGGTCTCACCCAGAGTCTACAAAGACTCATCTTTTCTTGGTTCATTTCCTGGTCTCCCTCCTCCTATCTCTAATCCCAACTCGTCAAATGTTTTTATGATGCAATTGTCTTGGTCCGACCTCAAACAGACCGGTTCGACTAGTCAACAGCCCCGCCCTCCGCAACCTTCTCCTATCACCTCGAATCAACCTTTAGGACACCCTCCTCAAGGCCCCTCATCCATAGTTGGTGTCCATGAGCCTATCTACCCTCCTAGAATGGCTCCTTCTGGCCTTAACCATCTCAAATTTGTCCTGCCTGGCCACTACCCCTCCAGTCAGATACTGTTTCTTACTCCCCCTCCTGGAGTATTTTCGGTACCTTTTATGTATACCTTGTCTCTTCCTAACAGGACCCTGGGGATCCCAATCTGGTACATTGATCCCCCAACCTCTATCCTGCCCGGTCAGCCCAAACCTTATACTACTTTGACCCCGGTCCAACTAGTTGTCATTAACCCTCCCTTTCATTTCATCCCTCAACCACCTCAATAGGAACCTACTCCTGTTGGGAAAGTTTTGGGTGAGGGGGGCAAAGCCTGCAAGAAGGAACCTAAAGAAAAGGCCGCCCAAATAACCCTTTTTTCTCCTCAACCTCCAAAGAATACCCCTTTGTGTGCTTTGTGTGATGTTTTCAGTCATTCCACCCATACCTGTCCTGAATTGCCTTGTCTCAAACCCATGGTCAACGAAGTGTTTCTGGAGTTTGATATCCAAAAGTTCTATGTCACTATACCCTATTGAATCTCGAAACTCAAGTATTTTCACACAAATAATCCTTATGCTTTGTATGATTTTGATGGCCACTATACGCACCTATGTCCCATCCTTGATGACTACCGTGCCTATTTAGAAGTAGTCCGCCAATTCGAGTCCAAGCGCAACAAGTCCACCTATCCCTTTTGTGTGAGTTTTTTTTTGGTAGAAATAGAGGTCACACATACTCCGATTGACATTCCCCCTCTCGATGTCAAAATGACAAAGCCTTCGGCCACCATTTTCTACCTATCATCATCTGTGACATCCACTGTGGAAGACCCCTCTGGGACTTTCCCTTCTGTTTCGCCTGACCTCCCTTTAGCGATCACCCCAGGCTCAACATCGATGGATCCTTCATCTATTTTTTCTTCCATCACCCCCTGTGATGATGTGCATGTGAACCTTTCTTATCGTGATGATGATTCAGGTAGCTTTTCCAAGTCATGTGGTTAGCCTTCCACTAGTCACCCCATCTTCTACTGTGATGAAGACATCATGGAAGCCTTTTCCACCCCTGATTTCATCTTTTCTGCCCATAAGAGAAATGGAACCATCCGTGTCTATGGTGAATTTTGTGACCTAAGCACAAGCTGCCCCCAAGGCAGCTCCCCCACACCATCTACCTTTCAGTGTGTGGGTGGTAGAAATCCTACCTAGAGCAATCCCTCTAGCAATGTTTGATTGATTTCTACCCTGCGTTCGAGTTTCCATCATTGTTCATTGTCCTCTCATATGTTGTCTTATGGCACCTTTTAGATGGATCCCCCATCCACACCATATATCGGCTATGTCGATGGTGCAAGTCGCTACTCCCTGAATCTAGCCTCGACAGCCTGGGCCATTTTTACCCCCTTGCATTCGCTTGTTATCTCTAACGGCATATGAATTGGTACTGCAACCAATAACCAGGACGAATATGATGCAGTGTGGGGTTTATTAACTGATGCCCTTTCCCATCACATCCTTCACCTTCATGTTCATTTAGATTCCATTTTTCTTGTCATGCAATTGAATGGTGTCTATTGTGTGCATAATCTTATTATTTTTAGAAGATATTTACGAGTGAAGCTTTCGACGTGTGAATTTGAAATCATTAACTTCACTCATGTACCTAGAGCAAAAAATCACTATGTAGATAGCATCATAAACAATATTCTAGATTGTCATTTATCACACTCATTTCATACAAGACAATAAAAATAAACCATAAAACGATGCATATCCATTATATGTGTCATCCAAAATGTTTTAGAGTCCATCAAATCTAATACATATGACATGGCCATAGCATGTTACAAAAATTAAAACTAGGGGCAACTGATGCCCCTACATCTAATCACTGTCAGGATGATCCTGAGCTAATGGCTCAGGTTTGGCAGCTTGTAGATCGCGCATCCCCTGTCCGGTCAACGCCAGATGCCGCATGACCCCTCGCCACTCTGAGGGTAGACCAATGCATGGCTCTATTTACTGGTCATCAAGATCTTGCCAGCCATGCTCTATAACACCGATCAGTAGTCTCTCACATCTATGAAAGATGTCCTCCAGGAGGGTAACTAAATCCTCATTTTGTGGACCCCTCGACCCACTAAGTGTTGTAGCTCCTGATGTTGCAGGCTGCCCCATATGCTCGGTCGGTTTCACCGGCACTATATCTGCATACCAAAAGTGAATGAATAAATACCATATACAATATTCTGAAACTTTAAAATTCACATTAAATATTGGCAACTTCTCACTTTCCATTAGGCCCCCATGCTTGACCTGGCGACAGTGGTAAGTCTAGGTCCCCATGATAACTCATCCCACTATAGTGATAGTCATCTATGTACAATGGCATATGATCCTAATGAGAGAGAAACTCAGGTTGGATCACCTGTATGACCGCCCCACCTCCCCCTTTACATAGTAGCTGCCCCCACTAGCACATCCTGGCCTCTCTCAGGCCCTCATCTTGGATCTTTATGCGAGGCTGAATTTTTGGGATCTTCTCAAATAAGAGCGAGCATAGCACTGTGCCATATGCACAGTCATGGTTCACCTGCGAGTTGCATAGTGAAAATTGTAATTTAAATGATGATAGCATCATTTGGGCCCACCCATAGTAGGTGCCACTCAACACACTCTCAACAAGAATAATCTAACCCTGGTGATGTGGTGGAGCACCTGGTTTCCCAGGATCCGCAACACTACTACGACCACATCTCGTGTCTCTAGCCACTCTAGATCTTCGAGCGGTATCCATGTCCCCTTCACATGGAGACCTGGTCGATAATGGCACTCTACAAACTCCATAATGTTCTGCCCTCGCGGTAACACTGGCTGTGTTTTTCCCACCATCCGAAGTGGCAGGAGACCAGTTAGGAAATATATATCCTAGAAATTCAACTCGATCCGGTGCCCCTACACTATAAATATCCCATGATCCAAATCCCAATAGTTGACAATCTGGTCCAACAAGGGATCTCCAGCTCTCATCAAAGGGTTTCTCACAAGCTTTAGGGCCACAAACCTATCTAATGCAGTGCGGACACCATGACCCTCTTGGATCTTAGATCGTAATGTGTCTAGGTCTCTCTCTCTCTAGTTGATCCTCAACTCTGCCATAGCTACAGAAAACCATCATGTTTGTCAGTGTATAGAAAGGAAAGACTTCATGAAAACCATAAAAACCCAGCTCTCAGCAAAAAAAAACACCAAAATCCCTCTCTCTAACAAGTCGCACTTTTCAGGCAATTCTTGGGACATGTCACAGTGTTTTGCCCAAAAATCGCTACACAGGTCGCAGATATTGCCCCAAAAAGTGCGACCCGGCCTTGAAGAAGAGCAAGGGTCTGGTCTTGAGCTCTAGGTGCCTATACTGAACTTTTAATCCACTAAATTGAATGAGTAGGGTTAGGCATCATACCTACAACTAAGAGACCTAGGTTCCAATGGTCAGTTAGTTCGCTACGATCACCGCAAGATTTAGGGCCTTTTCTCCTCTCTACATTCACAAAAGCTACACTTGCAAATGAATCAAATTGGAGGGAAAATGCCTTGTTAAAAGAGAAACCCCATATTTTTATTTCACCAGCTGCAACCAAACAATAGCTCAATTTGACAAACTTTCAGTACCATTGGAAATCTCTCACCTCGATCGCAAATGGGTATCCTTTAGATTTTTGTGATTTGGTACATCACCCTGACACTTTCCAAGAAGGGTCACTTCACCACTCAAAATAAAATCTCTCCACTTGCAACACTTGTACTTGGGGCACCACTTTGCCTCCATACTTGTCAATGATCGTGTCGATTTTCATCGTGAGTAACCATATTGTACTCATCTTTTTATGGTCCCCATTGGGCCTGTTCTATGTGGCAGCATCATCGAGTCTCCCTTGTTAGAGCATCCAAGTTGAGTCATCATCACAACCATGGAGTTTGTCTTGAGTCCCTTTGTATCACGCTATAGTCCACCATCATTCATTGCTTTGTTCCTCTCTCATGTCACACATTTTTTCCTTTAGTCATACTGTCCCCTATCACCTTTGGTGTCGAGTCAGTAGCTGCCAGGTCATCCACCCCCTTTATTCTATAACAAGGGAAGTCGTCAATCCACTACTCAGTACCCCCCATTCCTCCATTATCCCTGGTGTCAATCTATTAGTCACTCTAATATTTTCTCTCATGCCTTAGTTGAGCATCCCTTATTTCCTCACCTATGGTAGACTGACTTCTGTCGACATCAGCTTATTCATTGCAGAAGATAGGTCTAGAGGGAAGTGTACCTTGGTTCCAGCTTCCACTCCTGGTCGGTGCCTCAGATTAGGAAAATGGACTCTTTATTCCCCTTGGACTTTATTTTTTCTCAGCTCCAACTACTTATGACATGATCAAGATCTATATACTTGATGGTTTAGTGATGCAGCAGAATGTACCGGTGATTCGTGAGTGTGTGTGAGATGTTTCAGACCTCATGAGGGGGTGGCCCTTAAGGTAGCCCCCCACATGCCTTGATGACTTCTATACTACAGCCTTGGATGAAACTCCATAGATTTTATGGTTCCGGGCTCAGCTGCTTGCAGTGCCTTTAGTTTGCATGTATCATTCAACTTTTTAGATCCCTTTCCTTTTTTACAAGGCCTCTTTGATTGTACTTATATCTCATGTACTTAGATATTATTATATAAGTCCTTGTTGTTGTCCTAGGCATTATGTGTATGTGGGATCCATTATCATGTTTTTATCTAGCCCATGTTTATGCCAACATGTACTATATAGTTCAGTCCCCTATTTATTGGATGCATTATTCTTTATACTTTTTTATCTCGGCGTGCATAGGTATGCCTCCCCCACCTCATGTAGAACAAGTACTCACTCATAAAATAGAATGTTAACACCTGTAAGTCTCACCTCCTCAGGGTCTTGTCCTCTCGTGTTGTAGTCTACCTTATATTTCTCTCTCTCTGACTACCCCTTAGGTGCCTAGGGATCGAGCTCTTACAACGTACTTCAGTCATACGATTAGCTCCTAACGCTCACACACTGGGGGGAAATCTGTGACACAAATTTTTGGTCATCTAACCTGTTACTATTAGATGGACCAATATACACTATGTAAGACCAATTTTACCCTAGTAAATTTGCTTTCACTATGAAAAATAACTTAGTAATCCATAATTTATTAGGTTGTTTATGGCCTAAATAGGAAACCCCATGAGGAATAATTGAATAAATATTTATTTGTTTGATTTTCCTTAAGGGATAATTAATTAAACCACAATTTAATTAATATCTTGGTCATATTTAACCCAAAACAGGAAAATTAATTAGATAAATCACTATTTATCTTATTATTTTCTAGGAATAGTTATTTAAAACGTTATTTAAATAATATACCTTGTTAAATTTGACTAAATAATTTATAAATAATTCAATAAATCATTATTTATTTAATTATTACTCAACCACATTCTTAAAATAATAAATAAATAATTTATTTATTTATTATTTACAAATAAAGGGATTTTACCAAATTGAAATTCCTTTTCCCTCCAACAAAAATAATAAAATCTTCCATTAAAGTTGGATCTAGATTTGGTTAATAATATTTTAATTATGCACCAATATCTAGAATAACTCAATATTTTGTTATAAATAGAAGGGTTTTTCTATTCCTTCACTACCTTTTGTTGCCTAAAGATCGCTATGGATCTATACTTTTGGTCTAACTTTGATCCTCCAACATTGTCATATTTTTCTACCTTTTTTTCTTGTGAGCTCCCCTTGAGTTCCATTTTTGTGTGGGTTTTCTACACCATCAAGAGAGAGATATTTTAGAGATAAAGTGCTGAGGACATACAAGAACCCATCCCATGGAGGGGTCTGGTAACATATTTCTATGTTCCTTTCCCAGGTGTCATAAAAGCAAAACTTCTTTAAAAACATTCTTATCTTGTTCATTGAATGCATGGATAAAATCTTACTTTTATTTGTTGTTTAATGCCTTTAACTGCATAGATCTAGATTTTGGTAGCATTTATTCTTATCACTAACTGCAGATCTATGGAAATTGACAACCATGTTTGATGTTAGGGTTGTTTTTTATGCATAGCTAAAGTGATTTTTTTCGTACGCTTGCGATTAGAATTCACACTAACAACAGGAGCTATCTCACCATCTCGAGTTCACACATGACTTGGTGTCACCATACTACCCCCAATCCAATGGAAAGGTAGAAGTTGTAAACAAGGTACTCAAAACAATGTGACAACGCATGGTGAATAACCATAAAACAAACTGACATCACATGTTTTTCTCCGTCATGTGGGAATACTGCACGGTAGTAAAAATATCAACTAGGTTCACACCCTTCCACTTGGTATACGAGGTTGAAGCCGTGATTCCCATAGAACGCGAGATCCTGAATTTACACATCATCATCAAACTCCTCGATGACACCCAACCTCTAGAACAACGCTTAGTACAACTATATTTCGTCGATGAAATTCAACGACAGTCACTCTAGCACAACGATGCCCATAAAAGGTGGGTGAAAGCATCGTTGGATTGCAACATCACCCCTCGATCATTTACCGAGGGGGAGTAGGTCCTCCACTACAATGTCACAAATGAAGACCTAGGGCCAGGAAAGTTTTAAACCTTGTGGAAAGGACCCTATATCATAAAATAGTGTCTCCTAAAGGGGGCATACATCTTGACAGAGCCCGACAGAACATGCCTAAGCAACCTCGTCAACAGTCTCTACCTCAAGAAATTTTACCTTTAAGGGCCAAGAGGGGTCAACCTTAGAGTTAACGTACACATACCAAAATTTTATTTTTGATCACATTCTTGTTACAAAAAGTTCTCTAGTGTCACAAATGGATCTTCATCACAACCGTTAGTTTGGAAGCACTGATAGAGCATCACGATGGTCTCAAAATTTAGCAACAGTTGCCTGGGTTATCTACCACCCTGATTGATTGACATTATTCACCAATGAAGTATGCATCGAATCAGTGACAAACAATCATGCAGGATATGATGTCGTCATTGGGCTCATGTGTGATGCCTTCAATCAAGGCATTTTCCACTTGCATATATACCTTGATTCCCAGTTAGTGGTTTCATAGTTAAACCAAGAGTTTGAGGTACGAGATTATGTTTAGAAAATATTTGCATGAAAAAATATTAAGACGTCAATTTGATCACATTACGTTCACACATCTGCCAAGAAATCAAAACGAGACAACAAATTTCATATCTAACCACATTGTAAACTGGAATGCATCTAAGATAAACCATCATAAATAAATAAAACATAAAAAACATAGATATACATCAGTAATACACATAGAAATAGTGGAAACACCATATAGATCCATAAAAAATACATCTCTCATATATATATATGCCAAAAATGTATGTCTAAGTAAAAATGATGAGTCATGTATCTAACCCATAGGTCATCAAAAAATACATATACACATATCATGAAAAATAAGGGAAGCATCCCCATAATAGGTTCTTTCTTTGTGTACAAAAAAACTCTAGGTCTGTGCCCCTCCAAGTTGGGCACCTAGACCCACGCCTACTCCCGGTGCCAGTACTGGGGTAACTGTCAAAACTAAATCTGCCACGCAGTGTAAATTCGGTCAATAGCCCCTCTATCAGTTCATGAGTGCCTCTAACCAAATATCACCAAAATCATCAACAAACCCATGGGTAGGCATACCATGGGTCAGTCGGTCCACGCTGCCCCATGCATCCGCCAAGTTAGAGGCCCGAACCTCTAAATTATTCATCTACTTTTCCATCTCTGCCTACTCGACTGCAGCGCACTCTGTAGCAACCGAATTTCTACCCTCTCTATATGGGCCAACCTTGTCACCAGGAACTCCACCCTGGGGCTGCACCGAACCCCCTCCCTTCCCCTCGACTGGGGGTGGAGCTCCTCGAACCCTCCGGGTTGGATGGTGTCTTACAAACTGAGATGTAGGGTGCCCAACCTCACAAACATATGCAAGAGTAAAAAAAACATGTTAGTGTGATCAATATACACATATAAACCATAAACACCTAACAAATGTAGATTAAAAGCACAAAGATCATACCTTTTGGTCCCCATTCATTTCCAGCAGGAAGACCCATATCCAGGTGTCCTCGGAAGTCCATCCTAACATATGGATAGGGGAGGAACATTTGAGGGTTCACCTCAAACCAAGCCTTGGTGGTTTCAATCCAATATGCCCCACCACTCCTCCCCCACTGCAAGGCATAATTAGAGCCCACCTCCTCATGCGAGGGTCTCGATGACCCCCCGCAGGCATCGCCACCACGGGTCGAAGAAACACCACTCTCTC
Organism: Pinus albicaulis; assembly: GCA_034641835.2. Taxonomy (NCBI): domain Eukaryota; kingdom Viridiplantae; phylum Streptophyta; class Pinopsida; order Pinales; family Pinaceae; genus Pinus; species Pinus albicaulis. The sequence goes on from CM076584.1 coordinate 814,205,057, forward strand.
ATACATGATTCTAGAAAGGATTCTCGCATAACTGAATAGCTTAGATCCAACATAGACCTTTTCTAACTAGGCCACAATCTCGTCATAGCAGTGATGGGAAAAATTAAAGAAGCACTTGGCCCTCAGATGGTGCAAGACACCTAGCTGCGGCCCTCATTCCCTATGCAACAAAAACGATCCCTTCAGGTGCATAATCATCACCAGATCACATCACACAACCAAATCATTCACATACTCTATCAGAATGCACCCCTCCATGAGAGGTGACCCACCACAATGAATTTCAAAAAATCGTCGAAGGTCAACCCTACCAGGAGGAAGCAGGTATGGGAGTGCCTCACCCTAAGGCAATATCCCTATGGAAAAATATATATCTATCTCTAGATATATTTTCAAGTCACATCCTCACAGCACCATAACTCTACATCGCCTATTCTAGCAATAGACTAGGTAGCGTAGTAACTGATCCTGTGATTGCAGGAGGTCATTCTCAAGAAACTTGACAAGACCCCATCGCGCCAACTACTGGTGAGCATTGGGATATTCTTCCACATCCATCTAGAGGTCAGTCCAGTCTCTCTCCCTCCAAATCATCCTATCACCAAACAGGCACACATCAGTGACATCAAAAACACCAAAAAGATTGAGAAATTTCATAGATTTTTTTCCAAAAATAGCTTTGGCCTTTCAGCGTGCCTGTTTCTCAAACAGAAACACTGACCGCGTTCCTATCTCTTAGATAGGTACGGATTCCATGCACACAAAGCAATTTCAGGCATGAAATTTTCATGGAAAACCTTAGTTTCACATGAAAATTTTGCGCCTGTACCTTGATCACCCACGCGGTCAAGGTAAAAATTGTCTTGGGTTCCATACAAACCCACTTTGTAGAAACCCATGCCAAATCACACTGAAAAAAATAAATGAAGGACGTTCTTGGTCCTACCTGGCTCTAGTAGCACCAGTCCCAGGTGCACAAGCTAACCACAACGGCAATAAAAGCTCAGCAACATCCTTTGACCTCTCAAACACTCAAATGTTGCAAATGAGCTGAAATGAGCCATATTGGCCTATATTTCACCCTTTTCAGATTTTTTTAAGGACCATAATGAGAGCTTAGAGGACCAAATTGTAGAATCGGAAGAAAAACAACGATAAACACCTCATAATTCCAAAGGAGGCTCCACACATTCACACCTATAAAAAAATATTTTTTCAGTCCCGACAGGTATGCCCTCTCTTATCCTCTGTTCATTCAGCACATGTCTTCAATAATATTTGAATGAGGGAGATCCTTTCACTTGGGGTATTTTGTTGTAGGTATTGTACAAAAAAACAAATCATTCATTGCTCCATGTACCGAAGGTCCTAAAGAAGGTATCATTCTACCCCCAGCATGATAGAGTCCCATAAAAACTCTTCATATCCTAACATCATTTCTCCGCAAGAATTCAACCATAGGTTCCAAACACCCAACCATGTTTATCATATCCCCACCTTGCACATGATAAACATCCTCATTGATCGTTAGAGCCCCCCCTCCATGGCATACGTCACGCAAAGTAGACCATGCATCAGAAAAACACGACACCATGGCCATACCACCTCAGTCTAGGAAGAACTTCATGTCCATTCATCCACCATACATCAAGTAAAATTTTATCATATCGAAATAAAATCCCTTTACCGGACTACCATTTTTTGCAATCAGATCGAATACGCACCACCGCATGTTGCATTTTGGCTATCATCCCTCAATCAGCATAGTCCATCTGCGATATCTTCCATCCTCTTTATCATCCCCACACAGAGACCAAGCAATGCGGCCCCCACCCTAAAAAAAATACCCTCCTCACATCATCGATGAGCAATCATTTTCATGTTTTTCAGGCACCTGTCTCTGTGTTTTGTATAATCCAATCCCATTGTTTCATTCCTTTGGAAAGTGTACAAATATCTCGAATGGATAATAGTTCCCCACTCATCCACCCATTTTTTTCCCATGGCAGCAGTCCCTAGTCACCTGTGGTTAGAGCATCACACCTTCCACACAAAGTCACCATGAAATTCATAACCAAGATATACCCACCCTGGATGTTCTATGGACTCTAGTGATTTCCTCATCAAAAATAGTTATGACTGTCACCAAGCTGATTTTTGATGCTCTGACCCTGGGCCACTTAACTCCCATCATCAGTTTTCAGTCACCCCTCACCATCATGCCTATTTTAAACCTATCAAACTAGAGACCCTGGTCCGTTGCATCTATAGCACTCTCGTTCAATTAGGGCTTCCTTTTTGTTGGCTTCAACACCCATTCTCTGAAAAGGAAGTAGTACCTTGGATGGCTCCTCACCACAATAGGGGCATCATCGGATGGCACTATGGGAATCATCATTTCCCATGGATGTAATCGATCCTCTTGACATTCGACTACAAAACAAACTTTCATGTCAAGATGGTATCATACTTTACAACCATTGCACTTTGCTCAGATTCATCAAAGACCCATGCCATTATAAGAATCTCTTTTAGCCATGCTTATATAGGAAGGTCCTATTCATACACCCATGCATACAATAAGAATTTATATGCCATACCAATATTACGCATGTGGGCTCCACATTCAACCTATTGTCAAAGAAAAAACACCCCTAAGGGCATTAGCAATCATCGTCATCAACCAAATCAATATTTCACTACCATATCAGTGATACAGACATAACCTTTATCTGTCAAATAGATTTTTTTAGCTAGCCAGAGCATTACGAGCATGGGACATGGCCGCCTCGTAGAAAAATTGTATCTATTCTATCATATTATTTCTTGCAAGTTTTCGACTGAACATGGTAACTCTTTTACCCACTGTAAGGGGTTTCCAACCTTGGGTTGTATGCAGGTCTCTCTCTCTCAACACAGGTTACATAGAAAATAAACTATAATGTATTTTGGCTATATAGTTCTTCCTAGACCTCTCACAATTGGGGGAAACTATTATATCTGGAAAATCGTACAAACGAAATGATAGTATTAAATGTCAAGAAAAATGATTTACAGGGATGAGAAACATTAGAGGATATGAATTTTTTTTTTAAATCTCTAAGGTCAAGAGGCAAAAATAAAATTGTGCACCAGAGATATAAGAAGATGCGCCTTGCGCACATTTTCTTCAATAGGCACATTGGTCTGCACGACTTTCCCTAAAAAAACCACGTGGTCTTGGGAGTGGCGGAATTCACTATCCGAGACCACTTGACACACTTCAGGAAATGATCCTCCTCTTGAGGCCGCCCAAGGAAAAATGCCTAAGACACCTTGGGACCTCAAGTGAGAACACAAAGGAATCAAGTGGGCACACAAAGGAATCAACCCTCTCTCTTGGGTTAAAATCCACAAGTGTACCAAGAGAGGGAATAAGGATTTGAATTTTCCTATAAATTTCCATCATGAGAAGAACAAAATGAGAACACATTGTTATGCTGGAAATTTTTTTATGAGCAAGCCAACAGTGTGTAATCCAAAGCAACAATAGAGTTAGAGGACTCAGTTGTTGGTCACCCAAGAACTTCAATCCATTTGGAGATAGAGAGGCCTTGAGAAATTAGCTCAAGGGTAAAAACATCCTTGTACTGGGTCTTAGAACTCCATAGTTCTAAGGATCCTTTTGCAAGTGTGTAATGTTTTATCATTCTTACTAATAGCAGTCAATAAGAGGGGATTTTATTCCATCGTTTGCATTATTGTCTCATTTGACTCATTGTGAGATTTTTTTTTTTGTTTTAGTTTAGTTGTGTTTCTTCTTCTTATATGCAACATATTACATTCCAAAATTTAGTGTGTTTTATATATATATTAGCATGTGTTCACTAACCTGCTAACCATATTTTATGCTTGTGACCATAGCTTGTAGGCTGCAACCATTCCTACCAAGCACTGATGGATTGGTACACTTGTGCACCAAAGCCACCACTACAATGTGTATATTTTTTTATTATTTTTTGTAGAGTAAAATTTATTACATTTTCATTTTGCTTGAGGAAAATGATGGTTTATGGTTTTAATGGAATATTTAAGTGATTAATTGAATGTGGCGAAGTGATTTATAAGTTGTAAGTATAAGATAATATAAGAATACCACCTCTCACAGTTCGTCAAGTCTGCGAAAACTTGGTTTTTCATCCACCCATAGTCACTTCGAGTGAGACTTCAATCTGCTTGCACATCGTTGCCGAAAGGGTCGGTGATCAGGGGTTTTGTTAGTGCACAGTACATATCGAACCTAGGTAAGCTAAAAAAGGACAACAAATGGTTCCATTGTCGAGACCATGATCTGTCTGAGGGATATGTGGATGTGGTACCTGTCGAAGGAGATTCAAGGCTGGATTGACTTGAAATTGCGAGAATTTGTGGTTCAAGAAAAGAGAAACCCTCATCTCTCATTCTAAGATTGGTTAAAAAAAGTATATTTCTACATATCAATATAATATATTTTTGTTCTTTTTCTGTTGAGTTGTGCGAGTGGATATAAATATTGGCTAAAATGAAGAAAATTTTTAATGGTGGAAAACCTATGGTGTGTACTTCAGAATTGATACAACGACTCAAGATAAATGACAATAGGACTTTAAGGGCTGTCAATTTCTAGATTGATAGTATCTTGGTAGGATTCATTACTAAGTTTACTGAGTTCGTAGTAGAATCAACCATATCCTACAATGAAGTGAAATGACAATTATTCAAAGGATCACAAGGTAAGTATTTAAAATATCTGAAAATTTGGATTAATATACTTCTGTGTGAACAAGGAGTTTTATGGATGCAATCAAATTGCTATTTTACTTATGTTTGGAAGAAGAGAAATTAAATTTGAGCAATATATCAATGCAACGGAAAGTGGAAAGAGATATAGAGTAGATACCAGAAAGATATCTCATGGAAAAGAGCCAGATACCTTTGTAGAGACTAATTATAGGACCCTTTTGAGTGAATCTGAAACTGAAATAGAAGAAAGTCACCTTGATAACCCCCAAGTAACTTCATAGTATTTTCCCCCCCAACCTGAGAGTTCGCAGAAGCCAAAATCCAGTAATAGCTCGGTTGTTTTTCTTTTTCTCACTCCCCTTTCCCCTCCTACCCCCCATCACCCTCCCCCTCCCCCCTACCCCCCCTCCCCCCCAAGAAGAGGTATGACTGATTATATTAAGTTGCCCATTTTCAAAGGAGATGGATTGGAGGATCTGGAATAGTTTGGTTTTTATGCGAAGCTCTGTGGACAACAAAGAGGATAAAAAATGAGAATATAAATAAAGCACAAATCATTACTATGCTTCATGACAGAGCATTGACATGGTATATGAAGTATTCCAATAACTATATCAAAACATTTGCATATATCAAAACAACATTGGTAATAGACTCTTTAAGAATTCGAAGTCTGAGTCAGAGTGCATCATCGAGTTGAAGGAGATCGAACATAAACCTACTAAGTCTGTTGGGGATTTTGATCATATATTTGAGTTTCTATTAGAGCAGGTAAGCTTCTACATAGCTTCGCAACAATATCAAGAATGGTTTATATCTAAGTTGCTACTGCATTTCATATTCTATTGATGCAACAAAAAATAGGAACTCAAGTTTAAGCTCTAGAAATTGCAATGAAATTGGAATCTTAACCTATAGGAGCTACTAATGCATGCATGAAAAAAATTTAGAATCAGTTGGAAAACCTAACCCTTCGGATACAAAACATCAAGAAAAGAAAGGAAGTTAGAGAAAAAGTATTGTTTACAAAGTGCAGATCAAAGGGCCATTATAAGTAAGAATGCCTTATCTTTAGGGATTACATGGCTGGTAGGGAACCTAATCCATTTCATGTAGGATCTAGCTCGTAGTCTGAAATATGTAAGGATGGAGGCCAACATCTTTCCGAATACTATTACTTGATACATAAATATGTATAGACTTTAAGGAGTCTATATTGAAAATTATGTAAATCAGTAGGACATCATGAGAATAATTGTCAGGCTTATGACCTAATAATGGAGCGCAATGTTGACGCTTATAGAATGCCAGAAGAAGAACATGAACATGAGGAAAATGGACAACACAATTGTAGAGGAGGTTACCAAGGAAGATTTTGAGGTGGTGGAGATGGTCGAAGACATGGAAAAATCATTTTCTATAAATGTAGCTAACTAGGTCATTTTGTGAGAGACTTCCAGAACCCCACAATGACATGTAAGTATTGTAAATCCTTTGACCATTTAATTGAAGAATGCCCTATACTTATGGAGAAGATGTAATAGAAGAGGAATCAATGGTTAACACATCAAAATATGACTATTAAAAGGAGGATTAACATACCTCGAGTTATTTTTGTTACTAGAAGTGTAGTTGTGACTGGTAGTGATAAGGCGGATGAAAATAAAGAATCTGAAAGTGCATGGGTCAGAAAGACTGTTGAGAAAGCTCCATTCCGAAAGAGAAATAATTATTTATGGAAGCAAAGTGAATTTTTATGGATGTTGGAGCTTCAACCTCTAGTACACCTCCAAAGCCTGATCATAAAATTAACTGTGATGCGTCATCTGCTTCGATACAGAACCGATCTCTGACACATGATCAAGCTACAACACAAGATCAAAATTCACCAAATCAGGTAAGTATTTTATAGTCTGCTCTACATATTTATAATAAATTGTTAATAGATCAAAATGCTATAGAAGGGCTATAGGAGTTGATAGATTCAAGTGCATCAAAAGAAACATAGCGAAGTGAGATGCGCCAGTCAATAATTTGCATCGACAAAATAGAACTAGAAGATAAATGAGGCTTAGTGCTTAGATAGGAGAGTATGAGATGGATCAAGTTATTCTGGATATGGGATTTGATGCTAATGTTTTGACAAAGAGGACATGGGAATTAATGGGTAAGTAGAAGCGACATTGGTCAGCCATTCATTTAAGTATGGAAAATCAACAAAATATATTCCATATGGGAATACTACCAGGTTTCATAGTGGATATTGAAGGAGTTTGCACTAATGCTGATTTTGAAGTAATAGAGATTGTCGATGACAGTAACACTTATCCTGGATTGCTTGGACTTGATTGGGAATTTGAATATGGCCATAATTAATCTGAAGAAGAGACAGATGATATTTGAAGGAAACAATATGAAAGTAATTGTTCCCTTGGACCCATCAGAAGGAGTAAGATACATAGAACTAGTCAAAGAAGAATATTGCATAGCAGACATAGAAAATATATATCAAATGAAAATGAATGAACAAGATTGGGTTAACTCCATTGAAGAAGGAAATTTGAGTTGTGATAATGATATTTATTATACCTCAGACTCAGGATAAGAGTTGGAGAACTCGCAAAATAGGTTGCATGAAGTATCCATAAGGCATTGTTTAAGAATTAAGAAATCAATTCGAAGTATGATATATGAGATATGTAACAGCCCTCTTATAATGAATTAGGTGATGTAAATAATTTTCTTAATGAGTATGAAGAACAAGTTCTAGAAAATAAAAGCTTGTTAGCCTTAGATATAGCATTGAAAGCTACCCCTTCTAGATGGTGGAATGCACACAAGAAGAATATAGAAGGTTGAAAGGAATGTCAAAGAATGAAGTGGATAAGGTTTGGAAAGATAGAAAAATAAATGGAGATAAAATATGATGGTCAAAATAGTCCCAAGAATTATATCCAACTATGCATTACAACATGGAGGAAGATTCTATAGTAACAATGGGTACATGGATTGATTCATACATTAGAGACAATGCCTAATAAATGGTACCTAGAAACATAGCTTCGAAATGGTGCTGAGAATTGGGTAGGGATATTTGATGGCTTCATATTAACATTCAAATTTAAGGAAGATTGCCCATACATATATTTTTTCCTTCAGATAGTCAAGAAGAGGATCTCTGTGAATGTAACCCCACTGATATGGCAACAACCTGATTGGGCTGCAGAGATAGAAAATGCACTAGAATTATATAGCATTACTATAGTTGAAGAATAATATACTCACAACATCGATATAGAATAGTTAGAAGGATATCACGAAGTAACTAGACCTGAGCCAGAGATACCAGAGATAAAGAAGAAACTTAAGACTAAAAAGGTAAACCTGGGATCAGAAAATGAACCTACGTTTGCAACAATAGGATATTACTGGGATGAGGAGACAGTTAGTAAAGTTACAGAGTTACTTCGTGAATATCAAGAATTATTTCCCACCAAGTGTTTAGAGATGAATGGTATAATAGGAGATCTAGGAGTCATGAAGATTCCCCTTAATCCTGATGTGAAGCCAGTCAAACAAAGAACTTAAAAAATGAACTCGAAGTATAAGGAGAACGTGAAAATATAGCTTGAGAAGATGATATTAGCAAGAATTATTGAACATGTAGAAGAATTCGAATGGGTGAGTCCTATGGTAGTGCAAGTGAAGAAGACTCAAAGAAAAATTAGGATCTGTGTTGATATGAGAATGTTGAATGATGCATGTTTACGTGATCCATTCCCTACCCCTTTCATAGATGAACTGCTAGACAATTTATGAGGTCAGGAAGAATATTCATTTACAGATGGATTCTCAGGTTATCATCATATTAGGATTGAACCTTAATATCAACATAAGACCACATTTAATACAGAATGGGGCTCATATAGATACACAATATTGTTTTTTGGATTAAAAAATGCCCTTGCTATATTTTATAGGGTGGTCATCGCAAATTTTAAGGAATACATCCACAATTTTTTCGAGGTATATTTTTATGATTGGAAATTATTTGGATTGATTAGCAAACATATTGGAATTTTAAGAGCTATGCTCAACACTTGTAGAAAATATTATCTCTTTGAACCTAAAGAAGTGCATATTTTGTGTACCTTTCGAAAAATTGTTGGGACATATTGTGTGTAAGAAAGGACTAATGGTGGACCTTGATAAGATTTCTATATTTGTGAACTTTCCTCCACCTAAGACAATAAGACATTTTTGAACTACATTGGACATACTAGGTATTACAGGAAGTTCAACAAGGGGCCTACTCATATCACTGTGCCTATGGAGAAATTGTTGAAGAAGGATGTAAATTTTTAGTTGAATGAATAATTTTAGAAGAGCCTCAAAATATTGAAATAAAAAATGGTAGATGAACCTATACTAGAGTTCCCTGATTGGAATAATTAATTTCATGTCCATGTGAATGCCTGTCGTATATCTTTGGGAGTGGTACTAGCACAACCTAGTGCAAAATAGATTGATCATCCTATAGCTTTTGCAAGTAGAAATTCATATAAAGAAAAAATAATTACACTATAGAAAGCGAAGGACTGGCCATGGTGTATGCTTTGCAAAAATTTAGACACTATTTGTTGTGGTCACACTTTAAAGTGTTTAAAGATCATTCAACACTAAATTATTTTTTTAATAAGCCTGTCTTAGGAGGAAATATTTTTAGATCATTACTATTATTCCAGGAATATGACTTTGAGATGATTGCTAAACCAAGGAGACTGAATGCAAGAGCTGGCCATATGTCAAGACTGGAAATTGGGGAAGAACCAACCAAAATAGAGGATAATCTCCCTGATGCAAAATAATTTGCAATCAGAGTGGCAGATGACCATTTTGCTGATATCATTCAGTTTTGGACCACATGAATGTCTCCTTAATATTATACTACACAACAAAATAAATAATTAGTGGTTAAGGTAGCCGACTGTCACCCTCAGGCCAATGGAATAGTAGAAGCGTTTAATAATATTCTGGAGAATGCACTTAGTAAGGTGTGTTATATGAACAAAGATAACTAGGACCTTATAATACTAATACTGTTATGGGCTTGTAGGACCACATGTAAGAAGTTGACGAGTTAGACACCCTTTAGGTTAGTTTCTGGGCAAGAATTTGTGATGCCCATGGAGTACATCATACATAGCTTGAGGATTCCAACTTTTACAGATATGGCAGACCGTGATATAATGGAGGAAAGAATGTAAGAGTTGTTTTCTTTGAAGGAATATTTATTTATAGAAGGATTCCATTAGCAGGTAAATAAAGAAGGAGAAAATACCTAACATGATAGGCATATTAAACAAAATAAGTTCCAAATAGGAGAACTTTTTCTCCTTTATGACAATAAATTTGTAAATTTTTCATGAAAATTCAAGATGCATTGGTTGGGACCATACATTATCACGCATATTACTGATGAAGGGGTAGTTAAATTAGCAAATATAAATGGAGAATTGGTTCAAGGAAGAGTAAATGGCAGCAGGTTGAATCTTTACAAGGATAACCCTGCCGCCACATATTCAGTTTGAAGAAAGAAGAAAAGTCTTAGTGCCACATGTAATTAAAAGTGGGTATTGGACTATAAAATATGATGTAGAGAGAGCTTCAATGTAGGAAGTTACTTCACTATAATATGGGATTATGTCAGAGTTCTCAAGAAGGGTTAATTCGCTACAACATGGCATGCATCGAAGTTCACCAAAACAATATCACCGTTAAAAGGGAAATTTTTCATTCAAATACGTGGAAAGATGAATTTATGAGGACAAATCGATTGGATCTAGTGACAGATATTAAATCAATGAACAAAATATGAGCTAATGATGAGGATCAATATTCAAATTTTTTATAAAAACCCGTGTCTCACCTAGATTTGGAAATATGTTGTCCTAATAATTCTAGTATTTCCTATTATGGAGAAGTTTAAAAAAATTGCGTTATTGTATGAATCCTGAAAATTTTATTCATATATTCACTGAGAAGGGCTTAATAGAAATCATGGAAACAACAACCATAACAACGTCTGATACACTCGTTGCATCATCTGAGATGCCCATTGTAGAATCATCAATTGCAGAAGAAACATCACGCATATAGTGGAGATCCCCATAGAAGAAAATGAAAAAAGAGCACAAAACAAAGAAGAAACATGAAAATAATCCTATTTATCCTCAGAAATAACCTGAACATGTGAGAGATAATGAGGAAGAAGCATAGCAAGAGAAAATGGAAACATATGGCCCAACGTTTTTGTCTCCTCTACCACCATATATCCCACCAAGCAAACCAGATGCAAAACCGATGACAGAATTGAAGGAGGCAAAGTATGGAACCTTCACAACTCTATTACCAAAGTCAGTGTGATTCATTGGATAAGACCTTAGGAAGATTCTGCAGCTGAAGTTCGAGAACAACGATTTAAATGATAAAAATAAATATCCACAGTTTGCACCAAACAAGTAATTAAAAACAATACACTACCCTAAGAGTGGTGTAATGAGGTTAAAACCACAACAGTGGATAGTAGGTTCGAACGTTCAAGTTTGCTGAACATGTTGAATGTGTCATACTTTGGAAAAATTCTAGGAAACACTACATGTGTGAGACAATTGATCGTAATGGTGCATGATGGACGTATGTGGATGGGGAAGAGCATGCTTATCGACCCAATGCTGATATGGAGAATCACAAGACTGCCTTATCAAGGGTTGAATCCCACATGAGAGTTTTTTGAGAAAGATCAAGACAGAGAAATAATAGAAACTATGAGGAAACATTTTGGAATGGAAAAAGGGAAAAGAGGTTTTGATATCAGCTCGATCAATGAACAAGGAGTTCACTTCACACCACATATAATAGCTAGAAAATTCATGAGGAAGTGTCGGGCTAATGAATTCCTTGAACCAATAGTTTCATTAGCTACACAGTGCGCTAATGGGGTTCAGTAAAACTAAATTACATACTTATGCAAAGAGTTTCTGAATGAATTCTGCGAGGCTAAGGAGAAAGGTACTTCATTTAATTATGCATGGCTACTTCTAATAATTTCAATTCTTGCATCAAAAGAGCTAGAAAATTTACAGTTCCCTTCAGTAGCCTCAGATGTTTCTAAAGTTGCACGATATTTATCATTGCGGTATATGACTAATCGGTGCGTGCATAGGATAACAAATTGTTTTTTTTTATACATCATATGGACTTACACATGTTGGTGAGCTAACACCCTCTCTTGTCACCAAGCCTATACAAGCAATATAACTCTGTCACGAAGTTTAAGGTTGATTTCCAAAAAAATTACATTCAGGCTCGTAAGGACACAACAAAGACATTGCATCCCTTTCCATATTTAGTGATAGAAGAAAATAACCTTGCAAAGATACAACAATGGCCTGAGGGGTGGGTCATTGTGATGGAGACAAAGAAGGACACGACACAACACGGAGAAGCAAGTGGGAAGGAAAAATGTGAGCAAGAGGTAGAACAAGAGAATCACAATGACGAGGGTTACAAGGATCCTCTTGGAGGAGATGAGTAGAAAAAAGAGTATGAAAAGATAAATATAGACCCATTTGTCATAGCAAAGAGGAATCCAGGTGCTGAGTATGCTAAAGGAAGAAAAAATAAGTAGAAAGTAGACCAGAAAAAAGATATAACACAATTTTTCCTCACTGATGGGGACTTGGATTAGATTGGGGACATGATTCAAGAAGCAACGAAAAAATCATGGAAAATGTTAGAGGATCGCTACAATGCACTTCTAATAGGTGTTTAGGAGCATATAGCAGAACTAAAAATATTGGCATAGACATTAAAACACCCAGTACAGGAAAAGGAAAGGCTTCGAGAAGAAAGACTAGTCAAGCCTACACTTGGGGCACTGGTAGTGCAGATACCTATTAGATCCTTGTAGTTTGAATCCACTGAGGTACAAAAATAGGTGAAAGGATGGAAGTATGTGAACATGAACATCATAGAAATGCCACTTTAGGGATTACACGAGATGCATCAAGATATCATAGATGAGTTGAAGCAACGCAATCAACTCACTTCAAAGTTGAAAACTCAGGTAGAGAGAGAGTGATCTTTGCTGAAGCATAAGCTCGACCAGGCGATCCAAGAGAAGGACCAGACAGTACAACAAAAACATAAGCTGAATGAAGAGGTCAAATCCACATGCCACAAGGTTTTGGACCTTGATGTCTGAGAAGAGGAATTGGTGGAGGATAAGGTCATGAAGATCTGCCTTATAGTAAAAGGAAACAAGAGTAAGATTAGACGTATAATTCCAATATGAGACAAATATCAACAAGTTATAGATGAAGCTACATCCAACCACACCATGGGAAGTGCGAGAGCAGAGGTTGGTCGACCTAAAGGCTGTAGTGGCCAACATCTCTACAACAATGGAAACTTGTGGGAAGTTTTTGGATGAGAGCTTATAGATTTGGAATTCGTTGCAATAAGATCCAAATTTGAAGAAGCTACATGAGGAAATTTAGAATAAGAAACAATAGTTGGAGGAGATTCATCAAACTGTGAGAACCATACCAATCTCACAGAAGCTCTCAAAGGTCAATGAGGGAAATTCCCTCCAGAAGAAGATATAGCAGTTAAGGAAGGAAGAGAAGATTCTGAAAGAGAAAAATCAGCCATGGCAGGATAAGGCTTTCCAAATTTCCCAAGAAGTGGAGAAGAAACTTCAAAGCTTCGAAAAAGATAGGAGGCAATGATATAGAAGGCCACATGATCGATAACAGAAGCACTACTAGAGGAAGTTTGCAACAAAGAGAAGCATGTCACATACATTCTAAAATAGTTCAAAAATGCCAACAACATCATTGTAGAAAATATTAGAGGCAAATTCACTGAAAAACTCAAGAAAAGTCACATGTGAGTGTTGGAGAGCTGTTGGGCACAACCCAACTTGACCTAGATTTTGGCAAATACTTTACATCTTGTGGGGCAGAGTTCACACTGGAGCATGCAACATAGCATATTTTGAGGAAATAAATATATCGTGTGATGTTTTCAGGGCTTTAGGCTAGGTTCAAGCACCTCATTTTTGTAAAAAAGCATGATTTTGTAAGGCATCAACGGTTTTGGGAACATAGTTTCCTGTTTTACGGAGTCCATGGTATTTGAACCATGGTATCTTGAAAATGTAATCCTACAAATTAATAGTATATATAAGATAAAATAATAAGAAGAGAATCATATTGGTGATCTATATAATAATGTTGTAATCTGTAATTGGTAGCAAAGGAGAGGCTCTACAGCTGAGTGTGTAAGGGCCCGGGGAAGAGTTTGTATCTGAGTTCACAGACAGCCTGCAACTTACTGCACATGTCAAGAACTGGTTGTATTCAAAGATTAATTATAATAAGAAACAATTTTATGGACAATATTTTGGTGTTCTTGTGTGATTAATGTGTATGTTTTCTTATTATATTTTATAGAGTAGCAGTTATTACGATTTCATTTTGCTTCAGCACAGTGATGGTTTATGATTTTAATGGCATGTTTAAATAATTAACTGAATTGGGAAAAGTTATCTATAAGTTATAAGTTATCTATAACACTTGTCCAATTCCCTCAAGGCTTCAGAAACATGGTTTTGCATCCACCCATATTCACTTCGAGTGAGACTGTGATATGCTTGTAAGTCTTTGCTGAAAGGGCCAATGATCAGGGGTTTTGTTGGTGCACGGTATAGCTCGAATCTTGGCTAGTAAAAAACAAGAAAACAAATGCATGAAGTACATATAATGAAATTGTTGATGATGCTTATATATTATCAAATCTGTGATGATATAAGACTCTTTGGTGATGTTGCATGTATATATGATATGTTGAATATTTTTGTTCTCCTTGATGGAAGGAACATGTAGATATTGTTATATCATGCTATGATTATTTGATGATGAATATAATATGATTATGACTTCAATGATGCACAATTTGCAGTTATGGATTATTCCAATAGTGTAATTCTTGGTTCTTACACATGTTGCATAGCGTTGATACATGTACATGATATTATGCAAATGGTATGTTTCTTAAGGATTATGGTCCTAAATCCTGATGATATTGATAATATGGGATCAAAGGGATGCGTTTATTTTAAACTCTTATGACTGGTTGATGAAGATAAGTTAATATATATTGTTATATATATGTGATGGGATTTCAATAAATTTCTAAAAGGGAAGGCTTATGGATGATTACTTGAGTTGCATATTGATGAAATGGTTCCTAGTGTGATAATTTTTCTTACATGAAGATAATGGGACAAGAGATTAATGTTGGTGAAGGTTTCATGAATACATGGTTATTGATATACTACTGCTACATCTACTAGATAATACTAGGATACATGGCATGTTTAGGCACATGTTTATGATATTTAAGGATGATGCTACATTTCCATATCTTACTTCATGATGATATCATTGGTTCTCACATATGTTTTTGACGCGTGGAAATATATGTTGATGAGGCTATTCCTACAAAGGGAAATACCAAGCATGGAAAATTTTAGGGGCTAATATTCGCAGGTGGGCTAATTTTTCATGGTTTTTCCAAAAAAAAGATTCACCAATTTCCAATTTTTTATAAAAATGATTCGCCCAAATTTTACAATATAATTTTTTTATATTAAAAATCGCCCACATTATATAGACAATATATATAATATCATTATAAATTTGAATAATTTTACAAATACATCAATAAAAATTTTATAGTTTGCATATTAGGGACTAGTGAGATTCACCAAATTTTTAAACTTCAAGATAATTTTCCACCCTTAAAATTATCCCTGATACCAAGTTGAAATTAATGAGGTTAATAGGATGAGCTGATAAATGATCTCTATGGAAAAATATTATGATTTTGATTTTGCATACTTGGTCACAGGTTGATGATATTGAAAATATGCATGTTCCTATTCAGTATATGATGGTTTCTGATGACTATCATGGTCTTCATACGTCACTATAGAGGTATATGGTCTTGGTTATAGATGACATATTTGTGTCTTGATGTAAAGGTCATGAAAAGATCCATGATGTAATCATTGTAATACTTAAACATGTATGGACTATTGGGTTCAAGTCAATTGTGAATGTAATACCACTTTTGGTAGTTGATGTAATGATGAAGTCAAATATGTAACCCCACTATGTTGGGTGGTTAACGTAAGTTTGATTCCTTAGTGATAGGAAAAGTAATATTCAGTGAAGTCATATAGTCATTTACTTCATTACAAATCTTTCATAAGTTTCATCATGTGCTTAGGGGGAGCATGGTCAATATATAGTGCAGATCAGATCTACAGTGCTCATGACTCTACAAGGAAAGAGAAGCCTTCATTCAACATTGGTTAGTTATTTTCCATTAATGTCAAAGGGGGAGAGTACTTGGTGTTTGAAAATTTTGATATGTTCTAAGAGAAATGGGTATGGCTCCAAATCAAAACCTTAGGTCAACATGGCTCCCTACCGTTTCCAAGCTATAGACAGTTCATTTACTTCTACAAACAATCTAGTGTAGGAGAGAGGGATACGATGCCATAATTATACATTCAAAACCTCATTTTAGCTTATATGAATAATTGGGACCCAAATTCTAAGTCTATTGATATGAAATTAATGGCTCTAGCATCCTGTATAACACACAAAGAAGAGAGAGTAGTAGAGACTAAAATTTAGTAGATGGATTTGTGCTAGATTATATTTTATCATAGATTAAGTAGGATTTTTCCATTCAACTAATCTTTTCCACTTGTTAACATGTTATTTTTTCAATATTTAATTCATGAATGTGTGTAGTGATTGAAGGGTTGTCTACAATTATAGGGGAGGGATCCTCTCCATCTCATCAATCGTCCTTCTCTCCAACCTCCAAATCTACCATCAAAACCTTGTTTTGTGAAACTACCTTCACCACAAGTATGAGCATCCTTCCAAGTGAAAACAAAGCCTCCAAAGGGTTTTGTATTTGGCTGGAGGTGTTGGATTCCTATCCTTCACCTCATTACACCATATCTCACCTTTCCACACATTCTTTGAACCTGTTTGATCCTTAAAACCCTCTTGGCCTATTTCCTATAGCACTTTAGGACATCTTGTAGCAACTTCCTGTAGCAATGTTGTAGATTGACTCTTCACTCAATTTTAGCTCCTTTTTTTCCCTTTTAGCCTAGACTAGGATGAAATTGAACCCAAACTTTGAATTTATGGTTAGAAGAGACTTTTATGCCACTCCAAAGCTCCTTCCTTCCTTGTTGTAAAAATAAAGTAGGCATTAGGGTATTATTTTGTTTTAGAATTAGATTGAATTTTGTAGGTTTTAACCCTGTACATAAATTATCTAAAAATGAATCTTTAAAATAGAAAATAAACAATAGCGAGAGCATAAAACATAAAACATATAAAAACAAAGATTTTCCCCTGGATCCCAAATCGGTACGACCAGCTTGATTTTTCAGTATATTCCTTTTAGTGTTACAACACATATATATACATGCCGAAGCATACATAAACCCCAATCCATTATCCCTATATTAGAACATAATCGTAGCTCCCTTGACTGGATCTAAAAAATACCATGGGCTGAAAACCATCATGCCCCAAAACCATGTGCAAACCCATGCACAAAACCATGGGCAGGTCCGCCCATCGAAAAAGAAGGTCCAGAAAAAATTTCCTGGGGCACTGCCCCGCACCCCGAATAGGGGTGGCTGTCGCTCCCCTTGTCACCCCCTTGTTTCACCCAGCGCAACATACAGGGGAGGCTATCCCCCCCCAGTGACCCCCTTGCGCATGACTAGTCGTGGAAATAATATAACACATACCCAAAATTCTCCCACTTGTTGTTTTCTTTCCGCAGGGGGCCACAACAGAGATGATTCATTAGCCTAGCTGAGTCTAAGTGCTCACAGACTTCATCAATGCATCTGCAACATTCTTCAAAGTGTCCAAATTTATGAGCAACACCCTTTTGGCCTCAACCATATATCTCACAAAGTGATATTGAACATCATTGTGCTTTGTCTTTGAATGATAAGCAGGGTTCTTAGCCAAGAAAATTGCACTTTTCCTATCATATTCTATCCTTATAGCTTGCTGCACCAACCCCATACTTGAAAAAAATATCTGCAACCAAACTTCTCCCTTTCTTGCATGAGTGGCTTCCATGTATTCTTCCTCTGTAGTTGAAAGAGCCACTACAAACTGTCTTTTACTTATCAAACTAACTGCACCTCCAAATAGGCTAAACGCATACCCACTTGTAGATCTTCTTTTGTCCAGATCTCCAGCCCAGTCTGCATCAACAAAACCATGAATGTCCAACACACTTTCTAATCATGTTCTTCCCTAGTAGCATAAGCCATAATCACTAGTGCCACACAAATATATGAAAACTTGCTTCACTATTGTCCAATGCTCCTTCCTTGGGTTTGACATAAACATACTCAATACTCCCACTGCATGTGCAATGTCTGGTCTAGTACAGACCATTGCATACATCAAGCTACCCATTGCACTTTCATATGGAACACGGGACATATCCTCATCTTCTTCTTGTGTCTTGGGACATTGTTTGACAGACAACTTTACACCTACAGGAATCAGAACATTCACCAGTTTACTATCCTACATATTGAACCTCTAAAATATTGTCTCGACATACTTCCTCTGGTTTAACAGAGCTTCCTCTTTGCCTGATCTCTCTTAATTTCCATGCCCAAAATATAGTTTGCAGCACCAAGATCCTTCATGTCGAATTTGGAGAACAATTGGGTCTTCAAATCTTGGATAATTTCTTTGTCATTTCCAATCAACAACATATCATCCACATACAAGAATAAATAAATAACATGGTCACCATTTAATTTAAAATAAACACAGTGATCCTCCTTGCTTCTGGTGAAGCCAAGTCCCCGTATATAGGTATCAAAGTTCTGATACCACATCCTTGGTGACTGTTTTAACCCATACAGAGACTTCTTTAACCTGCATACCTATTCTTTATTTCCCTTCACCATAAAGCCTTCAGGTTGTTTCATGTAGATATCCTCTTCTAGATCTTCGTGAAGAAATTTTGTCTTCACATCCATCTGCTCTACCTCAAAATCAAATGCAGCAGCAACAAACAAAAGTAATCTAATAGAAGTAACTTTGGCAACAGGAGAAAAAATATCACCAAAATCAATTCCCAGCACTTGGGAATAACCTTTTTCTACCAACCTAGCTTTGTATTTATCCACCTTGCCTTATACATTCATCTTATTCTTAAACACCCATTTTCTCCTGACGGGCTTCCTTCCAGCCGACAACTCCAACAGATCACAT
Source organism: Pinus albicaulis (assembly GCA_034641835.2). Lineage (NCBI taxonomy): Eukaryota > Viridiplantae > Streptophyta > Pinopsida > Pinales > Pinaceae > Pinus > Pinus albicaulis. Next base: position 814,224,235 of record CM076584.1, read on the forward strand.
GCCTCATTTTTATGCAAGGATGCCATTTCATCAACCATTGCCTCCTTCTAGAGTTTTCCATCCTCTGAATCTACTGCTTCCCTGAAGGTTTTGGGATCATCATCAGCTATAGTTAAAGAAAAAATTGAACAGAAAGTAGATGGACTATACCTTTCTCGTTGTCTTCTTTCCTGAACTGATCTTCTCATAGATAGAGTTTGTGGCTCTTCCTCTTCTAAGCCTTCTTATGTTGTAGAGTTCAATTCCTCCTCCTTTAGCTCAAACTCTATCTTCTCAGGTTCCTTTGGTAGGAATTCATGTTCAACAAAATCTTTCACCTCTCTAAACACCACATCTCGGTTGTACACAACCTTCCTTGTTTCCAGGTTCCAAATCTTGTAACCCTTTAAACCATCCTTATACCCAATAAAGATGCACCTTTCAGATTTATTATCCAACTTTGTCCTTTTCTCCTTTGGAACATGTACATATGCATCACATCCAAATACCCTCAGATGTGAAAGAGAGGGTTTCTTACTAGTCCATACCTCATGTGTAATCTTATCCTCCAACGCTAATGAAGGTGATCTGTTAACCAAGTAACATGCAGTCTCCACTGCCTCTGCCTAGAATTCTTGTCCTAACCAGGTACCACTGAGCATGCTTATTGCCTTTTCCATCAGCATTCTATTAATTCTTTCTACAACTCCATTTTGCTGAGGTGTGTATGGAGTAGTCTTCTTTCGTGCTATACCACACTTCTTACAGAACTCTTCAAATTCCTTCTTGCAGAACTCCCCACCATTATTTGTCCTCAGCACCTTTATCTTCTTCTATGTCTGGTTTTACACCAGAGCCTTAAATTCTTTAAATATATCAAAGAATTATGATTTCTTCCTCAAGAAATATATGCATGTATTCCTTGAGAAGTCATCTATGAATGAAAAATAGTATACAAACTTACCCAGTGATGGAACCGACACAAGTCCAAGCACATCACCGTGCACAAGCTCTAATATCTTGTTTGCCCTCTTAGCACAAGAGGAAAACTCACCCGATTCTTCTTCCCATATTCACAATGTTCACAGAAATAAAAATCCAGAGAAATATTATACATACCGTATACCATACCATTTCCATGCAGTATCCGAAGGGCCTTCTCTACAATATGTCCAAGCCTTTGATGCCATAGCATGGTCTTTTCTCCAGAGACCAGTATGCTTTCCATTCCACTTTTGGGAACCACATAATTGTTGCATGCATCAATGATAGTGCTGCCCTAAAGCTTGTATAGAGTTCCAATCTGAACTCCCAGCATTAATACCAGTGCTCCTTGAACCATCTTGCAGGTATCTCTCTCGAACACTATTTTTACACCTGCATCATCCATCTTTCTTACAGAAATCATATTTCTAGCCAATTTAGGAATGTGCATAACACCAGGAAGTGTTCTAAGCCTTCCATCTTGCAGCCTCAGCTTAAATTTTCCACGTCCGACAATTTTGGCCTTCCTATCATCCCCTAAGAAGACATCACCGCCATCATATTTCTCGTACTCGCAGAACCACTCCATATGGGGAGTGAAGTGAAAAGATGCACCCAATTCAATCAACCATGACTCATGATCTACATGTGTATTTGAAGAAGAAGCCAAATAAACATCCCCACCTTCATCTGAGCTAGTTTTTTCCTTTGCGGAAGGAGCATCATCATATCCCTTTCCTTTCTCAGGAGCTTTAGATCTGCAGTCCCTTTTGTAGTGCCCTTCCTTTCCACATTTTCAGCACACCTTTACAAACTTTCCAGGAGATTTAGATCTCCCTCTAAATTTAGATCTCCCAATAAAAACCTTATTCTTGTTTCTGATATGAGACCTTCCTTGTACAGATAAGGCATCTCCATTCTGACTCTCCATATTTCTCTGTTTCATTTCCTCCAACAGCAAGGCTGAGACAATATCATCAAAATTCAAGGTAGTTGTATTGCTACCTATTGCAATAACTAGAATGTCCCATGAATCTAGTAGAGAACACAAAAAACTAATGCAATTATCTTCATTTAATATTTTAATATCAATAGATGATAGCTGGCTTACCACAGTATTGAAGGCGTTCATATGCTCTGTCACTGAGTCTCCATCCTTCATCCTCAGGTTATACAACTTTTTATGCAGGAACACTTTATTCACCAGAGACTTAGATTGGTACAAAGTCTGTAGCTTGTCCCACAAGGTCTTTGTCATAGCTTCCCCAGATACATTCAAAAATACTGAATCTAAGACACACAACCATATTGTGCTCTTTTCCTTTTGATCCAGCTTCTTCCAGTCTTCATCTGACATTTTCGTTGGTTTAGTACCCGGATCTACCACAATCCACTGATATTTATCCACCAGCAGGTCCTCCATCTTGATCTTCGACAACTCAAAAATATGACCATTAAATTCTCTATCTTTATATTCACGTCGCTCTCCATATTCTTTCACCGCACGAATCGATCCCACAGATCTCCCACTGAACAGGGTCTACCTCAAGCCTGAGAAAAAAACCTCTCAGTAGCAAAGGTGTCCCCTTGAAGCCGAAACAACTCTGATGCCAAATGTAGGTTTTAACCTTGTACAAAAATTAACTACAAACGAATCTTTAAAATAGAAAATAAACAATAGAGAGAGCATAAAACATAAAACAAATAAACACAGATATTTTCCCCTCGATCCCAAATAGGGATGACCAGCTTGATTTTTCATTATATTCCATTTAGTGTTACAACACATATATATACATACCGAAGCATACATAAACCCCAATCCATTAACCCTAGATTAGAACATAACTATAGTTCCCTTGACCGGATCTACAAAATACCAGGGGCCGAAAACCATCATGCCCCAAAACCATGTGCAAACCCATACAAAAAACCATGGGCGGGTCCACCCATCGAAAAATAAGGTCCAAAATTTGTTTCCTAGATTGATACCCCAGACCCTGAACATGGGGGCCTGCCGCACCTCATGTGACCCCCCTATTGCACCCGATGCAACGTACAACAGGTGTTATCACCCCCCCTGTGACCCCCCCCCCCCCCCCCCCCCGCGCGCGTGACTAGACGTGTAAAGAATATAACACATACCCAACAAATTTCACATGAAAGTACAAGTTAAATGAAGTAGTAGATAGGATTTGGTTTATGCTTTCATGAAGTGTGTGATGATAGAATATTTTAACTACTACAAATAAGTATATAGATGGAGGAATTATTTCCATAACATAGTTTACTTTTTCTGCAACTAGGTTAACTATTTATGCTTTGCTTTCACTGTCAATTGCAAGTAGATTTTGATATACATTATCTTTGTATTATACTAGAATAAATTCCCCGCATCACAATAGCTAGATGCACTTTAATCAAGTAGAAGGAATTCCCTAGAAGTACTACTTACCAAAATACCTAGTTGATGGTAGCATAAGTAGAATCCATCTATTGTGCATATAGGACTGTCACCTCTAAGTTTCTACGAACCTCGAGTTGATAAGTAAATTTGAGTATCCCTTAGAAGTTGCAACACTCTTGGTGCAATACCAGGGCTCACCACCTGTTAGGCCACGAAAAAGGTATAATTCCTCTCCTTATTTCCTTAATAACTGTTATGTTTTTAGGCAAGTTTTTCCTTAATTTGCAATGATTTAGGAGAAAAATGATGGTAAACGAAAGTTGAAAATAGTATAGTTACTGTGATATTTTTAGATATCAAAAAGGTAATAATTCGAGTAAATTGTTATGCAGATTAGCCTAAGTGAAAAAATTTTGTTTCTCGAGATATTGGAGAAAGATATTAATCGAGCCAATGCCTCATTTTTGGCATATTATAGCTCGACGTCTGAGTGTGGTCGGAGAATGAAGGAAAAGGGAAATTGATCGTTACTATGCGAAGGCTTATGGTTAAAAGAAAAATCCATAAAATCTTTCGATCCTTGGGATAGATCTATATTATGTTTTTAAAGGAAATATATAATATAGCAAGTGAAAGACAGATGTTGTTCATGTTCCGCTTTATTATTTCACTTTCACTGTGTATTACATACAACGATATGGGTTTGAACCTTTTTGAGGTTATTCTGTAACACACTTTGAAGTAAATGAAGTTGCATAATATTTTACTTTCATCTTCTGGATTGAATTTATCTAGGTAGTACTTCTAGAGATAATGGGCCTAGTCACCAAAGGTTTTAATCTATATTATGTATCATTGACAGCCATATTACCTTTCTATGATTCACATTAGTTGTGGTACTTTTTACTTGCCTTTTCTTTTATAGTAGATAATTAATTGAATCTTGTATCTTGAATTCCGTTAAGCATCTTCTAAAGTCATTTATTGGATTATGTTACATAGATGTGAAGTATGAATGTTTGAATTTTAGAAGTTACCATTGATAAATAAAGACTTTTGAGCATTTGTGTGATTAATATTTTCTCCTTATGTGTAGGATTTTTTGAAAAAATAGATTTAAACAGCTTGCGAGTTAGAATAGTTTATTTCATCATGACTGTAATTGTAGGAGTAATTATTTTCTATTATCATTTATTTATGCAAAGATTGAGTTAGGATAATGATTCATGTAACTTCCTGTAATAGTTATTTTCCACTTTGTCATAGTCTAAGACTCTATTCTTGCATATATTGTGATGATAGGCTTGAAACAAAAGATGAATCCCAGGTTGATAAGATTAATGAGATAGGATTAAGATTGATTTTTAGGAGTCATATTAGTGCCCAACATTTTAGCACCATTGTTGGGGAAGTTGTCGAATTATAGGTTGTGTCTCTAGAAGGCTGGGTATTGCATACATAAGGTAAGAACCTACACATGTGTCAGGTCAAAATATTTCACCTATCACCCACTTCTAGTTGATGAGATTAGGTTATGTGAGTGTGTATCTAGTTTCTTTTTTTATTTAAAGTATTGATGTGTAGTAAAGAGTTAATGTAAATGTGTATGAATAAGGAAAATAATCAAGTAAACCAGTACCAAAAACCACAAAACCTAATGATCGATGAGCCTTGGGAGAACGACCTTCATTGACGAAATTATTCGAAAATATGAATCTCAAGCATCGGTAGGACCCAAAAAATTATATGGGAAGGGCTCTATCATAATCCCTCAAGCGAAAAAATCACCAACTACATCTCATGTTGAGATTCATAGAAAAACTGAAGAATCTGAGAAAAGCTTTAAAAGAATATTTTTTCAACATTATAGTCCTTCATAAGAGGGAAATTCCTGTAATTTTAAAAAAGGATAAGGAGAGACCAATGGAGCAGATCCAAGATCGTCAGGATCCAGATCTCCTGTGATCTTTATAGAAGAGAAAAAATTGGAGATTCTAGACTTAGGAAGTATATTAAAATCCCCTAGGGAGCTAAGTAGTATCCATAACTCCCTTGCTCAAATAATACCTCTTTATCAATAAATCCCTGAAGATAAATAGCATATATTCGATCATATGGAAACCCGAGCACAAAAAAACGATACCTCGACATTGGTATACCCTATTTTTGATCTAGTGGCTAATAACCTGATGAAGGCCATCCATTTACAAAATATTCCAAATTTTCATGAGATGACCTCAGAGGATATAGGTGCCTTTTTATTTGAATTTGATATCTTGTGCAGATGGTATGCTTATACCAGTGATCCACATAAATTAAAATTGTTCCCTTATACTTTGAAGGGGGCAACATTACAATGGTTTATGGGATTTGGGGGGGCGGGTGGGGCACTATCGATTCTTGGGATGCAATGAAAAATGTTTTTCTTACAAAATATCAGGATTACTGTTGATCCAGGGATCTAAAAATGAATTTTTTAAAAGGACTGAAAAATATAGTGAAACTTTAGAGGAGTATATTGAGAAATTTCAGTACAACTTACAAAGGTACACATATAGTACCTTACCAAAAGAAGTATTGAAAGTTCCTTTAAGAAAAGGTATGAAATATGAGTGGATAGAAACATTGAATTTGATGGGTCAAGGTGATATTTATAAAGAAGAATATGACGATATTGTTAAACTATGTATCAGGTGTTCATGTGGTATTATACGAGCTAGATATAGAGTACGAGATCCCCTCAAACCTGTGCTATTTGCACTAAATAACATTCAACAGATCAGTTTCCATCGCTCCCCTGATTAAAATTTGTATTCAAAGAAGCCAAGGAGGAGAGAGATCCTGCATACCTAATGGATCAACGTCGACCATGATAATCATGTCCTCCAGTTATGATGCAATATCCCTCCTCATTTTATTCTAGATATTACATGAAACAACATAATCCTGGAAACAAATGGTAGGGACAATCACCCTTTAACTCTAACTCACAATATCAGTCATATCCTACTTCACCATGGATGAATCCATCGTTTTTTGGATCAGGATGACAAAATTCCTAATATCCTACACCACTGTGGAAAAATCCAGTTTCTAATTCCTATCCTTCGCAATGGTCCAACATGCCTGCACATAATTAAATGTGGCCTCAAAATTGGTAGCATCTCGTGGGATTGATAAATCCACCCCTGGGGAAAATCCCTCAATATCAAACCACACTGGAAGCTCCATTTCAGTTACCTCCTATCCTCAACCATTGTCACCTCCTCAACTACTGGCTCAAACAAATCCTAACCCTAACAGTAGACCTATCTAGTATGTGAAAATCTTTGAAAATTTGGTCTATGAAGTAAATCCCTTATGATGTAATGAGCTCTGGCTGAGATTTGTACACATTTTTTCTCCTGAAGAAAATAAGAATGATCATGATCAAGAAAATAGTAAATAAGAATAGACTCATAAATCCTTCGATTGTAGTTATTTCAGAAACAAAGGCAATAGAAAACACAATCAAGCAATGAAACCTTGAAAAAGTCATAGCTACTTCCTCTCCATTCCCTGAAAGATTCAAAATAACCAAACCAACAATCTACCCTGAGTTTTATATTCTAGGGGAATTGAAAAAATTGTGTATAAAAATTCCACTCCTGCAGGCTATACGAGATATCTCGATTTATGCCAGAACGATCGAGTTATGCGGGAAAAATCTAGGGAGAAAACCAAAAATTCTAGCCATAGTTCATGTTGTAGGAACATCATAAACCAAAATATCCACCCACAGTTCACGTTGTAGGAACATTATCCAACCTCATTTTAGGAAAATAGGTTCCTGTTAAATATGAAGATCTAGGAAGTCTGGTCGTCATCATCCAAATACAAGGTTGCAATTTTCCAAACATGTTGGTAGACTTAGGAGCATCTATTAATCTTATGACCTATGATACTTGTAATATCTTAGGTATTAGAAATTTGAGGCCAACCTCAAACTCGCTAGAATTAGTTGGTAGGTAAGTGGTCAAGCATGAAGGAACTTTGGAAAACATTATTTTCTCTGTATACCCCTTGGAATAACCTATATACTTCTTGGTCATCAACCCAAAAAGTGGACGATATGGACATCCACTGATACTAGGAAGACTATGGTTAGCAAAAAAAGATGCATATATAGGATGTCGAACTGGAAACATGAAAATTGCGAGAGGAAACGTTGTCAAAAATATTATTCTATACCCTCTGGCTAAACCTAGTCCACTTGTTCTAAATTTTCAATTACGCCAACATATATATCAAGAATAAAATATGTGTTCTCCCCTTCCCTTAGATGAAGCTCTGAGACTTAAAAATCAGTCAGAGGACAATGTAATCAACAGATTCATCAATAAACCAACTATTATTGGAAACCTAGCATGCCAAATGCTAAAATAAATGACTGATAAGGATGCATAAGGAGACCCCTTAGAAAATTTAAATGAAAATAATATTCCCACAAATTTTTTACATAACAACATTCCAATTGAAATAGAAAGCAGAAAAACCCTTAATATTAATGATGGTTTGGAAAAACATTAACAACAGAAATTAATGAAGGTTCTCCATAAATAATATCAGGATTTTTCCTGGGAATATTCAGACATGAAAGGTCTTGACTCACAACTCTACACCCATCACATTTATATCAAAAAATATGCCCGTCCTATTCGGCAACCCCAGAGTAGGTTAAATCCGCACCTTAGAGACATTTTGAAACAAGAATTGCAGAAATTGTTGGATGTAAACTTGATATACCTAATTTCAGATATCCAGTGGTTTTCACCATTTGTAGTCATCCCTAAGAAATATGCGAAATGGAGGATTTGTGTATATTATAGACAAATCAATAAGGCTACCCAAAAATACCATTTCCCCCTTCCTTTCATAGACCAAGTCCTTGATGCTTTAGCTGGAAAGAAATTATTTTATTTTCTAGATGGTTTTAGTAGTTACAATCAAATTTAGATTGCTCCATAAGACCATGCTTACCTACCCATGGGGTACATTCATATATAGATTTTTACCCTTTGGACTACGCAATTCTCCCACGACATTCCAAAGAGCCATCTTGAGAATTTTTTCCGACCTAATAAATGAGGGACTTGAGTTGTATATGGATGATTTTACTCCATTTTGGGATGATTTTGATAAAGCTATGAAGAATTTAGAAAATGTCCTTGAGCGTTGTATTGCTACAAAATTGTATTTAAGAAATTAAAAATGCGATATGATGAAACTGAAGGTGTAGTTTTAGGGCATTACATTTCTACTGCAGGAATTCAGGTGGATCCAACAAAGATTGAGGTAATCCTTAAGTTTCCTAGACCCCACACACAAAATGAGGTAAGAAGTTTTCTTGGTTATGGAGGGTATTATTGCAGATTTATAGAACATTTTCAAAGATAGTTGGACCTTTATACACTTTAACAGGAAATGTCGAGTTTGAATGGTCTAACAATTGTTGTGTTTTGTTTGCAGGTCTTAAGAAACCCATTTTGATAGCACCAGTATTAAGAGGACCAAGCTGGGAGCTACCTTTTCACATCTTCTCGGATGCATCAAACACAACCATCGACGTTGTTGTTGGAAAAGAGGAAGAAAAAAAACCTTATGCTATCTACTATATCAACAAAAACCTCAGTCCAACTGAGTTAAACTATATAGTAATAGAAAAATAATATTTTGTTGTTATACATGCTATTAATAAATTCCGACATTATATAACATGTTATCTAGTTTTTCTATACATTGATCACTTTGCTATTAAATATTTAGCTAATAAACCCATTACTAATGGCTGGGTGACTCGATGGTTATTGTTGTTGCATGGATTTGATATCACCATAAAGGATCAACAAGGAAAAGAAAAATTTGTGGCAGACTTCCTTTCTTCAGTACCTAAAGTGGATGACCATCATCCGTTGGACGACAAATTTCTATATGAGCATATATTTATCATGATAATAAAAAAACCATGGTATGCTGATGTTGAAAATTACTTGGTGGTAGGAAAATTACTAACACATCTGTCACCACGAGAAAGAAAAATAATCATACAACGCAGCTCACATTTTTCCTGGATCAATGGTTATCCTTTCCACACTAGTTCTAATTTTTAAATTTGAAGGTGCATTAGAGGATATGAAGTTTATGACATCCTGAGGACCTACCATGATGAACCCCGGGAAGGAAATCTTTCAAACCGTCCAACTAGACATTTAGTTATCCAAATGGGCTATTATTGGCCAAAAATATCTAAAGATGCAAAAAAGTATGTCCACGCCTGTGATAGTTGTCAATGAATGGGCCATCCTGGACAAGCCAACGAAATGTCCCTAAAACAACAAGTGGTGGAAGAACCATTCCAAATATGGGCATTGGATTTTTTCGGCCCCTTCAATCCACCATCAAATCAGAAAGTGTACATATTGTTTTGCATAGATTATGTAACCAAATGGGTCGAAGAGGTAGCCTTTCCAAGAGCTACAAAGGAGGAAGTAATTAATTTCATGTTCGATGTATTTGTGCGATATAGATTACCAAGGGAATTAAAAATAAATGGAGGGCCACAATTCACATGTCATAAAATTTCAGCCACTCTTTAGAAATATCATATTAAGCATAGAGTTAATTCCCCATATCACCCCTAGGAAAACGGACAAGTGGAAAGCACTAAAAAGGTCCTGGAAGCAATTCTGACCAAAATTGTATCCACAAATCGTCGAAATTGGGAAGTCAAACTCCCAGAAGCCCTATGGGCTTATCAGAAAACATGGAGGAACACTATGGGTCACACACCATATCACCTTGTCTTCGACAAAGAAACAATTTTTCCAATAGAATTTGAAATAAAGACTCTTAAGAGTCTAAGGGAAATTGGATTATATTTTACAGAAGCACAAAACCAACACTTACAACAAATTAATGAGTTGGATGAAGTGTATATGTTTGTTGTATAACACACTACTATTATACAACAGTAGAGATATAAATGGCACAACCTTCTGATTAAAAATAAATCATTCCAAAACAGAAATTGGGCATTGCTATATGATTCTAGGTTCCATGATTTTCCAGGGAAATTACAAATAAGGTGGCTCGGGCCATATGAAATCAAATAATTCCACAATAATGGTACAGAAACATTAAACATCATCAATGGGTTTGGTGTCTCTTTCCTAGTAAACAGACATCAACTATGCCTTTACCACCAACTGCTCACAAAGGAATATTTTTACCATGAGGTGAGTAATGATCGTGTTTTTCAAATCATAGCTGACTGAGACAAAAACTTAGCAGCTCCATCTCCATAAATATTATTTTCTTTATCACTTTTTATATAATGTATATATATTTTATTTACGAGTTAATAAAGTTTCCTTTTATTATTTTCTTTCTTCTCTCTTTCTTTTGCTTCCTTTTTTACTCTTAATAATAAAAAAAGGGTAAAATATATTTAGGAGAATTGTTGTTCCCTTCAGCACAATTGCTTTTCCCTTTAGTATAGTTGTTATTCCGTTTCTATTTCACAGTCAATGTTTCCTTCACCGCAATTCATGTTCCATTCCGCATAATTTTTGTTCCCTTCGGCATAATTGTTGTTCCCTTCAGCATAATTGTTGTTCCATTTGGTACAGTTTTTGTTCCCTTTGGCACAAGTGTTGTTCCCTTTGTACCAAGCTATCTATTTCTCATATAATTAATTGCAATATTTGAAATGGAACTTAAAAATCATTGATCTTTAATTTATCATGGTGTTAAAGATCATGCCTTATCTATCACCCTATGAGGAACATTATTTTATCCTCTGGCACATCCTATTTTAAATATTTTCTTTATATTTATATCTTTCTGAAAGAATTTTAAATTTTCCATGATATATCACCACCATAGTAGTTTTATATTTTTTTGACATCCTTAATGGTGATTCTATTTAAACATAACAAAGGGTTGACACAAACTTTATTTGGCATCCTTTTTCTTCCTTACGCCATCCTTAAAATCTTAAGGAGTTGATGAGCCACCCTTCATGAATAAAAAGATAAATTTTTAAAAAGCTATATTTCCTGATAAGTACAGGGGCTCTCATCATGAGCTAGCCTACTACGATGATAAGATAATAACATAAGTAACATTCCCATTATGGCTACCAAACCAGGGTTATGGCCTTTTTTACTTTGGTATCAAAAGGACAAGACGTCTCATCACAAGATGGCTTGTTCACCTTGTTATGATCTGGTGAGTAGCATTGATGTTATCTGGTCACCATGCCAGAACAAGGACCTTTTGAGAAAAATCATTTAAAATAATAAATATGATATATCATTCATAGGATACTAGCTCATCTATAGGTTAAAAAGGAAACGTTGTCGAGGCTATGGACGCCTACTGGCAGCAGTGGCTCTACCTGTGGCATTGGAATATATCTTGAATTACCGTATCATAATTATGTTGTTAGACCTCATTCTTTTAGAAAGAAATCACCATCATCAATATCTATGCCTATCTTTGTAAAACAACTAGAGGTGGTATATAAACTATAAAATGAACATAACTATAAACTTTTAGACCTCGAAATATGCATATTGCCTATAAAGGAATATCGACAGATATACATTTTTATGTTCTCCAAAGGTTATTTATTTTAAAAAGGAAATATTTTTACACATGGTATATCATTATCATTATTGTACGTCATAAATCCACGTATATATTCCATTTAATTATTCCCTCCTTCTGATTGAGCCCGAATGCACCATTGCCATTCGCGGTAATGACTACTCCTTTGTGAACATTTAATTTCCATAACACTATCAGTCATGGTTGACCTTTATATTGGAGGGAGGTAAGGCATATCACGTGCATGACACGACTAAGCACAACTAAAAAAAATGGTGATTTTCGTCACAAAAAAGCACATTTGACAATGTTACTTTGTCATATATGTTGTCACTCCACTGGATCTCTGAGGCTGAGAAGAGACCAGCAAAGGTAATTACATACCACGATCTCGCCAAGTAGATAACCCTACTAGGCAGGAGAGGGATCTCTCCAAGGGATCACAGCCAAGAGGGATGGATCAATTAGGTTTTAGGCTAGGTATAGTGGGTTTTGATTGGTTTATTTTGGAGCTGGATGAGTGAATTAGGTCAAAGAGGTAACTAGGTCAGGGAAAAAAAGATCATCATTGCAGACATATGATGGGGCAAGGTAGGTAGGTAATTTAACACTTTAGGATTCTTCGGTGAGATATATCAAACTGGCGAGGTGCTAAAAAGAGCATGATAGTACATGTATTCATTTTAAACTGAAGAAATGAAAGAAATTATGGTGATTCTCCCAAAACAAAGCATGAAATATGTATTCTACCTATCAAACTTTAGAATAAAAAATATCATAGAACTATAATTAACATGTAAATTTAAAAAAATTCATACATATGAAACAAAAGAAGAAACTATGCCAAAGTACAGTATCACAAGAATCCCAAAAGGATAGTTGCAACTCATCCAATATATTCCTGGAAAAATCTGAATACACTAGCATCTTTGATCAATACAACAACATCCAACCAGTGAAATGAGTCAAGAAATGAAATATATAGACAAAAAAACTTATCCCAACCTCAGGGTTTGAATCCCTAAGTTGTGGAACTGATCCACACAAGTATGAACTGCAAACCGAGAGTGTAGGGAGGTTAAACTAACTCATCCCTAACTTACAATATTTTACCTAATGTATCTACCCCTAGGTAACTCAAAAAAATTATAATTACATTTAAATCCATCAATTAAATTGGTTAAAACATGATTTTCCATGGTTAAACTGAGAAAACTGGAAAAAATCAGGAATAAAAGAGAATGGTTAGGAGCACAGCGCAGTGTCACAAGCACAACGCCTTATTCAACTCAACTTTTGAAGGGATTTCTGATGTTCAAATTGAGCTCAGGATATCTCATTGGAAAGATGATCCTGTCTAGTTTCCAAAAATATCCTTGGTTTAAAAAAATGTTAATATTTGACCCTTCAAAAATTCAATATCCCAATATTGGTCAGGAGCGCAGTGCCTAGCTAAAAACGAGGGCAAAAAAATGATGTTTTGAGTGTTTTTTTACGTTTTCCCTTGCCAGTTTGACCAAATTTTCTTAGAAAAGTGTCGAACATGACTGAATATTACCTTATGAATCCAATGGTACACTTTTTTTTTCATTTATATCCTCTTAGAAGAAGCGCACCGCCTAGGGCGCTGCGTTCTTGGAAGTCTAGTTGTGCTAAAACTGTCAAAAGTTGCAAAAACCCAAAAAAATTCAAAAATTACGCAAGATTTTTCCAAAATTTTCTTGTGGATGCTTGATGAAGTGTGATAAGCAATGAGGTATGCCTTAGTAAGGATTTCAAGCTTGTCTGCTTCCTTTTACTTGGCTAGGGTTTGCTTATGTTTCTATTACAATTGCTTGAGTTTAATGCTACAAACCTTTTTTTTTGTGATGTACCTGTTGGACATGTTTATGAGCATTATTTTTTGTTTTCCTCAAGATGGATTTTGATCCTATCAAGCCATATATCTCTATCATATTCAATATCATTTGCAATCCTCTCCTCAAAAGTGAGTTTTTCATCCTCAATCTTCTGATGTTGTAAAGCCCTCTTAAGACCCCTTGTATTTGGTCTTGTTTTGTTGCTTTGGATATCATCATGGTCAGGATCATCCAATGGCTTCATGGATTAATTTTTTTTTTTTTTGAGTAGCTCTAGCTCCATAAGTACTTGTTGATCTTTTAACTACTTATTCTCCTGCTCAAGAAATGAAATGACAAACTAAGATCTATCCAAATTAGTTTGCAACTCTCTAATTTGGGTATCCTTCTCTTTGAAAATCGAAATTGAGGCCTCATGATCACCCTCTTGATCAAATTCAACTAGGTCAAAATATGTTTCCTTATCATGAGGGTAATCATCCTCTTGCATGACTTCCTCATGCACAACTGCCTCTTTCTGCTTTTTCTTTCCCTTTTGTACCTGCTTTGCTGATGAAGAAGGTAAGGTCCCTCCCAAAATCTGTGAGGAAAACACCTATCTATGCCCTCTCTGATATGTTTTATCCAATGTGTCTTTCTCAGCCTCTTTTGTCTTTGTAGGCTCTTTGACCACCACTCTGCTGGATGACCCAATATGACTCTGAAATACTGGTGATGGTGATGATATGGGTCTAGTAGGCTGAGATGATGGAGGAATATATGTAGAAGGCTGAGATAAAGGAGGGATGTTTTCAGCATGCTGAGCTTGTGGAGGAGTGAAAACATCATTGGAAATGAAGGTATCCCAAATATGCAACTAATTTGGATGATGGAGTACAATGATTTTGATCAAGGAGTGATGAAAGAGGTTGTTCATCTGCTGATCATATTCTCTCTTCTGTACTATGTAGGCCATTTTTTATATGCTCCTAAGAAAATAGTATGGGATATTGAGAAACTTGACTCTTGTGAAGTGCATGAGAAGTCTAATATGATATGTGTAAAGTTTGGAGAACCTTCCTTCACAAGATAAGTACTTCATGATGATTTTCATCATGGGGGTATACCTATCAATAAGGTAACTAGAAGGGAAGACTCTCTTTCTCCCATTTCTATACCTTGGTTTGATGAATGGTTCATAATACTAGTCATCCAAGTCTTTGGCTTTAAACCACTTCTCACCCATTTTTGGTATCCTTGTGGCAGTAGCAGTGATAAGTGTGGATATGGTGAAGGTCACACCCGCAAGGGTTACTTGATTGTCTTTGAGGTTTGAGATGAAAAATCTGCTCAAAACAGGGTGGTGTTGAACTCTTTAGATCATTTGGCATAAATCAAGGAAACCAACATATTCAAAGCAAGAGGCTGTCATAGGTGAGGCCATCAGTTCTCTAGTGTTGTTGGGATCAAGACTCATAATTATTCCTCCCTTGTGTGGTCTCCTTTCCTCTCTGTCCTCCTCTTCCTCAATGAAATCTTTGCCTTCCTCCTCCATGGTGTTTTTAGTTTTGAAACCATAGGGTAGGGAAAAGGGAGTGGAAAATAGGTTTAGGGAGTGGGGATGGGATTAGGAAAAATATGGGAAATATGGAAGGGGATTAGGGAATTTAGGGGACTGATATGGGATTAGAATACTTAGGGAAATGAGATGAGGAAATTGATTACATGTATAGGGGAAGATGCCTAGAAAATTTGTAGTATAGGAGCTAGGGTTTTGGGAAAGGTAGTTTGGGGACAATGATTTAGTGTTTTAGGGATAGTATTAGGCTTTAATATGATATGGGAAGGGAATGCAGGGTCTAGGGAACAATTTAGGGCTGTAGGAAAGAAATTTAGGGTTTCTTAGCTTAAAAAATTTGCAAATTTGAATGGGATATTTAACACCTTAAATTTACAAATGGGAAATTCTAGGAAGGAAAAAATAGTGTTTCTTACTTGTATTGAGATGGAGAAACCCTTTTTTGGTGGTTTGGAGATGTTACTTGAAATTTTAAAGGCTATGAATGAAACTGTTCAGGAGCACAGTGCCTAACTGCCAGGAGTGCAACGCCCCTCCTCTAGAAGCACAATGCCTTTACCAGGAGCATTGTGCCTTGCCTCCAAGAGTGTATATCCACCCAAATTTTGAATTTTGATCCTACAAATTGATTTTTCAACCTGAGGGAGTGTGACCTCAACAGTTGGGAGAGAAAATAAATGTTTTCTTTGTCTTGTGATGGGCTTTATACTTGATGATTTGAATGAATTTGACTTTGGGACCCACTTTTCTTTGTTCTCACTCACTTTAAACTTTGACATATTTACCTTTCAATTTTGTTTCTATTCTTTGGAGATTGATCATTTGATTGATTGAAAACACTTTGGACTTTAAAACTTCTAAGCTTTTTTTGCACATGAAAATTTTGAGTTGACAGCTATCTTGGAACCATGAACTTATTACATATAGAGAAAACATAAAATTACATGACGAAATTAAAATTACATAATGGAATAAAAAATAAATATTACATTTAAAATTTATATGGTAAAGTGAATTTATTGGTCACTCTAAGCCTTGTTGGTCTTTTATGCAATGGAAATGATGTTTTATTGGACCTTTAAAACCCTAAGCCTTAATGGACATACTGACTAAATGGACTTCATGATGATATGACTGAAAAGATAATAAAGACTCATGAATAATGGACACTCACCATGTGATAAAGTGAGCCAGCAAGTGATGAATTGTCATTTTTTGAAAAGAGTGAACTTTTATTAAAATCTGCACTAAGTGACGAAGGTTTTGCATGACCTAGTGGAATTATTAAAAAATTCTGAGTGGGACCCCTAACATGACATGAAAGAGTTAATTTTGATCACTGGTTGAAGGATGAAAATACTAATACTAACATTGGCTCCAAATGGGGGATGAAATATCCTTGGAGGTTTCAAGAACACTATAGACCAAGTATCCTACCCATTGGGAATGGAGTCAAAAATCATAAACCAAACTAAATGCCGAAAACTTGATATAATAAACTGACTCAGGATTGACTCAAAACTGACTAAAAAGATGCTCATAATTGAGCTTATTTAACAAAACCTACTCTAACTGATCCATTCATCACCTATTCAAGTGAAATGGAATATCCAATGCAATCATGCAAGCATTATGGATGCTAGTTGAATTCTTTGCAAGTGCTTTCTCATGAGCAGAAAGAGAGAACTACTAAGGGGAAACTCTAATGAAAAAATGTCAACAAATTGAATCTTAATGAAATTACAAAGCATGAGCCCACCAACTCACCTCAAGAATATTGCAAAAGGATCTTCATAGGATACATATTAATTTCCATCCCATCTAATAAATTACTGCTATATTCTAGGAAGTCTCCATAACATGAATATGAACTTTCATCTTTACCCTTACTTTCCTTATATGACCGCAATTGTTTGGATGAGCTTTTTAATGAGACTCCTACTCAAAATGAAAAAGAAACCAGATGTCAGATCAATTTTATATCAACACTCTTTTCAGGCTCACATTTAGATAATGGAGAAGGACTTTTACGATAGATCTGATCCAACACATCAGCTATAGGTTCATGAAAAACTTGAAAAGATTGTTGCTTTCTAGTCTTGGAAATTTTTTCTCTCATAAATTGAAATGAAGAAAAAAATAAAGGAAAGTATACTTAACTTATTTCAAAATTTTATGCATTTTCCTCATCGCTACCATCATAGATGTGCATCAGTTGATCACTACATTTCAGTTGCTGAAACTGAGCTTCTTCCTCCCCCAAACTAGTTGTTGATTGCTCTGCAGAATTAGCTTCAATTTGGAGAACATAATCATCATCATACTGATCAAACTTTGGAAAATCATCAAAATAATGAATGTCACAAAAAATACACATTAGATCAATAGATTTTTCCTCCAAATATTGATCTACAAATCCATTTTAATGATTTTCTATAAATTAATTGAAACAACAATCATTTTCTGATCTATGGTAGCTGTAATTAGCAGGATAGTTTTTAAGGCTAGAAACTTCTTCTTCTTCTGCAATAAGTGAGGGATGGTGATATTGAAAAAAAAATTAATCTCTCATGGTGATATTTTTCATTATTTACTCTATTGTACTTACCAAAATGTCGAGCTTCACTTCTGAAGATTTCAAGCATTCTTTCTCTATGTTCTTCCTTTCTTATGATTTCAATCTTAAAATTTTGACCAGAAAATTAGCTTCTACAACTATTGCACTGTCCTACATTTCTCAGAGTGATGTAATTTCCCTTTATCTCAATCTAAATTCCATTTCCAGAGCAAAGACATCTAGGTAGTGTAAGAGGGCTGAACCAAGAGGTGGTTTTATATCAACAGGGATTGAATGGTAGACTTGATTGAACTTACCTAAAAAGTGTTGCACTGTTTCTCCTGATTTCCTTTTAAAACTATCATATTCTTCTAAAATCATAAAAGGATTCCTCTTGATCACCCATTTATCAAGGAAGACTTTTACAAACTGATGGAAAAAAAAAAATTACTTGCAACTAGAAAGTTTTTGAACCATTCCTTGGCTTTGCCTTGCAAATATAGATAGAATATCCTAATACTAACATAATATTCATTAACCTCAAAAAGGTCGAGAAAAAATTCAAAACTCTGAATCTGTTTCTCAGCGGTGATGTTACCATATTTTCCACAAAACCTAGGAAGATATTTGTAATAGTTTTGAGGTAAATCGTGGAGTATAGGAGGTAATATGAGTGGTTTGTATCTATCTGGAATTTTATGAAATGTAGGAGTATGTATGGAAGCTGTAGGGTTAGTCTTGATATTTTGAGGTACATCAAGTTGAAGATGGTCATCATAAGATTCAGAAAAACAGTCTGGACCAAGATCAAAGGCGTATGGGGAATTTGAATTTACAACCTTGAAAGGAAAGCAATCTAATGGAGGTCCATGATATTTTCTCAAACATAACATATTTTGGAAAAATTTAAGGACATTCTCAGGAAAAGAGAATAAATATTTCATGATAAATAACATGGTGTCTTGAATGAAATTCCAAGTTGAATACTCGATCTTCCCATGTTTTTCTTTCATATTTCTTGGCAAGGTTCATCCTCTGATGGAGTCTTTGGATTTGATTTCGAAACTAATTTGGAGTCTCCAGGAGGATTATTTCAGCCTTTGTGTGCCTGATAACTATCCACCATTAGCAATGAGATATAAACTTTAATGATTGCCATCCCAGGGAAGATTTGTCACTTTCTTCCCTAGTATGGTCGCCAAGATGTGAGCACTCCACCGGATCTCTGAGGCTGAGAAGAGACCAGCAAAGGTAACTACAGACTAAGCCCTCTCCTGCCTATTCGGGCTAGATACTCAAAAAGAGCTTGGTCTGTAGTTACCTTTTTGGTCTCTTCTTAGCCTCGGAGGTCCAGTGGAGTACTAACAATATATATCATTCTATTAGAAGATTTCTAGATTGAAACAACTATGTGTATAGTTTTTTCATAAATCCATTCCAAAGCAACAGTAATGGGAGATAAACATCTGTAGTGAGCCTGTTACACTCCAGGTAACTGAACAAGCTTGACGAATCCTAGAAAGGGTGGGTTGGACTGAATATTTCACCCAATTGCAGGGATTTGATAACGATGTGGCCTTAGAAATTTTATAGAATTTAAGTAATGAAATCACAATGGTTAAAGGAAAGTAGATATTAGTTAATGAAATGATAATGGAAGAAGTTAAAGTTCTCTCTACGGAAGGAGAGAAGTGCATTAACAAGCATACTGGACTCCAGAGTGCAATGGAATTGTTTATAGATGTTGGTGAAGAATTGGTATGCAAAGGAAAATGATTCCACCCCGCCTCATTTAGAGAACCATGGTAGGAGCTTACAGACATAATCCAGAGGTACATTACATGTGACAGTCGCCATGATGTGGTAATACCATGACATCTCAAACTATTGTAAGATTTAAAACAAAATATGGTGGTAAACATTAGTTTCTTTTTAAATTTCCTTTTACATGAGGTTGCTGGTAGGATGAGTAGAGCTAAGGACCTAAGTGATATAGTTAGTCACCACTATTTAATCAAATTTATAGTCAGTAGGGAATTGGAATTTTCATAATTAATATGGGACAATGCTTTGGGACTTAATGACCTGCTATCTATGGAAGAAATATGTGAGGAAGAAAATACCTAACCTGACATAGAAAAAATTCAACCATAAATGGAAAATGTTCCCCCTGAAATAGTAAACAGTCAGCCAAGAGAGGAAAGTGATAATCAAACCCCAGCTTTGCAACTTGACTAGAGCTGAGAAGAGGTTAGCCTCTATCCTAGTTTCCTTGTTTACTAACTCTAGAAGATCTAAAAGATTAGCCAAGGAAAAGTAGCCTATAGGGTATATTGAGCATGCACCAGAGAATTCGTATTCTCAAGAACCTCCTATGGAACAACAGTTTAAGTCACCACGAGTTAGTGAAGAGGAAATAGCCAAAGTATTGAAAAATATGGTAACCCTCTTTTCCTTTGAAGAAAATGAAGACTTTTTTGGGAATTCATATCAACTGACTGCTAATTTTTTGGCCTCTACCCCTAATTCTAATAATATTGAAATAATTCCATCCTCACCAAGTATGCATAGCTAGGACCATCCAGAATAATTGGCCATAATTATGAAACAACCAGAATTTTCTAGAGAGGGGGCGATTCCATTAACCCATGATAATCTGAATTCTGAAGGTAACTCAACTGCTAAGAAGCAAGAAAATAAGAAATTGTGGAAGAATATGGAACAACTCAGAAAAAGGCTTAGAAATTGTGGTAGAAACAAAATTCAAACTGTGAAAGATGGATTCCAGAGTGAGAATTTCTTGAATCATGTAGAAATGTAGACTCAAGAAACCCCCATTAGTCATGAAAAATTTCGGACTGAAGGAATCCCTATTAACCATGTAGAAATTCAAACATCCACACTAATTATATGGGAATTCAAACATATATCAACTCCCTCTGTGGTTAGAGTTGAGGCAACAAGCCAAACAGATGTACTGATGACTATTAACAGGGCTACACAAACTAAAGTGGTTCTTCCTTATTCTCACTTTATCAATGATAGCATTGTCTAAGTTTTAAACTGGGAATTGGAAAGGCACAAACAATTTTAGAAACAATACCAAGGAGAAGTGATACCTTGGGAAAAACATCAATAATTGCTACAAAAGTAAAAATCGTTGGCTACCACTGAGGACGAAACCCATGCCAAACTTAGAAGGGAGAAAACTAAAATAGAGAAATTGCAAGGGAAGCTTCATAAAGCACTGGAACATACCAGGGAGATATGTTCTGTATATTCTGATGCACTGTATTGTAGGTCTCTAGCTAAAAAGTATGCCCTATTTTTACTTGAACGATACTTATTACTGAAATTAAAAGCCATACTTTCAAGCCATACTATTGAATTCATTACTATTTTTTATTTTATTAAGTGTTTTCGAGAACAGGAGGGTAATGTCAAGTATTTATTATGTGATCTTTACATCCATAACTTTTTCCTATAAGAATAGAGGGATGGGAACCCTATCCCTTTCATTGGGGATGTGCAATTCCAAGATTTATATCCTTTTCTAGAAACCAAATCAAACGGTACAAGGCCTATAATAAATTCGAAAGGAGATAAAATTATTTAGACCTTTAGCTTAGAGGAGAACCTAAAAACCCACTGAAAACTTTCATAAAATATAAAAGGTTCATGCAATGACCCGGGGTCATTTATTCTTTGGCTTACACACATAAATATGTTTTTATCACAATACTTGAGTACTTTGAAGAAATTAAAGAAGAATCCCTTCAGGCAGGACAACAGATATGGAAGGAATCTCCTAATAAGGTCAGGAAGAAAGAGCCTTTTAGTTACATAAAATTCCAAGAAACAACTAACCAGATGCAATAGTATAGTCATATGGTTATGTATAAAGGACCCACCTGGATTGGATGTCGATACAAATGCCCTATTATCTGGTATCCTCTAGATGGGTATAATTTTGAAAGTGAGGCCTTCAAGGTTCTTATGAGCAGGAATGGATTTCGGAAATACAACGAACAGTCGTACCCAACCTACTCTTTAACTTCGCTACATGTGAATCATATTTTTTGCAGGAGGATACACAATTAGGTAAGATGTGGGGTGATGTCGAGCCATGAAAAGTATATAATTCCACTCCTTATTTCTTTGATAATTTTTATGTTTTTAGGAAAGTTTGTCCTTAATTTCAAATGATTTAAGAGAAAAAGGTTGGTAAAAGAAAGCAGAAAATAGTATATTTAATGTGAAATTTGCAGATACGAAAGAGTTTATAATTTGAGTAAATTTTTGTGCAGATCATCCTAACGGAACGATTGATTTTTATCAAGATATGGGAGCAAGATATTAATCATGTCGATGCCACATTTGTGGAAGATTATAGCTCGATGTGTGAAAATTGTCGAAGAATGAAGGAAAAGGGAAATTGATTGTTACTATATGAACTCTTATGGTTAAAAGAGGAATCCATAAAATATTTTGAACCTTAGGATAGGTCTATATTTAGTTTTTAACTATAATGTATAAGACAATAAGTGAAAGGTTGATGTTGTTCATGTTCTGTTTTATTATTTCACTTTCACTATGTATTACATACAGTGATTTGAGTTTGAACCCTTTTGAGTTTATTCTGTAAAACAATTTTAATTTAATGAAGTTGAACGATATTTTACTTTAGTCTTCTGGATTGAATTTATCTAGGTATTACTTCTGGAGACTGTGGGCACAGTCACCATAGTTTTTACCGTCTATTATGTATCATTGACAATCAGATTACCTTTCTATGACTTAGATTAGTTGTGTTACTTTTTACCTGCCTTTTATTTTATAGTACATAATTGATAGAATTTTGTATCTCCAATTCTGTTAAGAATATTCCAAAGTCATTGATTTGATTGGGTTACATAGATGTGAAGTGTGAATTTGTGAATTTTAGAATTTACCTTTGAGAATTAAATACTTTACAGCATTGATGTGATTAATAGTTTCTCCTTATGCATAGGATTTGTCGAGAAATATATTAAAATAGTTTGCGAGTTATAATAGTTTATTTCATCAGAACTGTAATTGTAGGAGTAATTGTTTGTTGTTATCATTTATTTCTGCAACGATTGAATTAGCATAATGATTCATGTAACTTTCCTATAATAGCTATTTTTCACTTTGCCTTAGTCTAAAGCTCTATTCTTACATATACTATGTTGATAGACTTGAAAGAAAAGACGAATCCCAGGTTGATAAGATTAATGAGATAGGAATAAAATTGATTTTTAGGAGTCATCTTAGTGCCCAACACCACTCATCCCACATTTAGCCACTTTTACAAGTTCTCCAGCTAAAAATGAGATGAGACTTACTATGATGTGACCCAAAATTCAAGTTCTAGTTATGGAAGTGAGGTCTACTAATAGGAAACTTACTGAAAGCTCTTAGGGACATTATATCACCTAGGTGACATACCACAACCATTGGTGATAGGACCCTGATCTGGAACTCATTTTAACTTGGATAATATCCCAAATACACACATAATCCACCTTGAGTGTGGATGGAAGGCTCCAGCCACATGTACATGCCTGCCTCCATGTGGTTGCAACAAACATTTCCTAGATCCATGCATGCAATCATGAATTAGGGAAACATTTTTAGGGCTAACCTAAAGGCCACTTCCTAGAGTAAAAAAAGAAAACATTCCAGATTCAAGTCTAAGGTGATGAAAAGAATATATGATATGTACTAAGGCTAGGTATTACACAAACAATCCAAACATATGATACATGTTTTGTGAAACATATGGTAAAAATGATAATTACGGGTTATGAACTCATATATATTCCATGTCTCCTTAAATTCATGAAGGAATACTAAATAAGGCTCAATTCCCTCTCAAAGTAGATAAAACAATAGTAGTTATCCCATGTATTCACATAACCATTTAATAACTTATAAATCATGAACACGGTCCATAGCTAGAGAAAATCATTTAACTAGACTTATAATCAACATATAATGAGAATGAATGCATAACAAATCAATACAAAAATCAACACAGTAATCAATACATGTTTTTGTTGATCACAATAAGAAAGTAAATTATATTAACATATTTAAATGCCAATCAAGTCATGGGCTTCCATTTACCACCCAACCATGGATTGGATTGAACGAAATATCTCTTTCATCCAATCACCCCAGTGTCAAATTATAAGCATGAATGTGGGATATAATGGGATAAATAAAATAAAAAACTTGATAGGGCTTCCAGAGGCCAAACCACCTCAACCCTAAACCACAATTATTTCACTTAAAATGGTCCAGAAATCACTAAGACAAAATAAGCATGGATGCCTCCAACTTTATTCACCATACCCAGTGGAATTTTCCTATCTCCACCCATTTGTCAAGAGTTTCGGGAGAAATCCCATCTCCACCATTGACCGTTGGGAATTTCCAAAGACTGTCTCACTAGGATCCAAAGCATACCAGCCATCCAAATCTTAAACCAAAACAACCCACAAAACCATGGCTATCCAGGAAATGGAAAGGAAAGGCTAAAAAACACTATCAATCTAGGAAAATACCATGCTAATGAAAAAAAAGCAACCAAATAACCAAAAGCATTCACCATGTAATAAAATATCAATAATGAAACCAAACATGCAACCTATTACCTCGAGTTTTCTCTTGTTGTAGCTGCCCTTCCAACCTTTTCCTTGTGCTCCCTTTTTTTATTTGTTTGCTTTCTTTTCAAAGTGGTTCCTCTCTCTTCTCTTAGAGCTCTATTTCTAATAGTGTTCAAATCTAGAACTGAAAAAAATTGTGAACTAGTACTCTAATGTCCTTTTATCATTGATGTCTAGTCTCTTCTTTTCCTTTTTCCATTTTCTTCATTTTCCCTCATTTTCTTCCTAATTTCCCTTGCATGCATATTTGTTTCTCTTCAGCTTCCTTTTCTCCTATTTTCCTTTATTTCTGATATTAAATTATTATTTATTGCCTCTTTTCCTTTTCCAATTTCCATAGCCATTAATAAAACACAAGTGATGTCGAGTACAATTTTTTTCCCTCCAATTGGCTTGAAATATGTGTCCCATGACCTTGGTTTAATTTATTTATGTAGAAAACCAACTTGGGGTTGTTACAAACCACTCCCGCTTTGGGGAACACCTTCCTCGATGTTGTATGATAGTTACGACCATCAGAAAATACTACCTATGGAGATTTATAACACAAATCAATGTAGTATTTACAATGACAACTACTGAAAAACATGACAAACATGACAAACATACTAGTTATTGGAGTTATATAACACAAATAGGTGTGGTGTTTACAATAACACACACACACACACACACACACACACACACATATTGTGTCAACCATAAAATAAATAAGGATATAATTCTCGCATCTAATCAGCCATCTCACGTGTAGCTTCATCGAGCCCAAAGTGCTTCCACTGTAATTTAACATATTTTATTGCTTTGTTCCAAAATATGAGTTATTTCTGCTAAAATATGCATTGTGGCTCTGGAAACAACTATCCATCTAGTACCACCTGCAATACAAACCATTAAATTAAATTATCATCATCCTACAAATATCTCTTAAGAAATGAAACATGGAAAACATCATAGACTTTCATTGTTGGCGGTAGTGCAAGTCTGTAGGCCACTAGTCCTATCCTCTCAAGGTTCTCAAAAGGCCTACAATACTGAGGTGTTAGCTTCGCACATAACATGATCCTAAAGGCGCTCCTCTTGGGAATTATGCACAAATGCACATGTTACCCAACCTAAAAATCTGTGAATTCTTTATGTTGATCTGCATAACTTTTTTTCATGTCTTGTGTTGCCTTCAAATTATTTATAATAACCTATGTCTCCTACTCCATATTAGCAAACATATCAGGTCCAATCAACACCTTTTTCACTGGATCAATCCAATTGGTAGGAGTATTACAACTCTACTAATAGAGAGCCTCAAATGGAATCGTCTTCAAGGATTCCTGATACCCATTATTATAAGCAACCTCGATTAGTGGAGGATACTCCTCCCACTTACTCTACTAGTGCATGACATCCATCCTCAACATATCCTTAAGGATCATGTTAATAATATTTGTTTTTCCATCATTCTATAGATGATAAGTTATATAGAAGGAAAACTCTACCCCCAAGCCCGTAAGAAACTCCTTTCAAAACTTGGAAGTGAAATTGGAATCTCCATGCAACGTCACTATCTCCTTGATGAATATCTGAGATACCTCACTATCTGAATTAGTAGAATTTTTTAATCACCCCTCAAAATATAAACAAGGTAAACATGATATGAGTGTCACCATGACTTGAACTGACCTCCTAGTTCTAGTTAAGAAAGTGTGACCTACAATTGAAGACAAACTGAGCTTCCTCAGGAACCACAAGCCACAGAGAGGCTGAACAACCACACCAAGTGATGAATCTTCAGTTGGAACCCATTTTATTTGACTTAGATCTTTAAATACACCCTTGACACTCCTTTTATGTGGTCGTAATCCTCAAAATGCACTCACAATCCTTACCCCATGTGGTTATGATGTCAAATCTCTAGTTTTGTATCTATGGTCTTGAGATATGAGCCACTTTTCTAGGCTAGTCTCCAAAACAATACTAAGAACTTATCATAAATTTCCATAATGATATTTCTTACATTGAAAATACTAATCATTGAAACTTGAACCCAAAACTTTACCTAAACTTCCTAGGACACACTAGACATGTCGCCAAATACCAAGGAAACATGTAAGCTACAGTTCATGAATACATATATGATAAAAATGGTATGAGATTCATATGAGAATAATCAAGAAGGATATATTACCTCTCCACATAGCTTTAAAAACACTTATTATTAAATATTTCATTAACCATTAGATAAATAAACAAATCATGTCAAGAGCCATAAATAGCATGCATCATGTAACCAATCAATAACTAGCATAAAGGTCATATCAACTCAACCATAATATCACCAACATAATCAATACAAATATTGATCAATAACATTAGACAAATAACTCTTATTAATATATGAAAATAAAAACTAAGTCAGGGACATCCATGTATCACCTGACCAAATATCGAGCTTGAACAAATATCTCTTTTATCCAATCACCCCCATACCATATTCCAGGAATGAATATGGAATATCATGGAATAAACAAATAAAAATACAACCAGGGCTTCGAGAGGCCAAAACACCTCAACCCTCATCCACAGTGGTTCCACCTTTATGGTAGGTCATCACTAACATCAACTAGATCAGTCTCCACCCAAGTTGTCCATGGCTCCAGGAACTAGTAACTTAAC
Organism: Pinus albicaulis; assembly: GCA_034641835.2. Taxonomy (NCBI): domain Eukaryota; kingdom Viridiplantae; phylum Streptophyta; class Pinopsida; order Pinales; family Pinaceae; genus Pinus; species Pinus albicaulis. The sequence goes on from CM076584.1 coordinate 814,251,590, forward strand.
CCACAACCTTCTAGTGGTCCAAAGAATTTGTCCAACCTAACTCTAGGGAATAGTAACTCAACCCACAAAAATATGTAGATAATTTTGTATAAATTACCCAATTGGATTCAATATGATCTTGTAATGTACTAAAACAAAATACTGAATCCTTCTACAATCGGCAGAAACTAAATACGATCACACAATCACATAACAAGTAAGAGAAATAAATAATCAATTTCTCAAAAAAATATGTATATGGGGGAATAAAATTCTCAAAAACACGCTATTTTTATATTCTATAAATTCAATACCATGAAAAAATACAATGATTTTCTCTCTCTAAGAAACCTCTGCACTATGTTTACTATCTCACTCTGATATAGGAAAAATCAATCAATTAATTAACCAATTGTCAGCCTCTGTCTGACAAGCCTTGCTCATTCATTCTTGGAGTAATTGTGGGCCTATTAAATAGTAAATTCCAAATAATTGATTGAGAAATTCATCCAAGGCTTCGTGATGACCTCATACATGACCTGTACAATTTTCTAATTATACAAATGATAGTTATCTTCTCGCTAACCTCAATATCAACTGATATTTCCTTAGAAATGACATGAAACAAATATTTATAGTGAATTATTTGTTAGCTAATTGATCACTACTTTTGAATTAAATCAAATTTAATTCTCTATACCTCTCACTAGCTCATCTCTCTAATAGAACTAGTTAAACTGATTTTAACTCAATTAATTTAGTTAACTGATTGCAACTCATAAATAAGTGTAACTGGCCCCCTAAAATCATGGTATAACTTTACAAGCCTCCTTTGTAACCCTGAACTTGATTTTTCTAAGCTAAATAAGTCTTCCTAACTTAGTTAAATAATACAAGTTGTCATGAGATGAAATTACAATTTATCTTCCAATTTAATTAAGGGAAAATTAAATCAAAAGACCCCTTGGGTGCCAATTCTTGGTTCCATTTCAACACTCCCTCTCAAAAAGAAAGTGATTATTTTCTACCCCAGTCATGTCTCTGTGGAACTTGAAATTTCTTCTTTTAAGTGCCTTCCTCAAGATGTATGCAAAATTCTCCTCCGTAGGAATATACTCTAATTAAATAATCCACCTTTACACACAATCTCTGAGACGATGATACTAGATATCAATATGCTTGGACCTTTCATAAAAAACTATATTAACCAAGAGTTTGATGCAACTCTAGTTATCACAATGTATCACCGTCGAATCCATATTTAGACCAAAAAAGCCAACAATTATATTTCTCATCTATATGGCCTCACATGCTACATGACTAGCCACAATGTACTTTTCCTCTGTTGAACTAAGTGCAACTAATATCTATTTCCCGTTATACCAGGAAATTGCTGTTAATTCTATGTTGAAGATTCCCCTTGATGTTCAATTCCTATCGACTGAACTCTCTTCCCAATCTGCATCGGTGAAGCCTTGAAGCTTCACTCCCTCTATCTGTATGTATAATAGCCCATACTTTGTAGTTCCTATGAGGTATCTCAACACATGATTTCCTGCCTTCTAAAATAGATTGATAGGCTTAACCATAGCTCGACTAAGATGATTAACTGTGTAGCATATGTTTGGTTACGTGTTCACCAAATACATGAGTGAACCCACAAGTTTCCTTTAGACAATAGCATCTAATACTTCCCCTGAAGTAACATCATCCTTCCTCCAATTTCCTATTAGAGGAGTCTCCATTGGTTTGTTTCCCTCCATGTGGAACTTCCTAAGGATATCGTTGGCATACTTTTCTTGAGATACAAATATCTCCCCATCTATTTTCCATATTTCCATTCCCAGGAAATAGTGCAAGATCCCCATGCCCTTCATATCAAATTATCTTGCAAGATCCTCTTTGAAAGACTTTATTAGTTACTCATCACCTGAAAGTATTAGATCATCGACATAGAGTAAAATAATAAAAATATTACCATCAACCACAATATTATATAGGTTCACATATGCTTCACTCTTAGTGAAGCCCAACCTATTGAAATAAATTTTGATTCTGGTGTAGCAAGCACGAGGTGCTTTCTTCAACCCATACAGTGCTCTCTTCAGTTTGCACACATGTGACTCCCTGTATAAGGTCTCAAACCCTTTCGGCTGCTCAATATACACCTCTTTCTCAATAATTCCATTGAAGAAGGTTTTATTTACATCCATCTAATGGATATTCCATCCCATATGCACTTAGAGTGCAAGGATGGAAATGATAAATTAGTATGGTCAATCCCCTCCACCCTGAGAGAACCCTCTGGCTACAAATTTACATTGTGCTTCTCCACACTCTCATATACTACCCGCTTAACCTTGTATACCCACCTAAATCCTACAACTAACTTCCCCACTGGTCTTGGGATAACTTCCCATGCATTGTTTCTGATAATTGAGTCATACTCTTCAACCATGGCATCAACCCACACTGGTTTTTGCACTTCTTCCTCATAAGAGGATGGTTATATCTCTATACCTTCTCTCATAATAGCCATGTATCTAGTGTACCGCTCTGGGGACCTTCTCTGCCTGTGCGGTGACGTGGGTGCTCCCACATTCTCTCTCACATCTAGCAATAATAAGTCAGCGTCTATGGCGTACTTCATTCAATCTCTGGTGGATTGATCGGCATGAGTGCTCTCTAAAAATATATGTACCTCTACTCATGGTTGCTCCACATCCTGAGGTTCCTCTTTTGGAGCCAAGAGCTCCTCAATTGCATGCAACTCAATATCCCTCTCAAGGTAAAATCTCATGGATTTCTCTTCATCAAATTTCACCTCTTGTGACCACTTTCATCTTGTGTGCTGGCAAGTACACTTGATAGTTGTGAGGTGTATTAGTTTAGCCCAAAAATATCCCCAACTAAGTTGTTGGCTCTAGCTTCTTCCTGGCATCTCTAGTCACATGGAAATAGACAAATTAACCAAACATTTTAAAATATGACACATCTCGTCTCTTACCTGTTGGAACATGGTCTCCTCCAAGCCGCGAAACTGGTCCAATTTTGCATATTTTTTTGTATAATTAGTCTAGCGCAGGGGTTTTGGGTAGTTCAAAGCCCCAAAAGAATTGTAATGGGCCTGACCTAGAGTCCGCAAACCACGGTTTGTGGACCATAGGAAATATTAGGCTAGATTGTTATAAATAGAGGTACATTTTGAATTATAAGGCAAGAAGATGATAAGATCTTGATGCGAATTGTGGCTTAGTGGATTTTTGGGGAAAGGACTCCTGTTGGATGTGTGCGCAGAGATCCCAAGTCCTGCTGTGTGTGGACCCTACTGCTGTGTGCGCAGGTGAGGTTTGGGTATTGTAAGAAGTAACTAAAGGATTAATGGATGAGAAAGGTTGTTTGAGTAACTGAATCTATGTGTACTGTTGATGCGAATATTTGTTAGCTGTTGTGTTATGCATATTCTGTGTTAAGCTGCGAAAGTACTGTGTTAAGTATTTCTACTACATCTGGGTATGTTCTGTTATGTTTTATGTAATGCTACACTATTTTCTTATAAGTATATGATTTTTTGAGCATAGTAAGTATAGTTTATCTTGCGCACGTGCATGTGAAGGAGATCTATAGATCTTGTTTTGAGATAGGCGATTTGGTCATTATAAAGCTGGACGCAGCTCTACTTGGCTTACCTATCCTCTCTCAAGGTGTGGAAACCTGGTTCTAGCACCCACCCATACTGCTTCGGGTGACACTTTAACCTGTGCAAGTAGGTCACTACCGAAAGGGCCAGTAATATAGGGGTTTGTTGGGAAACCTTAACCTCTGAACCTGGGTCAGGAATCCTCGAGACAAAAAATGGTTCCATTGTTGGGACGGGGAGCATTTTTAGAAGGGGATCAGGTAATGCCAAGAGAAGTATTGAAGGACTGAGAAGAAATAATAGGAGGTATGATTGAATGACCTCCACTCTGAACGAAAGTACAACGCAGAGCGGTAAGTACTATTGAGCCAATCCAGAAGGGGATAGATCTATCTATAGCCCATTAGAAGGAACAATTGCGCAAATCCCTCTAGCTATGCCACCTTCAGAACCACGTAAGGGTAAAACCTAGCTCGAAACCCCACCAGAAGAAGATATGGTAGTGCACTTGAAATTACCTACCTTTAAAGGTGCGGGAGATGAGGACATGGACCGATTTTGGTTTGTTGGAGACTTAGTATGGACTGCGCAAAGTGTGGCAAGAGATAATATGAAAAGGGCACAACTATCCCTGGCCTTCGAAGACAGAGCTATGGACTAGTATATGTGACACATATCTCAAAACCGAAGTGCATCTATTCAAGATATTAAGGACACTCTGAAAAAAAAATTCTGGTAGCCTAAGTCCTATTCGCAGATTGTAGCAGACGTGAAATATTTCAAGAAAGGAATGAATAAGTCTATATGGGAAGCTGATTGAAGAATAAATAAATAAATCAGGGAAGGAGGATTTAAGTATGACGATACACAGCATACAGAATGGTTCATCGCTATGTTGCTACCTCACCTGCGTGTACCTATGGGCCACCAAACCTTTGAGTCACAGGAAAAATATTTGGAAATTGCCACGAAATTGGAAGTTGTGCCCAGAGAAGATACTTTAATAGGAGTACAACAAATTCAGGAGCAGCTTGGAGCTATGCACATGGATATTCAGAACCTATAGAAGGAATGAGGAAAATGAGCTAGCACAGACCTATGGTGCATATGATGTTAGGCATCTAGACATACGAAGGATCAATTCCCACTACTAGCAGATTACATGCAGGTAGGAGGACCTAGTACGATGCATCCAGGAAAAATTGGAGAACCCAACCTATTGCATCCAGGCTCAAGCGGATCTGCCTTGTGGTGCGATGATTTCCATGTAGCAGGGTTGCATGACATGAACCATTGCCCCAGGCTAGGTGCGTACATCTTGGAACTGAAGCAACAATGGTGCAGATTCTGTCGATCAGTAGGAAATGATGAGAAGTATTGTAAAACTTATGATCTGATGATAGATCGAGGAAACTTGTATAGGGTGCAATCAAACCCTGCATCACCTAGATCTCCCGCAAACTTTGATGGCTCCCTAGCTAGGGGTAGGGGAGGTTGGGGAGTAAGCACAGGTCAAGGAAGCAAACAACTAATCTATTATAAATATGGGGAATTAGGACACTTTGCAAGGGACTGGCCAAATCCTACAAGGAAATCCTGCAAATATTATAGACAACTGGACCATGTGATTGAATATTGTCCAATATTGATAGAAAAAATGCAAGAAAAGTAGCCAACACCAACGCAGAATGTACAAAGAGTTAAGGCTGAACTACGGGATAGAAATTCGAGTGCGAATGTTGTGATACATAGTGGGATGGCCACCAGGGGACCTAAGAAGGAGGCTGTGAGGGGTCCTCTAATCCGATAAGAACCTATCAACCAAGAAGGGTTGGACCGAAAAATGGGACAAGAAACAATTGTCGCAGTCCACCAGGAACTTACTAAGACAAAGGAGGCTACTATGCAGACACCTTCCCACCTCAAGGATGGTGATGAGATGAGACCATTCCTACAGGCATGTATGAAGCTATTACGCAACCAAAGAACTAAAGAAAACCTTCAAGCATTGATAGATAACTGTGTAGTGCAGTCCCACCTACCTCGAGAAGTCTAAGATGTGCACAATCTAGGCGGATATAGGAAACACACCAGTAGGGAGATGAGATTAACTGCCCAAATCGGTAACTATGAAATGCATCAGGTTGTCTTAGACTTAGGGTCAGATGCAAATGTGCTACCTAAGCAAACTTGGCAGCAAATGGGAGATCCCAAATTGGAGTGGTCTAATATCTAGCTACGTATGGCCAACCAGCAGAAGATTATACCTCTAGGGAGACTATCAAAAATCATGGTACATATCGCTAGGGTCAAGGTCCAGGATGACTTCGAGGTAATTCATATTGTAGAAGATGCAGACCCATACCCTGCGCTCTTAGGACTGGACTGGGCCATAGATATGGGTGGTATCATCAACCTCAAAAAGAGAAGCATGGTGTTTGATAATAACGGAACAAGGGTGATAGTACCATTAGATCCTAAGGCAGTTGAGCACTACACAGAACTTGTACGTGATGAAGAAGGGGTGGATCACATTTACAAATTGACCGCGTAGAACGAATATTGGATCAATCCCACAGCGGATGGGGTACTCTGTTGGGATTTAGACAATGAATTATTCTCTGACTCTAATGACGTGATGGATAATTAGCAAAACCGGTTGCATGATGTCTCGATGCTACGATGTCTTTGGGTCACAAGGGACTTCTGCTACATTTCCTCAGAGGTAAGAGATCTACCCAATTTTGATGAGTCTGGTAGCATCAAGGAGTTTCTGAGGACACTGGAAGTTGTAGTTCCATGGGAACGAAGGTTATGGGCTCTTAATCTAGCTATGCGAGGAACACCTGCGCGATGGTGGGACACCCATAAGGAAGCATTCTAGGATTGGGAGGAATGTCAGGATATGATGATCCTGCGGTTCGCACCCTCGGATGACGTACGCACCAAGACATTCCTCGAACCAGGATATCCCCGCGAACATCTGCTCACTTGGATGGAAAAATGATCCAATCGGACTACAGAATAGTGGGTTCATCTATTTATTCATGCTTTGGGGCCTATCCCCATCGCATGGTACTTATATGCGGAGCTGCATCAGTGCACCCGCCACTGGGAAACACTAAAAGATGACTTTATAGGAACATTTGGGATGATTGGGGGAATGGAGGCACTCGGCGAAGCTTTGTAGGACATTGATGCTTTTGTATTTAATGACTCGCACCATCACCCTACACCGAAATTCCTGACATGGGAAGCACAGATGCAAGATATAGTCGACTGTCGGAGCTTGGCGATTAAAGAAGAGGAAGCTAATCCTCATAATGTCTCTGTCCTAGAATCCGAGGGATAACGTACATTTACTAGACCCTTGTTGTAGAATATTGATGTTACCCAGCCTCTCAAGCTACGTGAAATTAATACCGGGATGGAAGAACATCCTATGTTGGCCAAAATTGGGGACTATTGGGATGAAGGAACCATAGGTAAAATTGCTAAGCTACTTACGGAATATCAAGACTTTATCCCAACAAATTTTTATGAGCTCAAAGGAATCACATGGGACTTGAGCATTATGCACATCACTCTGAAGCCAGCGGCGTGCCCCATAAAGTAGCGGCCTTACCGCCTGAACCCTAAATATAAGAAAAATTTCAAAAAATAACTAGATGAAATGCTTATTAGCGATATCATTGAACCGGTTGAATAGTCGGATTGGGTAAGTATGATGGTCATCCAGGAGAAGAAAACAAAGGGGGAGATACGAATCTACGTATAACTACATAAGTTAAATGATGCTTATGTACATGACCCCTTCCCTGCACCTTTATTAGACAAATTTTTGATAGCGTGTGCGGACAGGAAGCATATTCCTTCACCAATGGGTTCTCCGAGTACCACCAGATCTGAATTGCACTTGAATATCGTAGTAAGAATACGTTCGAAATAGAATGGGGATCCTTTCATTATATGGTCATTCCCTTTGGTCTCAAGAATGCACCTGCTACCTTCTTAAGAGTAGTAGTTTCTGTATTCAGGGAGTTCATCCATAAGTTTCTAGAATTTCATGTACATGTGGATGCTTCAGGAATTTCCTTGGGTGTTGTCCTAGCTCAGCCTAGGGAGGAAGATATTAATCACCCAATTTCCATTGCTAGTCAAAAACTCTCTGGCGTAGAGTGCAACTACTCCACCACTGAACGAGAAGGAATGGCTATGGTACACGCATTACAGAAATATTGACACTATCTGTTGGGAGGACACTTTAAGATGTTTATCGATCGTTCGGCTTTAAAATACCTTGTGAACAAGCCTATGTTGGGAGGAAATAGTTGCAGATGGTTGTTTCTATTTTAGGAATATGATTTTGAAATCATAGTCAAGCCAGGAAGGCTGAATGTGGGTCCGGATCATCTGTCCCACATTGAGACGGGTGAAGAACCTACTAACTTTGAGGAAGGATTGTTGGATACATAGTTGTTCGCCATTAAGTTCATTGATGCACACTTCGCTGATATCATTCAGTTCCTAACTATAGGCGTGGCCCCCTCAGAGTATTCGGTACAACAGAAGAAGGAGTTGGTTACTCAAGAGGCAGACTTTAAGATTATCGCTGGCCAATTATATAAAATAGCTGCTGATGAAGTACTGCGCAGGTACATCCTGGAACATGAACGACACACCATCTTGGTGGAGGTGCATGAAGGCATCACGAGAGGCCGCTATGCAAGAAAGGCAACGGCACAAAAGATCTTGAGAGTTGGGTTATGGTGGCCTACCCTACATCATGACTGTCATGACTATTGCAAATCATGCGATACATGCCAGTGGACAGGAAGACCCTCACAAAGAGATGAAATGCCATTGCAACCTCAAATAGCTTTGCAGGCCTTTGAAAAATGGACCATTTATTTTGTAGGACCAATCAATCCTCTAGGAAAGGAGACAGGTGTTTTGAGGCACAAGCGGTAAAGGATTGTACTACAGATACTACTACGCACTCCATCTTTGAGAAAATCTTGACCATATTTGGATTCCCAAAGATCCTCATGAGTGACAGAGGCATGCACTTCGTTAATGAAATGATACAAGCCCTGAATGAGAGATTCTGGATCCATAACACAAAAAGTACACCATGTCATCCATAGGCAAACATGGCAGTCGAGGCTCTCAACGAAATCTTAGAGCAGGCATTGACCAAGGTCTGCAATGTCGATTGTCATGATTGGGACGTACGCATCCCCTCTGTTCTATGGTCCCATCGGAAAACCTGCAAGAAGCTAACAGGAAGGACCCCCTTTCGGATGGTCTACGATAAAGAGGCCATTATGCCAATAGAATACATTGCTCCTAGTCTATGTATCACAACATTTACAAATTTGGTAGAACCTAACATCATGGAAGAACGCCTTGCGTAGCTTTTGGCATTGGAAGAAGATTGGCTCATTGCTAGCTTTCATCAACAGGTTCAGAAGGCTCGCGATAAAGCTTGGCATGATCGAAATATTCACCAAAAGACATTCGTAGAAGGTGACCTAGTCCTCCTATATGATAGCCAGTTTTCAAAACACCTAGGGAAATTCCGACAACACTCGCTTGGTCCCTACACTATTAAGGAAATCACGGATGATGGAGTAGTCAGGTTAGCTACCCTGTGCAGTGACGTGTTACCAGGATATGTCAATGGCAGTTGGCTCAAGCCATACAGGGTTAAATGAATATATGGTCAGAATAGTTGTCTTAGGTAGAATCGGCCCACCAGGGATGGGGCAGTGATGTACAAACAAGATATGCACGCTAGTCAGGATAATTAAGCAGCTCCAGGGAAAATTGGTAGACCCGCGGTCATAGTGACTCAGGACGAGTCACAAGATTGTGTTGGGGGACTGTTGGAACAGGGTCTCCTGCAAGCTGTGAAACTGGTCCAGTTTTTCATATTTTGTGTATAATTAGTCTAGCGCCAAGGAAAATCTTAGGGGCTAATAATCGCAGGTGGGCTAATTTTCCATGCTTTTTGAAAAAAAATATTCTCCAATTTCCATTTTTTCTTAAAATTAATTCGCCCGAATTTTATAGTATAAAATCATTTTACCTTAAAAATCGCCAAAACTTTTATATATACTAATGTAAAATAATTAGAAACCTAAATACTTTTACAAAAATATCATAAAATTTTTTACAATTTACATATTGGAGACGAGTAAGATTCATTGAGGTTTCTAAATTTTCAGATAAAGTTCCATCCTTAAAATTTTCCCTGTCTAGCACAGGGGTTTTGGGGTAGGTCAAAGCCTCGAAAGCATTGTAATGGGTCAAAGGGTAGACCTACAGTCCACAAACCACAGTTTGCGGACCATAGGAAAGATTAGACTAGATTGTTATAAATAGAGGGACATTTTGAATTATAAGGCAAGAAGATGAGATCTTGATGAAAATTTTGGCTTAGTGGATCTGTTTGGGTTTTTGGGGAAAGCACTCCTGTTGGTTGTGTGCATAGAGATCCAAAGTCCTGCTATGTGCGAACCCTGCTGTTGTGTGTGTAGGTCGAGTTTGGGTATTGTAAGAAGAAACTGAAGGATTAATGAATGAGAAAATTTGTTTGAGTAACTGAATCTATGTGTACTGTTGATGTGAATCTTTGATAACTGCTATGTTATGCAAATATAGTGTTAAGCTACGAAGTTACTATGTTAAGAAAGTGTTTCTACTGCATCTGGGTCTGTTCAGTTATGTTTTATGTAATGCTGGACTATTTTTTTAGAAGTATATGATTTTTTGAGCACAGTAAGTAGTTGAGCTTGCGCACGTGGATGTGAAGGAGATCTATAGATCTAGTTTTGAGATAGGCGATCTGGTCATTATAAATCTGGTCGTAGCTCTACTTGGCTTAACTATCCTCTCTCTGGGTGCGAAAACCTAGTTTCAACACCCACACATACTGCTTCGGGTGAGACTTTGACCTACGCAAGAAGTTCACTGCCAAAAGGGCCAGTAGTATAGGGGTTTTTTGGCAAACCTTAACCTCCAAACCTGGGTCAGGACCCCTCGAGACAACATCACCTGAAAAATGTTCCTATCGTTTACTTGTCCCAACTATCTGATGAGGACTTATGTTCTCAAAAATACTAATGTATTGCATGGTTCCACCCATAGATGCAACGACAGGCACTAATCATGCATCATAGCTCGTGTTAGTTACACAATAATTTTGTTATTTTTTTCTACAACCCCATTCTGCTATGGGTTATGACTTGTTATCAATTCTCTTTGAATTCCTTCTGAAGCACAAATGTTCTTAAATTCTTAGGATATGTATTCTCCACCATTTTTTCTCCTTAGAGCCTTCACCTTCTTCCCTGTATCTTTCTCGACAAGTCCCTTATACTCAAAAAACTTGGAGAAATTCTGATCTTTCTTTTACATGAAGAAAATCCAACACTTTCTTGAAAAATAATTAACAAAAATCACATAATACATGTGATTTTCTATGGAAGCTTTCAATAATGGCCCACACTCATCTGGGTGAACTCTCTCAAGGATCACCTTGGCTCAAATTTCCTTATCGTGAAAGGTGGCTTTGGTTTACTTCCTTAATGTACACCCTTTGCTTGTATCTCTCTATGTAAGTGAACCCTTTGGAAGTCCTGTATAAATATGTTGCATGATCTTCAAAGCATTGTGCTATAGATGGTCCAATATTTTATGCCATAACTCATCGATGTGTCAGCGCTCCACCTTCCCAACTTTCGTGCTCAAGGACAATCTTCTACATTCAATTTGTAGAGGTTATTTATTCGAACACCAATATTTTTCACTTGTCTCATGGCTTTATGATGAAGGAACACCTTTCCTTGAATGAATATCACATCAAATCCACAATCTTCCAACATAGAAACATAAACCAAATTCTTCTCTAAACCAGGAACATACATGACATATTTTAATGTGAGTGGATTACCTGACTCCCTTTGAAGGGTAACTATACCTACACTGGTAGTTCTATATCTCCCATCATCACCCATATCAATGTGAATCTGGAGATCCTTCTTCTCCAAGATATTGAAGAATTATTTGTCTTTGGTCATATTGAATGTGTTGTCCTTTGAGATAACCTAAGGTCGATAAAATATTCCAAAGCATCTAAAATATTTGTTTTTTTTGAATAGCTGTATGATTAGTGAACAATTTTATGAAATAGGTGATTTAACTTAGAAATATCCTTGATAAAATAAAAGGATGTTCCTTAAATACATATGGTTAATTTGATTTTAAGTGGGATGGATAAGAATAAGGTGGAGAAGTATAAATGATTTAATATTCAGATAGATTTTTTCACCATTTATAAGAAGAAATTATGAAAACTATGTTTTCATAATCAAGTCATAACATGCACCTTTATGTAATTAAATTTCAAGAGGAATATACAATAAGATATATCTTTTTGAATTAATATCTTAACCCAATTACAACTTCACAATGAATTAGAAATGAAACTAAGATTCAATTAAATTTCTAATTGGATAACTACTAATGAATTAAATTATATGAAGAATACATAACGAAAAACAAAATATAAATAACTCACAGGAACACAAGCCATATGAAATAAAACCAGAATCCTTTATTCAATCAAAAATACTCCACCTATTAAAATCCGTTTAATAACTAGCTCAAGGGTGCCACCCCGAATACTTCCATGAATGAAGTATTTAAACAAAAATACAAAATTGAATTAAATGTCTGAGTGACGAGGCAAGCTAAATTTTCTCAAAAATTAACAAAAAGGAAAGGAATTCAATTCAAAGGAATGAATTCGCATTTCTGGCCCTACTTTGATAGAGAACTGTTGTCGAGTCACCACTATTCTAGTGCTACGCTGGAAAAACTGATTTGTCTTCTAATCCTGATATTCCCAAAGCTCATCCCACCATTCTTGATCTGAAATTGAAACGTTAATAACCTTGCGGTAGATTCCATATACCTCAGTATACTTTAAAAAAGTGGGTTTTACAGTGAAAATATGTTTTGGAGGAGTTCTATCACTATTTTCCTTCTAAATGTTGGAAACCCAAAACCTTTTGGATAGAATTGAGGAGGTTCATTTTATTAAGATTAATATGACATATTACAAAGAAACCCTTTGAAAAGGGTTTAATTTATAGGGGAGACATGTATTAGAATTAGCGAGCATAATAGCAGTGAGGTGAGTGTTATCAGAAATTAAAATTTAGAGGGGGGGTTGAGCAGTTTATGGTTTCGCGTATGGGGGGTCTAAAAACTTGAGGTGATGCCACGTATCGGTGGGTGGTTTTACTTTACTACTGAGTTTGGATTGTGAATGGGCCTGACAGAAAGGCTGTGAGAGCCATCGGATGTTGAAATATGAGGAGAGGACTGTCAGAAAGTTATGGTGGGTCAATCACATTAGAAATCACAATTAGAACTAGATATAAGTGTACAATATGGTTAAACAAATAAAGTTGTGATGCAATAAGATGTTCAGCGATGCAATGCAGAGAGGGAAAAATTAAAATCTGTGTGATGCGATAAATATCGTACATCGCATATGATCTGACAATCACAAGGATTAAAGGTTGGTGAAATGCGATAAGTTATTCCAATCTGCAAAGTAGTATTTGCGATGCGATGTGAAGCAGGGAAAGGGTGACATGGAATGGTGGGGTTGGGAATTATCTAATAAGGTGTCGGGAATGTTATAAATGTATGAATAGTGGGGTATGTTATATGGTTTTAAAACTTAGGAAATGGGTAAAATTATTAGGACAATGTTTAAACCATATAAATCATTCTTCTTTTTTTGGCGCATTTAGACTAGAACCCAGTGAAATATTTAAAACATAAATGAAGCTTTCCTTTTCTTTTTGCTTCCCTAACATTTTATTTTGATTTTCCTTCTTTATTTAGGGAAAATAACACCTATTATTTTATTTATATGGATGCCTATAAAACATAAATTTTTCCTAACATTTTTTAATTTTTTCATTCTTTTGCATCCATATCCTACCTTAAAATTTTCAAAATTATTTAACTAATTATCCTAACTTATAGAAACTAGATAATGTTACAATATAATGAAGCTCAACTATGCAAGCACCACAGAGGACCCATCACTGATGACACCATGCATGCGATGAGAGTGAAATCGAAATAGAATTGTGAAGCAAGTGCTTCACCTCCTGCTTCTCTTGAGGCATTCTTGTTAGTATTGTTTTGTGGACAATTTGTGGCATATTCTCCATCCTCATGATAGTGAAAATATTTCACCTTTGACAAGTATCACTTATTTACTTCCTTTATGTACATCAATTTGTAATGGAATGCTTTCCTTTTCCATTTCTTCGCCTTTCTACCCAAGGCACAGGTCTCCTCATCATCAGTCTTTGATGAGGATCCATCTTTGCTGATTTGTTGAATCTCTTCTTGTACCAAGTTGGACCATAGTTTCTCCCTGTCTGGTAGCTTCTTTCTCCCATTCACATAGTCCTGGTAGCTATGCCAAATCTTGGGAAGGCCTAGAAAAGCTAGGCTCACCAAATCATCATGGGAAACTATTATCCCAACACTTCTAGGCTCATATTGACATTTAGTGGACTTCGTCAAGTATTTTTGGATCGTGTCACCCTTCTCCATATTGAGCTTTCCGATCTTGTCTTTCAACGCCAGCTTCTTTTGGTCATTGTAAATCTGAAACAAATCTGTCAAGGCCTTCCACATAGCATATGGAGTCACATTCCCATCAAGACTCGAGACAATATGATCTCGAACTCTGTCTAACAATATATTTCTCGTCGTTGCTACATTATTCTTCCATGCATCAGGTTATTGAGCATATTTTTCTAAGGGATGGGGGATATCACTATCTACGAATTCCTTCAGTCCATTTTCCTTGAGTACTTACTCCATCATGTCCTTCTATGCTATGTAATTCAAATTTCCCTTGTTGTGGAGACAATACCCTCTATGGACAAAGGCAATCTCTCTAGCCCTAGAGTGGGTCTAGAAATGCACAAGACTATCTAATGCACCCTTTCCTAGTTTATATTAAAAACAATAGAGGAAGAAGAAGAACCTGCCTCTTCCTTGTGCTATCATTCAATCCTTTGATGAATAGCTTTATCCACGATCCTTCAGGATTACTCCTTGCTTCTTTTGATGTTCAAATACCTATAGGATATCAAGAGATAACAAAAATTTTAACACAAAACATAGTATAGATTAAACACAAACTACCTAACATATCAAGGATCATTAGGCTACTTGTATAGATATCTAAAAAAATATGGAAAGTGAAACACCAAATGTATTATTGATAATATAAAAGAGGAATATTACAACCATGGCCTTGATGTTTGATGCCTCCCTTTGGTAATGTCCAAGTCCAAATTGAGGCTCTTCAAGAAACCCTTCTCTCAGATGGAAATTTATGCATTATCATAGTATAGGGATACAAAGGATTAATGACTAGACCAACCCAACAATGACCAACCAGTAGTGGATGGATGAAATTCAATTTATAGGAATGGAGAGGGAGTTAGGATCCCATTAAAAAAGGAATAATGACCACTTCTCAAGGGAAAATCATCTATTAATAAGATCAAGAGCTCCAAATGAGAGAGCTCGACCATATCTCCACTAAACAATATCCAACTTTTCATTCTAGAAGCTTCTAGTGCATGAAGTTTCTCCTCCATTTGAGGAAACACTTCCATAAAGGGATCATCACAGCTTTTACCATAAAAGCACACTGGAGGTGCTAGGTAAAAGTGTTGCAACATGCCATCAGCATGGGCAGGAAACTGGCTAAGAGTATTGATCCAGAAATTTAGGGTTTGAGTTTGGCTTCTTCTAAAATTATTCAAGGAAAATTTATTTTATTCGTTAAAGGATATCTTGATGTAATCTCTATGGTGGATATACTGCACAATATTCATCATTGGGCACTTCAGGATCAGGGACAAGAAGTGAACAGGGTGAAAAATTACTGTGTAACATCCCTCAAGGGCATATTTGAGTCTCAAGCCATTGAAAGACATATTAATCTGTTGTTAGATCCTCAAGAAAAATAGGAAAATTCGATGTACCTGTTCAAAAGAAACTCAGGTTCTTCTCTTCTATTATTATTCCTGGTGCTCTGATACCATCTAGAAATTTCCCAAAGGGATTCAATATGATCTTGTAATGTACTAAAACAAAATACTGAATGCTTCCTACAATTTTGTGAAAACCAAATATAATCGCACAATCACATAACAAGTAAGAGAAAGAAATAACCAATAACACAACACAAGATGTATCTGGGGAAAGAAACTGCTCAAAACTCCTCCATATTTATATTGTATAAAGTCAAGGCCATGAAACAATACAATTATTTTCTCTCTCTAAGAAACCTCTGCACTCAGCTAAATGTATCACTCTAATATAGGAAAAATTAGTCAAATGATTAACCAATACTCAGCCTTTGTCTGATCAGCCTTTCTCACACATTCTTGGAGGAATTGTGGCCCTATTAAATAGGAAATTCACAATAATTTATTATGAAATTCATGTAAGGCTTATTGATTACCTCATACATGACCTGAACAATTTTCTAACTATACGATTGATAGTTATCTTCCCTTTAATCTCAATATCAATTGGGCATTCCTTATAAATTACATGAAACAACTAATTATAGAAAATTATCAGTTAATCGATTGATCACTACTTGTGAATTAAATCATATTTAATTCATTGGACCTCTCACTAGCTCATATCTCAGTTAGAACTAGTTAAACTGATTTTAACTCAATTAATTGAGTTAACTTATTGTAACTCAAAAATAATTGTAACTAGACCCCCTAAAATCATGGGAGAACCCTACATATCTCCTCTCTAACCCTCAACTCAAATATCCTAAGCTAAATAAGTCTTCTTGAATCAGTTAACTAATACAAGTTTTCATGATATGAAATTAAAATTTCTCTTCCAATTTTATTAAGGGAAAATTAAATTAGAAACCCCCTTGGGTGTTGTTTCTTGCTGCCATTTAAACACATTTGTCCCAACCTAGGCTCCACGACTAGTAAGTAAACCCAAGTTGTTATGGGGCTTCAAGAGAATCTGATCCAACTCACAACCATAAGGAACATGAGCACCAATATGAAAAAAGACAAGTGGAATAACCCACAACACCATGGCTATTTAGGAAATGGGAAGGCAAGGCTAAAAGCACATTCAATCCAGGAAAATCTCCATGGAAATGACAAAACATAACCAAAAAAATAGATGCATATACCATGCATCCAAAAATCATCAAGGAACACACACACGCAACATATTACATGAGACTAAACCAAGTTTATTTGTTGATCCAACTATTCCTTTGTGCTTTACTGATTTCCTTTGCCTTATTTCTCCAATTCAAGTGAATGCCCAAGTGCTCCAACAATGCTCCAATATTTCTTGAATGTGAAAGAGTGTGAGAGAATGAGTGAATGAAAAGAGAGCTCCAAAACTAGACAGACAAAAGCTATGAATTGATCCTCATAATCCTTTTTATCATTGAGGGCTCTATTTTCTTCATTTTCCTTCATTTCCCCTCTAATTTCCCTTTCATGCAAGTTTGTGTCTCTTCACATTCGTTTTCTCCTATTTTCCTTTATTTTTATAAATAAATTCCAATTAATGCCTATTTTCCTTTTCCATTGCCTTTTGCAATTTCTATAGCCATTAATTAATCACAAGTGATTCCCACCACTATGTTTTTCACAACATTCAACTTGGAATATGTGTCCCATGAAATTTGTCTTAATTTATTTACATAGGAAATAAACCAAGGGCTATGATAAACCCCTCCCCCTTGGGGAACACTTTCCTCAATGTTCTATGACACCTATGACCATAAAATTGCTGAAATAAAACATATTGCCCATGGATCTTTATATCATACTTTGATGCAATATTTACAATGAAAAAATACTGCAAATCATGACCAACGTAACAAACATGAAAATCATACAACTTTTTGGAGCTTTATAAAAAAAATCATTGTGATATCTACACAACATCCATATATACATATACATATACAAAAAAATCATTTTCTTGTACCAAAAAATAATGAAGGACATAAAGCCCACATGATCAACCATCTCCCATGTAACTTCATTGGGCCCAAAGTACTTCAACTTCACTTTAACCTGCTCGATTTCTCTATTTCAGAGCATGGTTTATTTCTGCTACAATATGGATTAAGGTTCTGGATGTAATTCTCCCTCTGGTTCCAGCTATAATACATATCAATTAATCACAGGATGAACATCCTAGACATACTTCTTAATCAATGAAACATAGAAAACATCATGGAATTTCATTGTAGGAGGTAGTGCAAGTGTACAAGCCACTGGTCCAATCCTCTAAAGGATATTGAAAGGCCTGCGATATCAAGGTTCCTGTTAGCACAATTATTTTCTAAGTCATGAGTCCATTTTAAATTTTTTTTTTTTAGGATTAAAATTTGAAAACTTCAAAAAAAAATTGGTCGCTATCGAAATTTATGGTATTGCTCCTTTTATCCTTTTTGGATAGCCTGTTATATTCATGTTTCTGTTTTCTTTAATTTTATTCTAATTCTGCCTAAAATTCCGATAACTTCCCCTGTTTTTAAAAGTAAACGACAAATCGAATCTGATTTTTGTTAAGCCATGTGTTATCGTGTAAATACATTTCACATATTTTTTAAATGATTTATATCATGTGATAGGAGTCGTATGCGGTTAGTTATGTTTAAGTTAATTCATGGTATATGTGTAGTGCATAGGTGTCAACCCGCAGTAATAAACCCAACTGTTAATCCCTTCTTGTCTATTAGCCAAGTTAGTTTAATCTCATGTCAAGGTGTGTTTTTTTCAAACGGAGAAGATCATGGATCATCAAAATTAATGAAATTAACGTTTGGTTGGTCACATAGCGACGCTACCATAAATTTAGGCCAATAATCAACAAGACAATGGAGGTGACTACTAGTTACATATCCGCTTGCCTCAAGCCATCTGTAGTGTTCTATCGAAAGCTACAAAGCTAGTTGAAGTTTATGATGGCCATCACACGGTGCACACTATGGTCAAAGAGATTTGTCTTCATGGAAGTCTATTGCATGGGGTAATGAACCATGGTTGTTGTTTTAAAAACCACAGAAAAAAAAAGATAATTACGAGTTGTGAGCCTAACTATTGGAGATCGAGTTTCATAGAGTTGCAGTTTTAGGAGGAGTCTATACTTTAGACAATATTTAAGAGGAAAACACAAGCAACATTTGTTAGGTGAATCTCTTCTTGCTCCGCCATCTATCAGTTTCATAGATAGAGTTATTAATTTCTAAAGATGACTAAAAGAGGAGGGAATATATAGTCAATTGAACCACAGGGTGTTGATCTAGTGGATGAAAATTCCATGGTGAGAAGATTGTTATCTAGGCAAGCTGGTATTCTTTATGCACCAGACTAGGAAGCTCTCATTGAGGAGTAGCTCAATATTTTTCAAACCCTTTCAATGGACAAGAAGCCACGGCCTATGGTCTTACATTGCAGGTTTCAAAAAACTCAATTGTTGAAGCATTTAACCTTCCACAAGAAGGAGAGAGGTGGTTTAAAGGTCATGTTATCACTGGAGGAAACCTAAAAAATTTCCTCAAGGATGGACACAGAGATCCCAACTGGGCCAAAGGAATTCCAAGTAGTTATCTCAAAAATGACTGGGCAGAAGCTATTAAACTCATCAAGATCTACCTCACTTGTGAAAGGAGGTATACAATTGTGTTTCTTTATCATGTGAGATTTCTTTTTCGTGTTGCAGGTATGAAGACCTTAAATTTTCCATACTTATTGTAGAAGAGTTTGACAAAGATGTTAGCCAGGATCCAAACTCACACTAGTGCTTCAGAATATAACTTGTATCACCAAGCTCTCATCAAGGTTTTAGTTGAAGAAGAGTTAAGGAAAAAAAATCAAACCTGGACCATTTCTTGTTTTACAGGGCAGGAAAACCTACACCTACACCTCCATCCTCACAAAAACACCATCAGTCTGGAAAAATAATCAAGAGGAAGGCTAAAAAGGAGAAAATCCATAAGAACAAGAGCAGAAAATAAAAGGTTTCTTTAGTCAAGGCTGAGAGAAATTTGGAGAAAGGAGAGAGCTCCTCAGTTGATAAACCCAAGTATATGAAAATGGTTCCCCTCATTCCTCCTTTTCCTAATGTCTACATCAGAGCTCGAAGAGGAAGGTATACAACTGTAGAGAAATCTAAAGTGCAGATGCTACCAGAAATTTCAGAAGTAGATATTCAACAGAAAATGAAGAGAGATTATCAACCTACAAAATTTGATGAAGAACTGCTCAAAAATGTTGGATATGAGATCAGTAGTAATAATAAGAAAGAGGAAACCAAATCTGTTGCTGGTACTAGAAAAATACATACCAAGGACAGTAACAAGATCAGGCTTAAGTCCAAGGCTCTACATAATCCAAGTTTAATGACATAGGTCATTGATATAGAAGGAATATATGAAGGGTTAAAGATAGAGAAATCCAAGAAGAAATATCCAAAAGGTTTCTACAAAGGATAAGGCCACTGTCAAAGAATCAACCACAAGAACAACTAGATCCAGATAAGCTGCTAACAACAAGATAGACTCGGAAAAGCTGGCTGAAGCTGCAACCTACATGGAAGGAAGGTAAATAGGTTTTATGATAAAACACCTTTTTCCTTACTAAATGAAATGTTGAACAATAGCTCAAATGTTAAAGAGTATGATTATACACAGGTTTTCCAACGTTTTCTATGAATTTTTGAAAAAGAAACAGAGTGCTACCAGAAATTCTAGTAGCATTCTAGTTTTTTACGCAGTTACAGTTTTTTATTGAAATTTCTGGTAACACCTGTTTCAACTAAATTTGACACCTGTCAACAAAATTTCTGAGCCAGTTAAGGAAGGATAGAGACTCATAAAAAAATGGATATAAAAAGTGATGGTGAAAGGTGGCTATGAGGTTGTTGGGGGTCATATTAAAAGAATATACATGGCTATTTAAAGACCAAAGACATAAGGAGACAAATCAGCAGAAAAAGGGGTAGCATGACAACACACTCATCAGTTTAGTGCAAATTTCTTTTCTTATTTCTTCTACATTTGTCCTTGCAATTAGATTTCTATGGGATATGGTTGTAATTTCCTATGATGCATATGTAATGTTAGGAGTAGTGTTTCCTTCCTTTTAGAAGAGATGGAGTTGGTTCCTCTCTTTCTATATATACCATTTCCAGGTTGGATGTTGGTCTACCTGAGGACTGAATATAATAAATAAAATCCTTTTTTACTTCATGTTGGAGGATTTTGTGACTTGAGAACCATCTAATGTATGGTGTGTCCTATTTCTTTTTTAATTTCTTCTAGTTATGAGTCGCAACAACTAGTAAGATGTGAGTGAGAAACTATTAAAGGATTTAATAGTAAATTATATTCTTTCATCTTTCTTCAAATCATATATGTGTTGTAGAACATGTTAGTGAAGATTTCGTAAAGGATTTGTGGAATAATTTATACATGCAATCTATTTTCTAAATGTTGTTTACTTTGCATAAACATAGTTTTTGTAAATAGCCATCATTATAGCTGTGTGACTAATTTAGGATAGGAATATTTCCTAGAATATGTACCAGCTATCCATCTTCTTCATTTATTACACTCTTGTCCATATACTACCAATTTACCCATACAATATATACTTGCAACAATTTTCCAACTGCATGCAAGTTTTAAAGAATATAAAAAATAATTTCAAAATCTTTGAGAAGCCATCCTATCACTCAAACAACCCTTTAGAATTTGAAATCAACTATAATTTGTAAGGCTTACTCATTTTGAATTCAAGGAGTGACTCCTTGCACTAATATTTCCAACTTGGAACATGATCCAATCCTCAAGGAGATCCTCTTGGGCTTGATGTGCAAGTACATATGCTCCCCAACCTGAATCAATTAGTGGAAAAGAATATTTTCTCTTGATCGTCACCGTGTTCAACTATCTGTAATAAATTCACAAACTTAAGAGTACCATCCTTCTTATTTACAAACAACATGGGTGCACCCCAAGGTGACAAACTTGGACTAATGTATCACTTATTAAGCATTTCCTTAAGTTGTAACTTCAATTCCACCAACCCTGGAGTGGTCATAATGTAATTTTCCTTTGATTTTGGTGCTTCTCCTATAATCAACTTAATAGAAAAGTACACTTCCCTATGAGGCAGTAACTCTAAAATCTCAAGGAAAAATACATCCAGAAATTGCTACAAAACGTGATGCCTCTTCAATAGTTCAACATCCTCAACATCCTTCCCTTTGTCACGAGAAATATGAACAACAAAAAATACACATCCTTTCTTACTAATTCAATTTTCCTACATATCCATAACCATTCTCAGCGAAGTAGGATTCTTCTTATCCTACAATATTCTCCTCTCTCCATTTCCATCTAGGCACTCAATCACTTTGTCATAGAAATCTACGTTAGTCCTATGATTGTACAACCAATTCATACCCAACATAATACTATATGATCCGAATGGAAGCACATTTTGATGTGTGGATGTAGACATATCGTTCAGCTGAAATGTACAATATCTCACCCAGTGATGAACTCTTTTCTTGGTACGTATAGCAAACTGTACCAAAGTATATTTTCATGCACTTATTTATTCAAACAACACTCATCCAATAGTTCAGGATTGATATAAATATAGTTAGATACAGGGCCAATAAAAATGGAAAAAAAATTATCACAAATATTACATTCCATATTGATAATAGATGCATGATGATCAACCTGCTTGTTATCCAATGCCACATAAATGTAAGGAATAATATACCCAATATCTCCAACTATTTTTTCCTGCTAGGCACTAGATATCTAAGATCTTCCACCTTGATGTTGTGGAAAATATTTCCTGTGATTCTGTCCACCACACGTCCAACACTGCAAAGGATTCCTTCCATCACTATCGTTCTGCTCCTCCGACTGAAATTCATGTCCTTTATCAAATTCATTCAACTTCTTGTACAACATTGTATTCTCCTCGTTACCTGCATCATGATGTCTTCCTTGCCTCTTGTCCCATTTTCCTTTAGCCTTATCATTTCCTTTCCAAACTTGCTTAGGCTCTGAATTACACATAGACTAATCATCACGATGTTTCAACTTCCCAATTACTTCCTCTAATTTATATGACTCATCATAGTCAATTTGATCCTTAAATACTCATGGTAATCCACTAACGAATATTTGAGCCTTCATCTTATCATCCTTAATATATGGCACATACCTCAACAACCCTAGAAACTTAGCCATATACTCTTCATATGTCATATACCCCATCTTAAATTTCTAGAACTTCGTAGAATTATCTTCATAGTATATATATGATAAGTACTTCTTTCTCAAAAGTCTCTTAAACTCATGTCAAATAAACTCCTCTATCTTGATAACTATGACGTGCTTTACATCTTCCCACCAAATGTATGCCTTTCTCTTGAGACTGAAATAGGATATCATTGATTTCATATTCTCTATATAATTGTGTAACTCGAATAACTTCTTCATCCGAAGAAATCATGCTTCTGCATCTTCCAGTTTCTTCTCCTCTCCATAAAAGGTAGAAGACTTAGAATTCTTGAACTCATATGGAAAGTATTGCTTCTCCCTCATCCTATAAGGATGATAGCGAAGATGATCATGATGTCTCTTTGATCTTGAAATAGAATAGAATGCATAACCAATACCTCTCTTTTCACGTGTATCCATCCATCTGCCACCTCTTACTATGTCATCCATATCCAACCTGTGCCCTCGATGAGACTTACTACCATACACTCCAATATTCCACTCTTCTTTGTTACACCAATTTTTTGGTCATCTAACATGTTCTATTAGATAGAACAAAGCACACCATGTAAGACCAATTTTACCTTAAGTAAAATTGCTTTCACTATGAAAAATAACTTAGTTTTCATTAATTTATTAAGTTGTTTATGGTGTAAACAGGGAACCCCGTGAGGAATAATTGAATAAATCCTTATTTGTTTGATTTTCCTCAAGGGATAATTATTTAAAAATTAGTTTAATTAATATTTCTGGTCATATTTAACTCAAAATAGGAAAATTATTAGTTAAGTCATTATTTATCTTATTATTTTCTAGGAATAATTATTTAAAACATTATTTAAATAATATTCCTTGTTAAATTTGACTAAATCATTTATAAATAATTGAATTAATCACTATTTATTTAATTTTTACTCAACCACATTCTTTAAATAATAAAGAAATCATTTATTTATTTATTATTTACAAATAAATGGATTTGACCAAATTAAAATTATTTTTCCCTCCAACAAATATAATAAAATATTCCACAAAAGTTGGATTTAGATTTAGTTAATAATATTTTAATTATGCACCAATATCTAGACTAACTCAATATTTTGTTAGAAATAGAAGGGATTTTCCATTCATTCACTAACTTTTGTTGCCTAAAGATCTCTCTGGATCTATATTGTTGGTCTGACTTTGATCCTCCAACATTGTCATATTTTTCTATCATTTTTCTTGTGAGATCCCTTTGAGTTCCAATTTTGTCTGGGTTTTCTACATCATCAAGTGAGAGAGATCTTAGATCTGAAGCACTGAGCACATATAATAACCCATCCCATTGAGGGGGACTGGTAACATCTTTTTATGTTCCCTTCCCAAGTGTCATAAATACAAAATTTCTTTAAATATATTATTTTCTTGTCTATTGGATGCATGGAGCAACTCTTGCTTTTATTCACTACTTAATGTCTTTAAATGCATAGATCTGGATTTTTTAGCATTTGTCTTGGTCAAATAACTATAGATATAAAGAAATTGGCAGCCATATTTGATGTTAGGGCTGTTTTTTATGCACATCTAAAGTGAGATTTTTTCCGTATGCTTGTGATTAGAATTCACACTAAAAATTGGAAACTCCACAAGGGTTTATGATTATGACCGCTATCTTTTTTTAGATCCCTGCATGACCAACTACTTCAAACCCTAGGGTTTTTCTTCAGCTTCTTGTTTTACTTTTACTGATGTTATTTTTAACCTTTAAAAGCCTAAAATTGTAAAAATTATAACTTCCATGTGTTTCTAGACCTATTGCGCAGGTGACAGGTATTAGTCATAGCTGATACAACATGTTTTCCTGAAACCTGCTCCCTAGAGTGTCGGAAGTGCAGGTCGTACGTTTTGGGCCAAAAACTATGACCTCAAACTCTAGGATGTAGAAAACTGCCTGAAACCTGTGACCTCTACTAAAAATAGGTCAGAAACTGTGACCTGTACTTTTTGCGGGAAATTTTTCTGTGTTTTTTTTGGGTTTGTCTAGGCTACTATTCAGGTTTGTCTGACTTCCATATCCACCCATTTTTTACCTGTAATTTCTCTTTTTTACTCATCGAAGTAGGAACTAAGCATCCTAGGGCTTCAGTATGCTTCCACCTTTCTAGGAGGAGTTTAGATGAAGTAGGTCGTCTGAGATTTCAGTGTGTTGAGCCATTTTTTAGATTTGATCTTGTACCTTCAGATCCATTTCATATTGGTTATTAATCCATCCAAAACACATATTTTCAGTTCTGTTTGGTCCTCCTCTAGGGTCCCATCCATTTCCCTTTAGGTTGTAGCTTTTTTCCACCTCATTTGCAGTACTTTTCCCTCTGGCTTTTTTGTCGTTTTCTGCACCTATTTCCAGCAGATCAGACCTTTAGATCATTGTCCCTAGTGAATTTAAGATCCATTGGCTATTTTTTTGTGTTTTGACTAGATGTTTGCCCACCCATAGACTAGTTGTTGGGAAGTCTGCCTCCTTGAGTTTAGATTGATGCATATTTAGTTCTTTATTTTCTGTTATATTCAGTTTACTTTACTATTATTTACAGATTTATTTACAGTTATACAACATGATTTTTATTTTTTCTCTTCATAGGTCTGGGTTTAAAAATTAAAATTAACACACTTAACACACACAATTGAAGTGAAGAGCACCATGTTTATACCGCCAGGCCAAGACTATAACATTGTAATCATTTGATCCTGCACCTCTCTGCCCTTTTTTAGACATTGAAATCATTTGATCTTGCACCTCCTTGCCCTTGTTGGTATCTCTTCCTTTTGTGATCCATGTCCGTTGTTCCATCATTGTGCCCTCAAGACATTTATCCCGGAGACTTCTCGGCCTTCATCCTCAGTTTCCATTAGGAATACTTACTCCTCTGCATAGGATTTTAGTTATTCCTCCACCGAGTCCCCATTATGACTCTGCTTCTATTCCATTGGGTTCTCCTTCTAGTTCTATCCCCAGTTCTCCTCCTGTCACCTTCACTGTGTCTGGTTCAGGACCTAACGTTGGTGGTAGCCCCAACCCTAATGATGGGAATACTACTGGTGGGACTGCTACAGGAACTATCCCGGCTACTCCCTTGCTCCCTTATATGGTAGGTATCAGTCTTCCTGATTTTAACCAGTTAATCATTGACCCCATACACCATGATCATAGTTGGCATGCTATGCCAACCAAGCTCCCTTCCGACATCCCCAAGTTTGAAGGTCTTGTTGGAGAAGATCCTACAAAACATGTTAGATATTTTCACATGTGGTGTTCGTCTAACTCCATCACTGATGACTCTGTCCATATTATATTGTTCCAGTGTACACTTACTAGAGAAGCTTCTAAGTGGTATGTTGACTAGGCCTCCTCCCCTCATACTAATTTTGCAACTCTTGCCTAGGATTTTCTGTCTTACTTCTAGCTTCTGCTTCATTATGACACTGGTACCGAACTTTTGACCTCTTTCTGTCAATCATCTGAAACCCTCCTATCTGATCATGTCTAGGAATGGCAGAGAAGAAAGAGCCTATATCGAGCCCCTACCTTCAAATATCGTGTCTACATGGACTGGATTCTTAGATCCCTTTTTCCTGTTATTACCAAAGATGTCACATCTCATTTCCCTTAGACCGATGAAGCTACTCTCCAAATTATGTTAAAATATGACCTGATCTACACACAGTCTAGTTATGTTTATACCGTCTTACCCAATCTCCCTAGACCCAGTGGTGCCAATTCATCATGGTCATCCCATGCTGCCGACGGTATCGTTGGGAGCCCTTTCTAATCTGTACACTCATCCTCACATGGGTTATGGTTTCCCTCATGGAGGGGCCATCTCCTCCAACACTTTTCCCCCTCCCGATAACATGTATCTAGGATATGGCATGCCTCATCCCTTTGCCCAACCTGTTTACCACAATGTTTCCCAACCTCCTTATTATCCATATGCACAGCTTGTTGCTCCAACTCCTCCAACATTAGAACCCCCGCCTCCATTACCTTCTCAACCCCCACAAAAACAACCACCACCCCCTCAGTGGTAGGTGTATGCACAACAGGGCACGAATAATACTCCTACTTCCAAAAATAAGAGGAAATGCACCCAAAATTAGTTTTCCCTAAGTATTCCAGGACCTAATCCCCAAGGGAATGCACCTAAGACTGTTAACCAGCAATAAAGCACTCATCCCAAGCTAGACATGCCTGTTTTGATGAATAAGCCTTGTTCTTGTTGTAGTGTATATGGTCACTACACCCATGATTATACTATTTTACCTCATATGTGTTAAATTTGGGAGACTCAAGCAACATCGCGAGGACAAAAAGCCTCCCCTTCGGTTCCTCCCAATGTTGCACCTATCCAGCCGGTTGTGTTTACCAATCCTTTCCCCCAGAAAGGATTCATGGCTACCCAACCCCTTGAAGATCAGGCGGCCACTCAACCTCCTCCATCTGGTACCTATGATTACCAGATTCTCATGATGAACTCTGACCAACCCATTACCATGGACCTCAACCTTCAAACTCGGTCCCATTAGTACAAAAAGCCTCCCGCTACGTCTCCCCCCAAGCTCCCTTCTTCGGGTTCCATAGAGCCTCTTTCGATAACCAATGGTCCTTTACAAATCCCTCAGCCTAAGGCAAAGGTTCATCCCAAAATACCCAAGGGACTATTACGCCGAAATGCTGCTTCTGGAAAAGCTGCCCATTCGTATAGTATAGTAGATGATTTAGCATAATCTCTTGTTGCCATTTCAATGCTGGAACTCCTCTAGTCGTGCCCTTCAAAAAAATAAAATCTAATAACTTCCAAGGGTGTTGTGAATCTTGTAGATGATCGTTTGATCGTCTTCGATGTTGGCCAGTCAGAACATCCTCCCCTTCCTGCTTCCATCGCCTCCCAAATCCCCATCAAGATCTGGAATGCCAACATCTCCCATTGTATCATTAATGAGGGGGAAACCACCTATGTGATGTCCACTTCGGTTTGGAAGCAACTCAAATATCCTTATTTGGCCCCTTCCACTATCACTCTCCAAGCATGGGATGGCCACTCTTCCCAGCCTATAGGCCTGTTCCGCAATTTTTCTATTACTCTTGCGGGTAAGACTGTTTGTGTTGATGTAGAAGTCATTGATGACCCCTTAGATTACAACATTATATTGGGTCGTAGCTACACTTATCCAATGTCTGCTTTCCCATCTACAGTTCACCATAATATGTTCTTTCCTCATAATATAAAGATAGTCACCATCGACCAATTGACATATTATGAACCAAAGTCTTAGACCTCCCCTGAGTCCATCATCTCTTCAGTGACCAATAAACAAATAGTCGAACCTTTGACAAGTGTCTCACCCAACATCTACAAAGAGTCCTCTTTATTGGGTTCTTTCCTTGGTCTTTCTCCTCCTATCTTTGATCCCAGCTCATCGAATGTTTGCATGATGCAATCGTCTCAGTTCGACCTCAAGTGGCCCTCTTCAACTAGTCAGCAACCCCGCCCTTCAAAACCTGATCCTAGAACCTCCACTCAGCCTTCAGGACCCCCTCCTCAAGGCCCCACATCTGTCGCTAGTATCCATGAGCCTATCTACCCTCCTAGAACAGTTCCTCCCGGCCTTAACCATCTCAGAGTTGTCCCTCCTGGCAATTACCCCTCCGATCAGATACCATTCCTAGATCCCCCTCCTGGAGTATTTTCGGTACCTGTTATGGCTACCTTATCCCTTCCTAACCTGAGCTTGGGGATCCCATTCTGGTACGTTGATCCCCCAACCACTATCCCACCTGGTCAGCCTAAACCTTACCTTGCTTTGACCCTGGTTCAACTAGTCCCCATGACCCCTCCCCTTACTTCCATGCCTTAGTCACCTCAATATGAACCCACTCTTGTTGTGACAACTTCAGGAGAGAGGGGAAAATATCGCAAGAAGGAACCTAAATACAAGGCTACCTCGACAAAACCTACTCCTCCTCAGCCTCCAAATCGTACTTCCCCCCCACTTTCTGCTTTGTTTGATGTTTTCGTTCATGCCACCCATCATTTTCCTGAATTGCCTCATATGAAACCCATGGTCAATGTCACGTTCCCTGAGTCTACGGTCCTGTAAAACTCTATCCCTTACTCGAATACAACCAAGAACCCTAACACTATCCACACCAACCAGCCCTGTGCTTTGCGTGATCTCCATGGCCATTATACCCACCATTTTACCCACCTCACACATTACCACACCTCTTTGGAGGTAGTTCGAGAGTACGAGATTAAACAGAACCAGTCTGTCTCTCCTATCCTCATGAAGTATGCTTCGGGCCAACCTGAGGATAACTCTGCTCCCATTGACATTTCCCCTCCTAATGTCAAGGTGATGGAGTGTTCGGCCACCATCCTCTACCTATCATCATTCATGAGATCCATGGTGGAAGCTCCCTCTGATACTTCCCCTTGTATTTATCTTGACCTCCCTTCAGTGATCACCCTAGGATCGACATTGGTAGATCCATTATTTTCTTACTCTTCTATCACTCCCCATGACATTGCACATGTGAGCTTTTCTTCACATGATGATGAGTCAGGTAGCTCTACTGCGTCAGGTGGTCCCCCTTCCTCTAGTCACCCCATCTTCCATTTCGATGATGACATTATGGAAGCGATGACCGACCCTGACTTTTCGTGGGATGATATGCACCATCATGCGTACTTCCTCCCGCAGCAGTCCCATGACCTATATGATATGGAAACAAAAGTCTTCATTCTTGATGAATTCGATTGGTTTAGAAATTCCATCCCTACACCCGATGCTTTCGAAGAAGGAAATATGGCCAATATCTCTTCTACCATTAAAATAAACATTTTTGACAAACCAGGGGTAGAATAAAACATTACCTTGGGTGCCCAATTCACCCCTGAAGAAACTGAGGCTTACACCAAGCTATTAAAGGAATTCCATGATTTTTTCACCTAGTCCTATTCATAAATTCTCAGAATTGATCCTGCCATTGTCAAACACCATATCGATATATGGCCCGATGCTAATCTTGTCTGTCAGAAGTTGAGACCCATTAATCCTTCCAGAAGAGCGGTTTTCAAAGCCGAAATCGATAACCTCAAGTAGGCTGGTTTTATTTATCCCACTGAATACACCACTTGGGTGTCCAATCCAGTTCCCTTTCTCAAGAAACAAGACACCATCCGTGTCTGCATTAACTTTCACAACCTGAACAAATCTTGTCCCAAATACAACTTCCCCACACCATTCATTGACCAAATCATTGACGAGTGTGCGGGGCATGAGGTTCTATCCTTCATTGATGGTTTCTATGGATACAACTAAATTGTTATTCATCATGGTGATTATCTTATGTAATATTCCCAATTAATCATGAGCTAATTGGAAGATTCATTTTTTATTTATTTCTTTGTTTAAAGAATAAGAGGGCAAAGGTGGTCTATATTTCTCCTTAATCATGAATAAATCAATGCAAAATGTGAAAGAGATAAACCTTGGTAGCTTAATTGAATCACCCTTGGTATGAAAGGGGCTGGATCACTTTGACTGGATCAACCTTGAAGAAATCTACAACACTGTCATGGAAGAGTGGCCATCAATGAGCGACATCGCAGTTTTAGATGGAGATGCTTTGTGTGAATGTAATGATATTTCTGGATGGGGATTAGAGTTTTCAAGCTCATATTATATTTAAGGAAGAGGATGGCATCCATATGAAGTTTGTTGATGTATATGATATTTCTGAATATATGTTCTATTTAGACATATATCTTTATCTAGCTGTTTAGCTGAGATTGAGTGATGTTTAGAACCGGGTGTTCCTGATTGGGAATCCCACCTCTTCCATTGAGAAGCTCTTGGAGGAGTATTGCAGTACATTTTCCACTATCTGGCTTAAGGCCAAGCTTCTTCTTTCAACCACAACACAGATCCTATTGAGGGTTTGGTTTTTTTTGCAAGCTACAGCAAGTGGAGACTAGATCACTAGATCTAGGCCATTTCAATGCTATTTTTGGTGGAGAAGGTTTTTACTTCATTGGGAGGAAAATATTGGAGGGATTTGAGCTCATTTTCATATCTTGGCCTCAGGCCAACTTTATTTTGATTCGTACAGCACAATTTACTTCCATATCTACGTTATTTATGTAGGATTTGCAGGGTGGTTTGGCACACCATTTGGAGAGTTGATTTTCAAGTGATGGGGATCTTCCTTTCACTTTGAGGATCTATTAGAGGAGGTTATTTTTATTGGTCATATTAGATCAGCCACACTTTCCAGATCTGTATTTTTTAGTAGATCTGCAGTCTTAAATCTCATATCTACAACTTGTACTTGGTGTTCTGCTAAAAACCCTTGAGGGGTTCTTTAGAGGAGCTTGTATAGTGCATGGATCTGATATAGATCTAGCTTTTGAGGCACATATCAGTTCTAGATCTGATGTATAATATACTACTATTGCAGAGCCAATAAAATAATGTTGTGAGGGTTTTCTAGATTTTATATATGGTTGCAGCACCTCATATTGAGGCATTTTATTCATTAAAGGATTGTATTTCCTGTTATGCATCTTATGGGCCACATTTTATACATATTTTTCTGCTATAATAAGATATGAAAGGTCTCCATATTGGCCTCTTTCTTTAGAAATGATGATCTGCATAATTTTTCCAATATTTTGCACTATATTCCTACTTTTCCAATTTGGGAATATTACAGTGGTATCATAGCATCATCTTGGCATAGCCTATGCATTTTGAAAAGCTAATATCTCATTTGAAGAAGGAGAGCCTCTTACTGACAGGTAGAACAGGTAGAAAATAAGAAGCCAAAGAATATTTGATGATACAAATGAAAAAGAAGACAAGGGTAAAACCCCTTTATCTGGAGGTGAAGATGAAGAGAAGGATCTCCTTAAGATCCTTATTAGATCCATTCAAGACATTTCTAAAGAGATCAAGGCAATGAGAATGGATAGATTCAAGGAATCCCCTAAACGATTCATCATGGAGAAGGCTCTGGCATTTCTCGTCACTGGAATGATCAACCACAAGTTTCCCAACGCTCTACTACGCCTACATTTTTGGCTATGGGAAATGAAGGGTTTCGGGAGCAAGAATCCATTGAAGACTATTTTATGGAGTATGAATCTAAAAATCAGAGGTTCAAATATCACTTGATTTTTCAGGAGTTTTGTCAAATAAAGGACAATAGAATACCAAGGCATCATCATAGAAGTGGTGGGTTCATTCATAATCATGATTGACACCATACTATGGGCATATTCTTTTTACATAATTTTGATGGGTCATCCAAGTGTACTGCCAAATCTTGGGTAGAAAAACTTGACATCTACTTTTGGTTGAACAAGGTTCCAGAAATGGAAGCCATTAATATTGCAACGTTGCACCTTGAGGGTGAAGCACATGACTAGTGGTTCCATGGCTTATCTACATTGGTTCATGAAAATGTGATTTCTTATTCATAGTTCACTAGAAGGCTGGTGGAAATATTTGATAGAAGAGATCCCGAGGCACCATTCATGAGCCTTGAAAATTTGAAACAATTAGGTAATGCATAAACTTACATCTTTGAATTTTTAAAACTTTCTATTATGGTTCTTGATTTTTCTGCAGCAAGAAGGGTGTGCATGCTCATTGATGGGTTAGATGAACCTCTTCATGGGTTGGTTAAGTCTACCAAGCCCACTACCCTACATGATGCCATTGAAAGGGCTAGATACCTTCGATATGCCTTGACAAAAGTAATGGAAACATTTCAGCATAAACCCTCTTTTCCATCAAAGGGAAAAGAAGAAAAGGTTTCTCCTTCAAAGTAGAGCTTACACAAAAATCATCTTGATGATGATGTCCAGAGAGATCTAAGAAGAAGGAAGCTTTCCTTCACTTTCCTAGAGTCATGGGCACCTGGAAATAGATGTGCAGCTATAAACACACATTACATAGAGGTATTTTCAGATGATGAGGATGAAGAATAAGATGAACCAAGAAAAGGTCATAGTGCTGACACTACGAGAGGAGAACCAACACCATCATGAGATGGGAATGTAGAATTTGCTCCTATTGGAGGGGATCTTGCATCTTTGAGAGTACCTAAGTACTTGACCTTAAGATTTCAAGGTTCCATCTTGAATTAGAGGGTTTCTGTTTTGGTTGACAGTGGGGCTACCCACAATTTTATTGATGCCCAACTTGTGCAAAGGACGGAAATACCCACTGATGCTTTTGAGGGATTTTTTTTTTTAGTCACAGGAGATGGAACTATGAAATGCATGCATTATGTCCCTTCATTATTAGTCACCATGGGAACATATACATTGATTGATCACTTCTTTTTGGTTGACATACCTGACACCAATGTGATATTGGGTGTTCAATGGCTGATTACTTTGGGGAAAGTCACCACTGATTGGGAGGCTTTGCAAATAGAATGGGTGGATAAAAAGAGTGGTAAGAATAAAATTATCAAAGGCATGCATACATATCCTTCACATACAACTTCCACATAGAAATCATATATGGATTTGCGTAGTGGAAGTAAGGACCTTATAGTCCCATCTATTATGCTCATGAGATTGCTAAATGAGACATTATTATCTAGTGGAAAACCACCTAGGAGGCCACCTGATTCAAATTTGGTGAGAGATATCTCACAAAATGATACTCCAATAATAGATAGAGGAGGGATGGGAGCATTAGAAGGAAATGATGCAACATTGGGAGTCTTGGGTAAGCTCAAGGAGGAGGGATACATTCTCCCAACATCATCATTACCCACTCTCATTTCAGATTTTGCACTGTGGGAAGAGGAGCATGGAAGGAATGACCTTCCAACATGTACCTTTGGCATGGGAGATGTCAAGGAGGAGAGCAGCCATATGACAAATATTCTTTGTGATATATCATTAGCCCTGTCACTATGGGAGAATGATCCATATTGGAAATCCCAACTGTTGGTGGATTATTCCAAGGATATTCACACATGCATAATACTTGATGACCAACTACATGAAGAAGGCTATTCAGTACAAGAAGGATTCATTTGTTATCATGGTAGGATATTCTTATCTAGAGCCTCCAAGCTCAAGGAGAAGTTACTAAAAAGGGCCTATGAAAAGTTCTTTTTCAGCCACACATATTCCATGAGATTCTACAACATCATCATGAGAAGCTACACATGGAAGGGATTTGAAGGAGAACTATATCAGCATTTTAAAAGATGCATGAAACATGTGGAGTTGGGGCAGCAACATAACTCTATAAAGGAGTTAATTCAGCCACCTCTTTCTTATTTTTAGAGAGGAGATAGATCTATGCACCACTCCATTTGTTTAAGGAGGAAATTTGGTGAAAGACATGCTTGTGTACCTACTATTTTATTTTCTAAACATATGCATTCTTTTACTAT
Source organism: Pinus albicaulis (assembly GCA_034641835.2). Lineage (NCBI taxonomy): Eukaryota > Viridiplantae > Streptophyta > Pinopsida > Pinales > Pinaceae > Pinus > Pinus albicaulis. The sequence goes on from CM076584.1 coordinate 814,286,114, forward strand.
GTTTATGTAGGCCATATATCCAAGAAGGAGTACTATACCATATAAAATTCATGCCCAAATTTGGGCCACAAAAATTTCTCAACATGGCCACTCCCTTGGATATCAAAGGGAGATGTTGTATCATTGTGGGTGCATTCCTAAAGAACCAAACATATCTCACACTTTCAGCCATAGTGAGATGACTTGGGCAGCAATTAAGTGGTGGGGAAACCACTTACCACATCAGGATCTAATGCAATCAAGAGATGCACTACAATAGTTCCACATGTGGGACTATGACCCACCTCCACATGGACAAATTTCGGTTTGTATGTATGTAGTTTTGATCCAATACATTGATGATGTACTTGTACTTTTATGGGAAAGTATGGAGGGAGGATGGGAGGTATGTATGTGCCCTATGGGATGGAGATTCTCCATGTTCACTATGCTACATGATTCAGGGAGAACATTGGGAAAACCATGTTTGTTTCATTTGAACTATTGTCTCCTTATGGGATGGATTATCTGCATCTCATGAGAACTTTGGGGGAGCAATTAGTGGAGGGATGGATTGGTGAACACTTAGCTTATGAGGGAATATTATCACATGTTGGTGTCACCAATGGAGGAATGAAAGAGTTGTAGCACTCACCTTGTTAATTTCTTCAAGACAAGAAGCATTTGGGAAGGGAGGACTATAATATTCCCACTTAGTCATGAGCTAATTGGAATATTCATTTTTCTTTTTTTTCTTTTTTTAAAGAATAAGAGGGCAAAGGAGGTCCATATTTCTCCTCAACCATGAATAAATCAATGCCAAATGTGAAAGACACAAATCTTGGTAGCTTAATTGAAGCACCCTTGGTATGAAAGGGGTTGGATCACTTTGACTGGGTCAACCTTGACCAAATCTACAATGTTGTCATGGAAGAGTGGCCATAAATGAGGGACATCACATTTTTAGATGGAGATTCTTTGGGTGAATGTAGTGATATTTTTCGATGGGGCTTAGGGTTTCCAAGCTCATATTATATCTAAGGAAGAGGATGGAAGCAATATGAACATTTTTGATGTATATGATATTTTTGAATATATGGTTTGCTTAGAAATATATCTTTCTCTAGATGTTTAGATGAGATTAAGTGTTGTTTAGCACCGGGTGTTCCTGATCGGGAATCCCACCTCTTCCATTGAGAAGCTCTTGGAGGAGTATTGAACTACGTTGTCCACTATTTGGCTTAAGGCCAAGCTTTTTCTTTCAACTACAACCCAGATCTTGTTGAGGGTTTGGTTGTTTTTGCACGCTGCAACAAGTGGATACTAGATCAGTAGATCTAGGCCATTTCATTGCTCCTTTTCAGTGGAGGAGGTTTTTACATCATTGGGAGGAAATTATTGCAGGGCTTTGAGCTCATTTTCAGATCTTGGCATCAAGCCAACCTTATTTTTATCCCTACAACGTAGTTTACTTTCAAATCTACATTATTTTTGTAGGAGGAGTTGCAGAGTGGTTTGGCACACCATTTTGAGAGTTGATTTTCAGGTGATGGTTATCTGTCTTTCACTTTGAAGATATATTGGAGGAGGCTATCTTTATTGGTCATATAAGATCAGCCACACTTTCCAGATCTATATTTTTTAGTAGATCTACAGTCTTAGATCTCAGATCTTCAACTTGTACTTGGTGTTTTGCTGAAAAACCTCGAGGGGTTCTTTAGAGGAGCTTGTACAGTGCATGGATCTTATATAGATCTAAAATTTGAGGCACATATAAACTATAGATCTGATGTATAATATAATGCTATTTTAGAGACAATAAAATAAAATTGTAAGGGTTTTCCAGCTTTTTTATACGTTTGCATCACCTCATATTGAGGCATTTTATTCATTGGAGGCATGTATTTCCTGTTATGCATCTTATGGGCCATATTTTATACATATTTTGCTATCGTAATAACATATGAAAGGTCTCCGTATTGGCCTCTTGCTTTATAAATCATGATCTGCATTATTTTTCCAATATTTTGCACTATATTCCAGCTTTTCCCATTTGGGAATACTATAGCTTAAGACTACGTTCATTAGTCTGTGGGGAACCTTCGTCTATAGGGTCATGTCATTCGACCTTAAGAACTCCAAAGCCACTATTCAGTGGGCTATTTATTACTGTTTCCATGACCTAGATCATGTTATCCTTTCTTATTTAGATGACCTCACTACACATTCTAAACATTGGGCGCAATACCTTCATGATCTGCGTACTGTCTTCCTCTGATGTCACAAGTATAATATCCGCCTCAACCCACTGAAATGTTTCTTTTGTGTTCCTACCAGCCGTCTTCTAGGCTTCATTGTGTCTAAATATGGTATAGCACTTGATCCTTTGAAATTTCAAGCCATCCTTGAGCTTCCTATTCCTCTTACCTTACGCCAGTTACAAATCCTCCAAGGCAAAGCTAATTTCCTTCGTCGGTTCGTACCTGAATATGCCACCACCATGCATGGGTTCCTTAGGCTCCTTAGATCTAACATTCCATTTGTTTGGGATGACTATTCTCAAGAGTCTTTTGATGCCCTGAAACATGCTCTCACATCCGCTCCCTTGAGTCGTCCCCCTGAATTTGATAGTTTCATCCTGTACATCTCAACCTCCACCCATTTGGTCCCCGGAGTCCTTATTTAGGAAGATGACAACATAATCGAGCATGTTATCCATTATGTCAGTAAGAACCTTGTATGCCCCCGCGTATCCTACTCATATGAAGAGAAATTAGCACTGGCTATCGTGTTCTTGGCCCAAAAACTTTGTCATTATATCCTCATGTGTGCCACTAAGGTTGTGACTAATTCCAACCCTATGGCCTTCCTATTGAGCCATCGAGTCATCGATGGAAAGTATGCCCATTGGATCATTATCCTCCAGGAATTCAATCTTGAATTTGTCACACCAAAGAGTAAGAATGGTTTAGCCCTTGCTGAACTCATTTCTGAATTACCTACTGGTATGCAGGATCTTCCAGTTAATGATGATTTTCCCGATGACCATTTTTTTGCCATTGAAAACAAATGATCCTTGGTATGGTGACATCCTCACTTATTTGAGAACCCAGAAGTTTTCCCCCCATCTTGATTGTGATGCTCAATGACGTATCCGACACCAGGCCCCCCGCTACCTTCTCATCAGTGACGATATTTATCGTTGTGGTGTAGATACTATCCTTCGTCGTTGTCTCACACACACTGAAGCTAAGAAAGTACTCAATGCCTGCCATAGCAATGCTTGTGGTGGCCACCTCTTCGGTCTCGCCACTGCCCAGAAAATCATGTGCGCTGGGTATTTTGGCCTTCTCTCTTTAGTGATTGCATTGAAGCAGTCAAACACTGTTCCAATTGCCAACATTTCGCCCTAAGGCACGAGCCCCTCTGGCTCCCCTCCATCCTATCATCTTAGCTAGTCCCTTTTTTAATTGGCCAATAGAATTTATGGAGTGTCGACCTCCATATGCTGGTAAGCACAAATATATCATCGTGGTGGTTGACTATTTCATAAAATGGGCTGAGGCCATGCCCACGTTTAACAACATAGTAGCTAGCGCAACCCTCTTTTTCTTTAACCATGTTATCGCTCGATTCGGAGTTCTAAAACAATTGGTATTTGACCAATATTCATCCTCCTATTACCCCCAAGGTAATGGCCAAGTTGAAGCAGTCAATAAAATCCTTAAAACCATGCTTCAATTTACGGTGGATAAGCACAAAACCAACTAGCACCTTATGGTCTTCCCTACTTTGTGGGCATATAGAACTTCTATTAAAACCGCCATCGGGTTTACTCCTTTCCACCTTGTTTTTGGCGAGGAGGCAGTCTTACCGATCGAGTGTGAAATCCCTTTCCTTCATCTAGCTGTCAAAATTATCCCAAAAACCCAACCTTTAGAACAATGAATTCTCATGCTTGAGCATGCTTCCGAACACTGTCATGTTGCATTGCAAACTATAGAAGCGGTTAAAAAAACGTACCAAAGCTCAATATGGCAGAAAATTCCACCCTCATACTTTTCATGAAGGTGACGTTGTTCTAGTGTATGACCAGGCCCATGATGTCCTCAGTCATGGGAAGTTTGAATCATTGTGGCTAGGCCCTTACATCATCAATAAGGATTTAGGCAAAGGGGCATACCTCCTAGAAGATTTTGAAGGCCACCCCCTTCCTAATCCTCGTAATGCACTCTACCTTAAGAAATATTACCCTTAGCATTTCCTTCCTGAAATGTATGTTCTATTTCTTTTAGGTAGCTAGCTTCTAACTTTTTGATTTGATACTTCACCCGGAAAAAAAATTTCCAAGAATAGTCACTTCACCACTCCTCAAAATCGAATTTCTTCACTTTCAACACTTGTACTTGGGGCACCACTTTGCCTCCATACTTTTCCATTCTCGTGTCAATTTTTTTCATGACTAACAATCTTGTATTCATGTTTTTAGGGTCCCCACTGGGTCTGTTCTATGTGGCAGCATTATTGAGTCACCCTTGTTTAAAGAATCTGAGTTGAGTCATCATCGCATCCATGGAGTCTATCCTGATTCCCTTTGTACCCTGCTATAGTCCTCCATCCTTCATTGCTTGGTTCCTCTCTCGTATCGCACATTGTGGCCTTCAATAATATTATCCCCTATCACCTTTGATATTGTGTTAGTTGCTGACAGATCATCCATGCCCTTCATTCTCTAACAAGGGAAGTCGTTAGCCCGCTACTCAGTACCCATACTCCACCATCATCCCTGGTGTCAGTCTGTCAGTCACTCTACTATTATCTCTTGTGCATTATTTGAGGATCCCTTATTGCCTAACTTATGGCAGACCTCCTTCTATCGACGTCAGCTCATTCATTTGAGAAGACACGTCTAGAGGGCGGTATACCTTGGTTCCAGCTTCCACTCTTGTTCGGTGCCTCAGATCAAGCAAAGGGACTCTTTATAGCCCTCTGACTTGATTGTTTCTCAACTCCAGCTCCTTATAACATGATCAAGATCTGTATATTTGATGGTTCAGTGATGTATCAGATTGTACCAGTGATTCCCAGGTGTGTGTGAGATGTTTCAGACCTCAAGAGAGTGTGGCCCTTCAGGCAACCCCCCGCATGCCTAGATGACCTATCTATTACAACCTTCGATGCAGCTCCATAGATTTGATGGTTTCAGCCTCAGCCGCTTGCAATGCCTGTTAGTTCACATGTATCATTCAGATTTTCAAATCCCTCTCCTATTTTACAAGGCCTCTTTGGTTGTAATTATATCTCATGTACTCAGATATTATTTTATAAGTCCTGGCTGTTATTCCAAACACAATATGTATGTGGGATCCATTATCATGTTTTTATCTGGCCCATGTTTATGCCAGCATGTACTATATAGTTCAGTCCCTTGTTTACTGGATGCATTATTCTTTGTACTTTGTTATCTCGGCGGGCATAGGTATGCCTCCCCCACCTCTTGTAAAACAGGTACTCACTCATAAAAGAGTATTGTTGCACCTGTAAGTCTCACCTCCTATGAGTCTTGTCCTCTAGCACTTTATTCTACCTTATATTTCTCTCTCTCTGACTTCCCCTTGGGTGTATGGTGACTGATTTTTTAGAATGTACTTCGGTCATATGATTAGCTCCTAATTCTCCCATGATGGGGGGCAATCTGTTACACCATTTTTTGCTCATCTGACCTATTACTATTAGATGGACCAAATTACACCATGTAAGACCAATTTTACCCTAATTAAAATTGCTTTCACTATGAAAAATAACTTAGTAATCCTTAATTTATTAATTTGTTTATGGTCTAAACAGGAAACCCCATGAGGAATAATTGAATAAACCCTTATTTGTTTTAGTTTCCTCAAGGGATAATTAGTTAAAAAATAATTTAATAAATATTCCTGGTCATATTTAACCCAAAACAAGAAAATTATTAGATAAATCATTATTTATCTTATTATTTTCTAGGAATAATGATTTAAAACGTTATTTAAATAATATTCCTTGCTAAATTTGGCTAAAGCATTTATAAATAATTGAATAAATCACTATTTATTTAATTATTACTCAACCAAATTCTTAAAATAATAAATAAATAATTTATTTATTTATTATTTACATATAAAGGGATTTAACCAAATTCTTTTCCCCTCCAACAAATATAGTAAAATATTCCGTAAAATTTTGATCTAGATTTGGTTAATAATATTTTAATCATGCACAAATATCTAGACTAACTCAATATTTTGTTATAAATAGAAGGGGCTTTCCATTCATTCACTACCTTTTGTTACCTAAAGATCATTTTGTATCTATACTCTTGGTCTGAATTTGATCCTCCACATTGTCATATTTTTCTATCTTTTTGCTTGTGAGCTCCCTTTGAGTTCCATTTTTGTCTGGGTTTTCTACACCATCAAGATAGAGAGATCTTAGATCCGAAGCACTGAGGACATACAAGAACCCAACCCATTGAGGGGGACTAGTAACATCTTTCTATGTTCCCTTCCTAGGTGTTGTAAATACAAAAAATTATTTAAAAATATTATTGTCTTGTTTATTGGATGCATGCAGCAACTCTTGATTTTATTTACTACTTAATGTCTTTAACCCCATAGATATAGATTTTGTAGCATTTTCCTTGGTCAACTAACTGCATATCTAAGGAAATTGGTAGCCATCTTTGATGTTAGGGTTGTTTTTTATGCACAGCTAAAGTGAGTTTTTTTCGTACACTTGTGATTATAATTCACACTAACACCCTTGTCCATAATTGATTTTTGGTTGTCCCTATCTCTACAAATATAATTAGATCTGAAGGATCACTGTATTGACACAATATATATAGATATATATATATATATATATATATATATATATATATATATATATATATAACATCTACATATCAATCATCATAAAATACCAACAACACCAACCTCAACATGACAAGAGAACTTTAACAATGAAAATTACAAGAAATAATCAACATGCATGCATGATAAACACATAGATAATCACATATGCATACATAACTCTCACATCTACCTTGAGGTCCAATGTTGCAACTTCAATATGATACCAATCTCTAACCACCCCTTCCCACATTTACCCAAATTCACAAGCTTGTCAGGGTAAACATGATACGAGTGTCACTATGACTTGACCCAACCTCCTAGTTCTAGTTAAGGAAGTGGGGCCTACAACTGAAGACTTACTTACCTTCCTCGGGAGTCATGGGTCACTCAAAGGCATAAAAACCACCCCAAGTGACCAATATTGAGTTGGAACCCATTTTAGATGCTCTAGACCTATAACTGCACACTTGACACTCTCTGCATGTTGTTGTGAGCCTCCAACTGCACTCACATTCCTTGTTCCATTCTATTATGACCTCATATCTCCATTTTGGTGCTTAATATCCTGATATCTAAGCCACTTTTATAAGATAGTCTCCTGAACATGGCCCAAAAGTTCCTAAAACTTTCCAGAATAATATTTCTCACAACGACAATACTAATCATTCAAACTTGCAGCCAAAAATTGATCAAGAATGCCTAGGACACAATAGAATTTTTTTCAAACACATGGAAAATATGTAATCTATAGGTCATGAATGCATATATGATAAAATGAGTTTTATATTTATCTGAGAATCACCATGAAGTCTCTATTCCCTCTCCACATAGTTACAACAACACTTCTTGGTCCATATATTCATGAACCATTAGATAACTAAACATATCATCGCAAGAGCCATATATAGCATACATCATGTAACCAGTAAATAACCAAAATATAGGTCATGGAAAATCAACCATAATATCCCCAACATTATCACTACAAATATTCATCAATCATAGGAGAGAAATAACTCTTATTAATATATGAAAATACCAACCAAGTCAGGAACTTCCACGTACCACCCGACCATAGATTGTGGTTAACTAGATATCTCTTTTATCCAATCACCATTGTTCCATATTTCAAACATGAATGTGGGAAATCATGGAATAAAAAAATACAAAACCATACATGGATAATATAGGCCAAACTACCTCAACCCTCAACCATAGTTATTTCACCTCTACGGTCGAGCATCACTAACGTCGACCAAATCAGTATCTACCCAAGTTGTCCAGGGCTCCATGAACTAGTAACTCAACCCATAGCTTTCTTGGGATCCATATCATTTGCCCAACCCAGCTTGAGGGACTAGTAACTCAATCCAGCAAGGGCTCTAGAGATATTTTCCCAACCTAGGATCTAGTAATAGTAACCCAACCCAACCTATTTCACAGATTCTAGATTATTTGTTTCAACCCAAAATCATAAGGAACATGAGCACCAATAAGAAAAACATCAAGTGGAAAAATCCACAACAACATGGATATCTAGGAAATGGAAAGGCAAGGCTAAAACCACTGCCATTCCAGTACAATCTCCTTGCCAATAACAACACATAACCAAAAAACCAAATGCACATACCATGTATCCAAAAATCAATAAGGAAATAACACATACAACATGTTACCTGCAAAGAAATCTAGTCATACATGTTGATCCAGCTGCTCCCTTATGATTTTTTTCTTTCCTTTTCCTTATTTCTCCAATCCAACTGAATTCCCAAGTTCTTCGAGAATGCTCCAATATTTTTCTAAGTGTACAAGAGTGTGCAAGAATGAGAAAATGAAAAGAGAGCTCCAAAACTATACTAACAAAAGTTGTGAATTGATCCTCAGAAGCCTTTTTATCATTGAGCCCTTTATTTTCTTCACTTTGCTTAATTTTTACTCTGATTTCACTTGCATGTAGATTCATGTCTCTTCACCTTTATTTTCTCCTATTTTCCTTTATTTTCATGAATAAATGCCAATTAATGCCTATTTATTTTTCTCTAAATAAGTCTATTTCTATTTATATAACATAAAAATACATGGCGACCACAGCCTCAGCTAAGTGAGCCTGAGAGTTGGGTATGATTGTCAAAAAATACATAATTCTGGATTGCCCCAGGAGGGGAAACCACTCCCTTAGATAATTTTCTTACCACCCTCACAGGGGAAACCAGCATTAAGTTCAGAAAATGGACCCATGAAAACAACCATTTTCACTCTTAGCAAAGGAGAGATTAACAAAAACACAAAAAACGACCCATGAAACCTGGGCTTCAGATCCGTGTTTCAGTAGAGGTTACCGTATTTACTTGTCATTTTTAGGAGAGGGAGGTTCCTCCTCAATGCGGCATCTGTATTCGTCACTGATTCCATCTTCATCTTTAGTTGTTGCACAGGTGGCTTTACCAGCTGCCTCATTCATCGATTCCTTTTCCTTACCAACACTTTCCATCCCAGTGTCACGCTCTTTTCCTTGGAATCATCTTTTTCCTCTTTTCCAGCTGCTTCCTCTCGAAGGGTGACAGTGATAAAAGCATTAATTACAGGTTGGTACATGGTGCAAGAAAATTGGAACTCGGCTCCATGGGAGGTTTGGTAGAGAGAAATTTGGGCGGGTGGAGTGGAGATAAGGGTAGAAAAATGCTGAGTGACTGGTTGTGAAGGAGACGCAGCATCATGAGACTGGCAGCCATGGATAGGATTCGCCTTCCAAGAAAGGCTTGCTCTTCCCCATTTTCTCCGGGTTTCAGGGTAATGGCCATGAGAGAATTCCTTAGAGGAAGAATCAGAACTGGAGGTGGATTGAGAGCGAAATGCTCTGCCTCGGCTGCTTCCATGTTAGCTTCTCATCCTCTGTCTAAGGTGAGGCATTTTGATAGTGGAGCTCAGGCGATAGTGGCTATGCTCAAGAGTGGAATGAAAATGCTAAGATAGGAATGGCGAGGCTTGCGTTATAGGGGGCCGAGAATTATTGCAACAGAGTGCGCTCTGTGTATAGTGAAATTCCAGCGAAGTTTCAATGAAGCTAAGCAACAAGCATCATCTTCCTGTGTGCATTTGAGCACTTGGCACGGCATAAGTAGGAGGAAAAAGGCACCTCTATGGAGCAGGAGACTAATAGTCAGGGAGGGCATGAACATAATTTCGATGTAGCGGAGCCATTATAAACCAAAGTAGCGGCAAATTCTTACGGTGGAATAAGTTAATGTCACAAGTGCTATGTGGGCTGGCAGCATTAAATGGAGGATTAATGCACCTGTGGGTGGCCATATGGAGACACCACGCGCCCAACGTCAGGAACCTCACAAGGAAAAACGTCCCATCCACCTTAAACATAATCCGCATCCGAAACTGCAATATCTTTGTGCACTAGTGTGATGCAATCCTGTAGAAGTGCACTCTCATGGAGAATTTTGAGGGGGGCATGTTTGAGAGTGTCTACACTTTCCACTCCAAAATTGGCCAAGAAATTTGCAAATTTTTTGCCATCTCATTTGATATGAGTGAACGAGATGTATTTATGGATCTCTATCCATCGTTCCATAATTTCAAGTCGAGCTGCTAATCTCCAGCTAGTAGCCACTTTGGCTACTGTATTTCCCCAGAGTAGTGGATTGGCCATGTTGGTGAGCACCTGTGAGTCTCCTTCAATTACAATGGGGAACTGATTATAATGCTGAGCTAAGAAAAGAACTTACCACAAACCTTCCAATTTTGTAGAGTTGTTACTGTCCCAACCAATAGAGCTGTAGTAGATTGCTAGAGGAGCCCCACTAGAGTCTATGAAAATTCCACAAAATATTGTTTTTCCTGGGTTGCCCTTAGAAGCGCCATCAAAATTCAGTTTAAACAGTCCTGTGAAGGGAGGAGACCATTGATTTGGAATTCTCTGAGTGTTATTTTCAGTACTGGTTGGAGTATTAGTGATCCTAAGTTGCCAATTCTCCCAAATGGCCTTTTCCTGTGGCTTTGTGGGAAGATATTCTTCCATTCATGAAGAGCCAGTGATTCTTGAAGGTTGTTGCCAAAATTACTGTAGATTATTTCCAATGATGTGCTTTTGCTTTTTAATATTCTCTTGTTTCTCTCCTTCCATATTTTCCATAGCAGCAGGCCTGGGAGAAGTCGCCATAGTGTGTTGAGAAGAATGCTGCTGTAAGGTGTCGTCGTCCAGTTGCATATAGTTTTGATTATATCCTTGGAATGTTTGCTCCTTTTGCAGCGAAAGCTTAGTTTCTCCCAGAGCTTATTTGCAAGAGTACAAGAGACCATGAGGTGTTGAATTGTTTCATTGTTTTGATTACAGTTGGGACATCGAGAGGGTCCTATGAAACCATGTTTGGTCAAATTATCCCAAGTGAGAATTATTTTGTGGCTGAGAAGCCATAGAAAAGTAGAAACTTTGGGCCAAATTCTGGGAGACCATATAAGTTACCAAATAGGGTTAGGAGGATCAATGATCTGGTGCATCAAAGTGTAGGCTTCTTTTATGCTGAACATTACTTTGCTGTTGTATCCCCATCTAAGAATGTCTGGTTCCTCCGAGCATCTGATCTTCCTTTGCTGTAGTTTTAGGCTGAGTGCTTCCCATGTGTCTTCCTGTTTCTGGGGAGAAATTTGAGCAGAGTGTTTACATTTCCTGAATCCATTGTTGCTCAAAAGGAGCCAGTGTTGATTTACCTTATATTCCAGGATAATGGTCTGACCCCCCAGATTGTGAGGCTGGAGAATGTCGACTAGTTTGGGTTTTTGTTGCCATGAGTACACCCAGAATCTAGCCGTGCTTCCATTACGAACTTCCAAAACACTGTGTTGTTGGATCAGTGCACTGTGTTGTTTCACATCATTCCAAATTAGTGGGTCTATTTCTTCAGGGGAGAGTCTTATTAGGTCTTATGGGGTCTGTTTTTTGCGTATTTGGCTGTCCATAATTTGGCCCAAGGAGTGTGTGGATCTGACATTCATTTCCACCATATTTGCGCTTCCATTACTTCATTACTGTGAGTTAGATCTCTGAGTCCAAGTCCTCCTGCCTCTTTTGGGGTGTACATAGTGCTTCATTTGACTAGAGACCATTTGTGATTCTGTCTAGATGATCCCCATAGAAAATTGCATTGCAAAGATTTTATCTGTTTGAGAACCCGTTTTGGTGCTGCAAGGACCGAGAATAGGTATAGAGGCATTGATTGCAAAACTGCTTTGATAAGAATTAATCTTCTTGCCATGTTGAGGGCTCTATAAGGACAGGAAGAAAGGCATGCTTCCAACTTTTCTAGAAGAAGTTTCCATGAAGAGTGCTTGATGGAAGAATTGATGAGAGGGGTGCCTAGGTACTTAGCAAGGAGAGTTGCTATGGAGAAGCCCATAATGCAAATAATATTGGTTTGAGTATCGATAGGGGTGTTAAAGAAGTAGATCTAGGATTTGGAAGCATTTATGAAGGTTCCAAAGGCTTTAGAGAAGAGATTCAGAATGGATTTAAATGAATGAGCTTCTTGAACAGATGGGTGCCAAAAAAACATGTTATCATCCATGAGTTGTTGATGGGTCGTGGTTGGGGATCCATGGAGGGTGATACCTTTCAATTTCTTGTTTTAAAGAGCATTTTGAATTAACCGCCCAAGGCCTTCTACCATGAGTACAAAAAGAAAAGGAGATAGTGGGTCGCCTTGTATAATTCCTCTCAAAGGAGAGAATGGATGAGAGGGTATCCCATTAACCAGGATGGAGGAAAAGGTGGAGGAGATGAGATTCATTACCCATCATACTCACATTTGATTGAAACCAAAAGAAACCAGCATCTGTTGAATGTAATTCTAGCTTAACTTATCAAAAGCCTTGGAAAGATCAATTTTGAGGAGCATACCTGCCTTTTTATTGATCTTCAAGGAGTGAATGAATTCATGCGTTAGGATGATTCCATCAAGAATTTGACGTCCTTCCACATATCCGTTTTGTTCAGGCGATATTAGCAGCGGAAGCAACGGCTTGAGTGTATTGGCAATGACCTTTGAGATCACCTTATAGATAACATTGCACAGAGCTATGGGGAAAAATTTGTCCGGTGTGCTTGATTGATCTTATTTTGGTATGAGAGCAATAAAAGTTTCATTTAGAGAAGGAAGAAACCAGTGCATTGATCTCGATTCTTCCAACAATTACCAAAGTTTCAGTTTAATAAGGTCCCAGAAATGGTGAAAGAATTTTGAGGTGAAGTCGTCTGGACCTGGGGCTTTTCCATCTTTGGATTGGGCCATTGTTGTTTCTACCTCTTGTAGGGGAATTGGTCGCAGTAGCATTTGATTGTGCTCGTCCGTTATGATTTTAGGAATATGCTGAATTATTTTATTGATTGCAGGTTCTCTGTTGATTAGAGGTTCTTGATGGACATTTTTAAAGTGCACTAGGAGCACTTGTTCGATTTCATCATGATTTTCCAGTCATTACCCTTGCTGATTTGTAATTTAGGTGATTAGGTCATTCATTATTCTTTGAATGGTGGATCGATGAAAGAATTTTGTGTTCTTTTCACCTTCCTTTATCCATCGGATTTTGGATTTTTGCCGCCAAAGTATTTCTTCTTGTTTTCTTCTCTAATCCAACTGCTCCTGGAGTCTCTATTCCTGAGCTCCAAGAGGCTCTGTCCTTCCGTTGTTGATGATTTCCTATTGAAGCTTAGCCATTATGTGTTCTAAAAGTTTTTTATCCTGGAAGATGTTCCCAAATATAGAATGGTTCCAAAATTTGATTTGAGATTTAAGATATCGAAGCTTTTGCTGAAACTGATACATTTTGGAACTTGCTGGTAGAAAAAAATTATCCCAGGCTGTGTGGACCAAGGTTTTGAAGTTGGGATGATTGAACCAGAAGGCTTCAAATCTGAAGGGTCACTTTGATAGGTTGTTGGGTCACTTCCATTGAAGAGAAATAGGCCAATGGTCCGAGCCTGATATAGGTAAGATAGAGGCAAAGATGTCTCCCCCCAAATGTATGGCATTGTCTAAGATTAAGAAGCGATCCAATTTGGATGCAATTTGCTGATTTCTAGATATTTTTTTGTTCCAAGTATACATTCCATTGGAGAAAGGCAGGTCAATGAACCAACTTCTGTTAATGAATTCTTTTAAGTGGGAGCTTTCAGGCTCTAGTCTTGATCAGCCCCCTATTTTTTCTTCAAGCTTGGTGATCATATTAAAGTCCCCTCCTATTATCCATAAGGGGTGTGTTCTGTTGGAGTTGAGAGCCTCCATTGTATTCAGGAGCGCCATCTTACTTGGCAAATCTTGAGTAAAGTAGACATTTGAGAGGTGCCCATGTATATTGGTGCCCATGAGATGAAAGGTTGCCTGAATGAGATTATGTGAGGCATGGTGGTCTGTGAGTGATATAGTTTGTGTATCCCATGCTATTACTAAGCCTCTCGAAGAGCCAGAGGAATAACCGCTACTGAGTGGCATCCTAGCCATGCTTTGGTTAGGATAGTGCCAAGAGTTGTGCTATTTCTTTCGGTTTCTCGAAGAAAGAATAATTTCGATCTTTCTTGTTGAATCATGTTTTTGATCATTCTACATTTCCTAGGGTTGTTCATCCCTCTTATGTTCCATGAGATGAGCTTCATGAGGAACTATTAGGAAGCGACTTATAGAACCAAGTCAATTTGGGGTATCTTCTTGACTCCACCAGCATCTCCCCTATGATGATGGTTCATTACAGATCTGGTTTTATGCCTCTCTTTTTTTATTCCTTTATAATTCTTTGACCATCCCAATGACTTCTTGGTTGAATGCCCAGTTTCTTTTGTTGCTGTGCTCGGAAAATGACCACTTCTAAGTTTTCAATCTATCGAGGATTGATTTTTTCAAACTATTTTTGTCTACAGGCATCCTCCAGTCCCAAGATATCAAGCTCACCCAGATCAAAGCTCTCTGTCTCCTCATCCATGTGGCTTGGCTAACTTCTTTTTGGGTTTTCCTTATTGGAGAGTTTAAGGTCGAGCAGGAGGCTGTCAATGTCCATACCATTTGGTTTCCAAATGAAAATATCTGTTTCTGGATTAAGCTTGGAATCCATGGTCTTCATGTTCTGTTGTTCTTGTGGGCTTGGTTTAGGATTAGAAGGATTTGGGATTGCAGCTGAAGAGGAGGGCTTAGAAGAGGGGTCAGAGGGTGTTGAGGGAGTGTTGTCCGAGAGGTCTTGCTGCGATATGATATAAAAGCTATTGCTGGTGGAAGGGGTATTGGCTTGAGGGTTGGGTTTTTTGGGCACCAATGGGGGTTTCTTGTTATGCCTTTTGTGATTAGAGACTTTGGTGAATCCATCTACTTCAGACTTGTCCTCAAATTCTTTATTCTTGGGGGTATTATTGAGAGGGCAGTCTCTGAATAGATGATGATGGGCATGACATCTACGACATCGAAAGGGAACATGTTCATAGTCTATGGGCTAGATCCATTCAAAATCATCATGAAACAGACTTACCACATCTGGAAGAGCTTTGTCAAGGTGCAAGTATACACATATCCGAGCATAGGAGGTGTATCTTCTGAGATTTGTTTCCTCCGCTATCTTAACGAACTTCCCTAACCCTTTGCCAAATAGCAGTTAGTGATTCTTCATCCTAGTATTCAAGTGGCAGTGAATACAAACGTATCCAAACCAGAGCCGAGTTGAAGTTTTGTTTATCTGGATTGAATCTTTCACTCTAATCTCTTAGGTATAAGTCAGCAGAGTTGAAGAAGTAAGGCCCCCTGTCAAGTACTCTGTTTCGGTCCTCGATGCAGTTGAAAACGACATTGAAGAAGCCCTTTGGCCCTAGCTATATGGTAACATGACCTTTGGGCTTCCATTTCAAAGCAATCCATCCCTACAGAGCTTTCTCAGTTGGCCAGTAGCCAATGAAATTTCCAATAAGAGCATGATCTTTCATAAAATGAATCTGGGCATTTATGCGGTGACTGGGAAGATCGATCTTAGGTATTTCGGCCACCATGGGTTTGCATGTTGCAAAGATCGCAACTGGTATCTCTGAAGTGTCCACTGAGGCCTGCACCTGTGGTACTTCATTCCTCTGTTCTGTTTCAGCATTGTCAGAGGTCGTTCGGGTTGCATCATTCCTTTCCTCATTTTTAGGGGGAGGTGGGTTGCCTCCCCCCAGTAAAGTTTTCATAGCCCATGCACAGGACTCCATTGAATCACTTATCCGGTTGCATACGGATCCATGGGTCTTCCGTGTGCGCTTAGGGAAGCATCGTTGCAGAGGTTGTCAGAACCCTATCAGAGCCATGTTCCAACCTTAGCAGAGCGTTTTTTCCCACTGATGTTGTTTAATTAATGCCTATTTTACATTTCCAATTCCTTTGAAAATTTCCATAGCCATTAATTGATCACAAGTGATGCCCACCACTATAATTTTCCCAACATTTAGCTTGGAATATGTGTCGCATGACATTAGTCTTATTTTATTTACATAATAAATCAACCAGGGGTTGTTACAACTTCACTACAATGAAGTGAGATACCTTGCTCAACTTATGAACCACAACCATGATGGAATCATGCTGCCTCGATGTCCTCAACAATCCTATAATGAATTTTCATGTAAATCGCCTCCCATTTCCATTCTGGAATTATAATAGGTTGCAATATACAAAATATATTCTTTCATTCATCATTCACTTTGTGATAGTCGAAACACCTTGCAACAAACTCATCCACCTCTTTCTTCAAGTTCGACCAATAACATAAATTATTAACAAATTTCAAAGCCTTTTGTTATCCAAAAAATATATCTTATTCCTGAACCTAAGTAAGATATATGTTGTGAGGTTATACTCCTCATCCCCTTCACGTTCACCCTGTTGCTGCAATATTTGCTTCAACTATGGATACGTCTCATCATGCTACCCTACATGAAATATCCACTCCTACAAATCTTTCCCATACGAGATCACAATTGAAATATGATTCATATACAGTATTCTACTAAGAGCATCTACAACCTTGTCCTCTTTTCCATTGATGTACCTGATCTCAAAATCAAACTCACTAAGAGTAACCAACAATCTAATTTTCCTGGAATTCAGATTGGGTTGGTCAAATAAGTACCTTAGTCCATTATGATCACTCATCAATATGAATCTCCTACCAGGTAGATAATGTCTCCACATCTTCAATGCATGAATGATGGCTGCCAACTCAAGATCATGAGTCAAATGGTTCTACTCCTACTCTTTTAGCTTCCTTGATTCATATAAAACCATTTTTCCTTCCTGCATTAAGAATCCACCAAGTCCTCCCTTGAAATAATTTGTACAAACCACAAAATCTTTATAATTATCTGTTATCTTCAAAATCAGAGCATTTTAAGAAAAATCTTCAACTATTCAAAACTAGTTGCACACTCTCCAGTCTATTCAAATTTATTTCCTTTCATTTACAACAATGTGATAGGATAACTAATATTTTGGAATTTCATGATGAAATGCCTATAATAACCTTCTAGTCCCATGAATGAACTAACCTCATCCATATTCCTTGGACCTAGCCACTCCATGATAACTTTAATATTATTCATATCTACTATTATCCCTTCCTTGGAAACATGTCCAAAGTAAATAATTTGAGTCAAAAAGAAATTTCACTTGTTGATCTTGGAATATAACTGATGATATCTCGAAAACATCAATAATACTGCCAGGTTCGCTACATGCTTCTCTTCATTCTTTGAATATAACAATATATCATAAACAAGGACTATCACAAACTCATCGAGATAAGGGCATAATACATTGTTCATCAAACACATGAAGGTGGCTGGAGCATTGGTAGTACCAAAAGGAACCACCACAAACTCATAGTGCCCATACCTTGTACGAAATGCAGCCTTGTAGATGCCTTCTTATTTTCTGTGCAGCTGATGATATCCTACTCTTAGATCAATAATAAAAAATATTGCTACTCCCTCAAGATTATCAAACAAATCATAAATCCATGGAAATGGATACATTTTTTAAATAGTCACCTTATTTAACTGTCTTTAATCAATAAAAAATCTCAAAGTACCATCCTTCTTCCTTACAAACAATACTGGTGCACCGCAAAGTGACCCACTTTTCCTTATGTATCTCTTATCAATCATTTATTTAAGCTGAAAATTCAACTCCACCAACTATGGAGTGCTCATCATGTAAGGTGCCTTAGATGTTGGTGTTGTTCATGGTACCAACTCAATAGAAAATTCCACTTCCCTATGAAGAGACAACTCTAGATATCTACATGAAACACATCCTAAAACTACTACAAGATATGATACTTTCTTAGGAATTCATCATGCTCATTCTCTTTCCCTTCGTTACTCGAAACATGAACTATAAACAATAAACACCCTTTCCTCCAACAACGCTTGACCTGAATAACTAAAACCTTTCTCAATAATGTAGGATTCTTTTTTCCCTGTAAGATTCTCTTTTCCCCATCATCATCGAGACAGTCAATGGCCTTGTCATATAATTCTACCTCAGTCATGTGAATGAAAAATCATTCCATCCCAAAACTGATGTTATATAAACCCAAAGGAAGCACATTTAGATGTGATGATGTAGGCATACCATTAAATTCAAATTCACAAGATCTTACCTGAAGAAAATTTAATGAAAATGTTAACTTATTTAATGTGATTTACGAGAGGAAAAAAAACCAGAAAAAAAAAACATAAAATTTACAAACAATATTTAACCAGGAAAAACCCCAACTCCAAGGAAATACCACTCTAATGAAATTTCATTAGCCTTGGAAAAAAACCTGGCCAACCGAGCCAAGTGAGCCTTCACCATGCACCTTCCTAGCCTACATTACAATGAAGTTATTCCAACCTTTTATAGACTCCATTACATGTAATACCACAG
Source organism: Pinus albicaulis (assembly GCA_034641835.2). NCBI lineage: Eukaryota > Viridiplantae > Streptophyta > Pinopsida > Pinales > Pinaceae > Pinus > Pinus albicaulis. The sequence goes on from CM076584.1 coordinate 814,304,928, forward strand.
GAAGAAAACCATGTGTGCATAATACCATGTACCCCAAAACCATCACTGTTTAACCTGGTCAACTTTGACTCTATCCCCGAGTCAAATTTACCTAACATTCCCCCCTTAAACGTGATTTTGGGTTCCTTGAATAAATCCAGGAAACCTTGTCGAGTGATTTGGATCAACCCTAATCATTCTGGCCCTTAGCCCCCCTCAAATTTTATATCGTTGTATGTGTTAACTCAACATCCCCTCTATCACCTAGTTCTAACTCAAAATTTACCAAAAATTACCCAGGGCACGCATGCCTAACTAGGTCTTACAACAATATGCCCATTTACACGAAAATTACAAAAATTTACTCCACTGTAATATTTTGATTTTTAATTTTTTTAATTCCTTGTTTCTTCTCTTTGTATGACCATCCTCTCATCTCTCATGGATCTCACATGACCCATTTTCCATGCTGCTCATCACTTATGTTAAACATTCTACAACCAATTCTACCTTGGTCATCTCTTAGATGAATTCTGTCAAACACTTGTGAGCGTCATTGAAACCCATTCCCTCGTATCACTGTGGCTCTCCATGATTTGAGACCTAACTCCTCTCATAATTAACCACACATTCAATTTGAAATTTATATGCACAGTCAGTAACCACCATCGAGTCATCCCTCTGTGGATCCTTGCAATACTGTGACTGTCCACACTCCTCCACTATGCCACCATCACTGGATCAGCTTGGCATTGTTCCCAATGGAATATATCCACGATGTTGTTCCCAATGGTCGATATCCAAACCACTACATTGTTATTCAATTTCACATGACTAGGTTTCATCACCAATGCGATTTATCACACAACCATACCCAAAGAGCGTGTCAATGGTCTTCACAATCACCTTCTGTTGGGTGTCTACAAACTCCCCTTGCACTTTGTAATCATCAATGCTCCAAAATTCAATTGGAAAAAATAACATTGTAGCTCACCACTAGACCATGGAAACATAAAACATTAACATCATTGGACCACTCTCTATGGAGAGGCTAGGTCCAACCTATGCTCATTTGTAGTAAAAAACTTATGCGCATAAATCTCCAAGGAGATAGCTCTATTTCTCAAGAACTTCATTTGTAGCTTCAACATTGCTCCATGGTTTGTGCTACACCCTCGATGACCATCTTGGCTCTCATGAACCATGTGCTACAACCATCCCGCCTTGGCTCAAATTTTTCTGAACACCTTTGAATCCATTCTTGGCCCGAGAAAAATTAGCTTCAAATAAACTGTGACAAAACACCTTTTCTACTACAACAAATACCACCATTGTTCCATTACACTTAATATCTTTGACTTCACTTCCCTGTTCTCATCAACTGCACTTATGATTTATCCACTACCACTGTAGAAGGTTTTCTTCCAATGTTATTAATCCACAAAGCCACATTCACCAATTTCATGGAATTTGGCCCTAAGTTATTGCCAGAACATGGGACAAATATCCTCTTTCCATATCCTCTAAAGAACCGAGCAGAATGCCATCTCTACATTAAGGCATCATGACTTTACCTGAAACATGGATTTCATCCTACAGAACCTAATATTAAACAACATGAAGTTTAGAAATTCTTGTACATTTCCATTCCACCACAATAGAAAAAATGTGATACCTCTAACATGCCTCCAATACATGTGCCTACCAAATCATCCACTAGAACCACTATGCCAACTGGTCTTTTGAATTCAACTCTCAAACTACAATCGTGTATTTTTCACTATCATATTCTCCGTGAATATTCACATTGACAACTAACAATGTTGCAGTATCTTGATAATGGACCCCATTCTCTTTTCCATAGGGGTCCATTGTTCCCATCAAATCAACTGGTTTCAACTTGATGGCTCGAGCATCATACCATCAACCATGTGTTTCCTCTTTTAGAACAACACCACAGTCCTTACGCTAATATTGAGAACATATTGGCATCCTCTTCCACCATTAGAACCCTCGACGGGATTCCATGTGTTTTATGTTATCACCAAAGCCATAACCCATGAAAAAATACAGAAAATTCATTATTTTAATCCCATGCTCGACATTTTTTGGACCTTGCACATAATTGCATTCAACAAGCCCTAAACCTTTGGAAAGAGAGGCATCCCTCTAAATCCAATGCGTAGCTCCAATAAAAAATGAAGAAAATTTAACAAGAAAATTATCTTATTTACTAAGATTTACGAGAGAAACAATAATCATCAACAAAACATATAAAAAATACACACAATATTTAACTACGAAAAACCCCAACTCTAGGAAACCCATCCTAATGAAATTTCATTAGTCTTGGCCAAAACCCTAGTCAATCTAGCCAAGTCAGCCTTCGCCACTCACCTACAGGCCTACATTACAATGAATTCCTCCCAAAATTTTATAGGATCCATTGCATGTAATACCACGGGCAGAAAACCATGGGTTCATAACACCATGTTCCCCAAAACCATCACTGTTTAACCTGGCCAACTTTGACTCTATCCTTCAGTCAAATTTACCTAACATCACCAACCAAGATTCTACATGCACTTCTTTATTCATCCAACACTGATCCACTAGGTCAGGGCTAATATAACTATAATTAGTTCCAGGATCAATCAAAATGGAAACAACTCGATCGAAAATCTTACCTTCCATATTGATAATTGATGCTTGATGATGTTATTTCTAATGAACTTTACTATTACACCAATTAAGTTGCAACTCCTAAGGCTTCTCAACTTAAATTATCAACCTGGGGGTTTGTACAAACTTAGAGGTGAAAATGCTATATGAAAATCAGGTTAGGTCCTAATCATGTCACCCTAAGTCATTAGATTAGATCAAGGAATTCCGACACCAATCCTTCAACTAACTACAAAGAGAATTTCTTATGAAATCATATCATGGTTGCACGGAAATTAACATGATTCTAGCTACATAAATGAAAATGACATTCATTAAATGTAAATGCCAATTGAGATTGCATGAAAGGAAGAGGTTAGTCTAGTTGTAGAAATAAACCACACTACATCTATTTTAAAAATTAATTATATCAATATCCTAAGTGCATGAATCATTTATCTATTTGGAACTTGCTTAAAAATGAGGAATTCAATATTCAACACAACTATGAAAAAATGCTTAGTCTAAATGTACTTTTTGTATTATGCTTGAAATGAGAAAATGATGGGGTTAGAGTGGTATTAGAGTATTAATTAATCATTAAATTAGAGCTTGAGGGCCATTATTCACCTTCAATATACAAGTTTCAATGTCTATATATAATCAGGTCGAAGTCATAAAAGTTATAGGACTTCTACTGGAAGTGCTACAGGAGGCCCTATTTTGCTACATGAGGGGTTCCGAGAGCTTTTTGAGGACAATAATGGTATACTGAAGGTGAAGGAATATGGATGAAGGTAAATTAATTTGAATTAAGGGTGTGGGAGCCCGATGGTCGAACTTAGTACCCCTTGGAGGCCTCTCTTGCACCAAAAATTATGCACATGGTGTCCTTCTTTTGCCTTGGAAGAGTGACCCCGGTGGCAAAGTTTGGAAGCAACATGAAGTGTCTAGGAGAGAGATGGGACAATCTAGGTTTATGTAGAAGAGTGTGCACCCTGAAATTCATAAAAATCCTTGAAATGCCTTCCTGCACAAATTTTTTTTCCATCCTAGTCCTCTTCAATATTGAACACAAATATGAAAAATATGAGTTGAATTTTATTAAAATCTACTCTACCATACAACACAACTCTAATTTATAAACCATTGCTACAAACTTCCAAGTTACAAAAAACGAGCATATAGAAGGATGATAAACAAAAACTTAACATTTTCCAATAAATCATAAACACATGTTTTTGGGTTATTGTTATAGATCTTCCAACCACTCTTTCCACAATAGAGGTGATAGGAGAACCTACAACTACAATTTTTATGATGTAATTCCTACTTAAACAAGAAAATAATTTAAATGACTTGAATAAAAAAAGGAAATAATAAATGATTGGTACTGAATCATCTGTGTTGGGCCGAAACCCAAGGGTTTGATCCCTCCAAAACTAACTTAGATGTAGGCCAGAAGTGAACTTCCCTTTTATAGGAAATAAGAGTCACATACATGATATGAAAGATGAAAATAATAGTACCAAGCATAAGCTGCTCAGTGGATACTCCTATCTTCAACAAAAAATTGAATCCTAATGAGCCTTTAGGCTGGTTTATTTATACAAAAATTAGTTTAGGGGTAGCTCCCTTGAATGGAGGAATGATCCCCTCCAAAATCCCAAATTGGTGGATCTAGTTCCCTTTGATCTTCACATATACTAAATTTCCTTGGCTACTAGTGAATTCGAGTCGTTGGTGAGGAATGTTTGACCTCAAGCCAAGTTAGAGAGTTAATGAAGTGGAAAATGCCCCTATATGACTCCACCAATCCCCTGCATAGTAAATATCTCCAAAAATTCTTCTTTCACCTACATATTAATCATATTGAGCCATGTAATATGAAAAACACCCTCTAGTGTTATTACTAAGCATATTATGGCTAAAAATGTGAAATAATGTGAGAAAATGATAGTTTTAAGGGTTGGAGGCTACCAAAATGGACCTCAAAATATACCTATTGATGGGACCTATAATCAACCCCCTGTTAAAGGTGTTGATCATCCTTTGAGAAACTCAGTCACTGATGTGAAGTTGATTCATGGCCCTGGTGAACTCTCTGAAATCCCAAGGCATCTCAAATCATGTGCCTTCCTATGGATAACAACCTACATTTCCTTATATGTTTGTTCATTCCTTTTGTTATTCTATGTGGTTTCTTCTCTCTTGTAGGATCAATAGTAAGGGGGAAATGAATTTGAGTCCTATCCACTGGATATTCAACCTTTGAATAATTATTTTTTATAGTGCGGTTATTTCCAAGGCCTTCCTTAGTCATTTTGAAAAGTGATACTCTCTTGTATGAAAATGTGAGGCAGGGAAGGCCATATTCTTTGTAAATAATACAAATGTTTGGTCCCCAACATCCTAAATGTTTCCTTAAAAAAGAGGAAATATTTTTCTTGGGCTACTATATACGGAGGTGCTAATTCATGATCAGTGGAGATGAGGTGGTGATTACTGATGACAACCTTAGGGCTCACTAATTCTGCTATGATGAATAACGGCTCCCTCTTTTTTTTTCCATAACCCTATTTAATTCTTTAGATATTTCTTCCCCATGGGTCAACCAAGAGGCTAATTCCATTGGTTGCATGTCCCCCAATCTCTAGTTTTTTTCCTACAAGTTCATGTTTGTGAGGATCATATTGTGCATGTAAAACTCAGCCACGTTGGCTCTATCATCAATAATTTCCCTTTTGTAAAACTTATTAAAATTTATGTAGTATTGTAAAGTTAAAGAGCCATAATATGCCAATGTCTTTATCTGGAATTGCAGCCACTTCTACTTGAGGAATATGGTATAGGATTTGGATGGTTTCCTACATTGTATGGCTTCCATGGATAAGCTTTTCATAGTGTGAAGTTGTACCTATTTTTTTTGCAGCTACTCTCTTAGCCATTTATTCTCTTCCTATAGATGCTCCTTCACAACTGACTCTCTCAGCCTTAAGTTTTTTACTTCCATTCTCATTTCATTCAATTTTTCCTCCATAAGGCCCACATATTCCACATTTTTGGACTTTTCAATTTAAATCCATCTATGATTTCAACCTATTTCCTTTTCCAACCCAAAGAAGAGTGGTATACAAAATTTATTAGGTATAATCCTACCTCCTTCAAGAAATTTGTAATAGGACTCAAGGTTGTGTTTTGGATAAATATCTTGTAGTTCTTGGAGACCTTCCTACTTTTATTTTGATGTGGTTACCTCTTGCTATAACACATCCTCTTAATCCTCAAACAACCCCTATTTATCATGTAGCTCCTTTATTTTCTCCTATAGCTCCCATGTTTTCTCTTATAACAGGGAATATTATGCTTTGTTCCTCTTAGATGTGAATTATCTAGTGGTGGGCCTCCCTATGGGTGGCATATGTGGTCTACTCCTGCCTCTGGGAGAGGTAAACTCTTCAATATTCCCTTCACTACGTCCCACTTCTTCCTTTTTTCTTGCTGATTCATCAATGGTCATAGGGACTTTAGAAGGAGGCAGAGGCTTTCCTTACCCTATCCTAGTGTTCTTCCTTATTTTAAAGTATAAGGGACCTTGCCTTGGTTGCCTTCTTTTGTGCTTGACTAGTGCGCTAAGTGTGGCTAATGTGGCAGCCACCTCTTACTCTATTTTTCCAATTGAGAGACTTATTGGTTTCTCTTATATTTCTATCTCTTGAGGTTTGAGATGGATCCTTAGGGATATCTTCCTCTTATATTTATTTCTCTCCCTCCATTTCCTTTGTTTATGATTTTTCCTCCTCTGCTTTGTTGCTAGTACCAGAGGCTGGTGTTTCTTCTTGCTATGTGGAGGTGATGGTTTATGTTACAATGAAAACCTCCTTGTCCATATCTACAAATTTAGTACACGACATAGGGTTCCTTAGGTGGCTTAAGGAATCCACAAAAATTATCCTGATGAGGCCATGATGGGGAATGTGTTAGTGCTTTCCTTCCCTCACTTTCTGACTCATTTCAATAATCGATTGTAAGAGGAAATGTGGAGCACTGAGTGTCTATGTAATTGGTAATTCTCACTCAAACCTTAGCTCTTGGAGTAGCCTAAAGTGATAGAAATACACAACCCTCAACCTCCCATCATAAGATATGTATTTAAGGATGTGATTGTGTTAGTTCCCTATATTACTAGTATAGTCCCTTATTGTTGTTAGTGTAACCCCCTTATTGTTATTATTGTACCCTTGTAACCCTCATATTGTTATTATTGTGCCCTTAAATTATTATTGTTAGGTCGGCTAGGATTACATTATGGCCCCACTAGGATTACATTGTAGCCCCATGGACTCCTATATATAGAAAGGAGGTTTTATAATTTTAATCATCCAAGAATTGTTCATTAATGTAATGTATTGGAGGTTGCCCCCTCAAAGTGGCTTATTTCTAAGGCGTTGATATCTCTTTTCTTCTATTTTTGGAGCTGGTTTCACAATATTTTGTATCATAACTTTGGATTCTAGGGTTTCACTACCCCAAACAAGTCATCGTGGAATTTTCACTATAACGTTTTTTATATGAAGGTTCAGAAGCTGAAATCTTGCAAGTGCGACATATAAATCCTGAGGAACATCTTCACACAATTTCAGAGCTTGGTTCACAACATTTTCAGAGATATGATCTATGGAAGTTAGGGGTTTTTGCAGGCTCCTGAAGTTAACCTAAACAGTTCATCACAACATTTGTGCTATAACTTTTGTTCTACAAAGTTTCAGAAGCTGAAAGTTTTAGAGAGAGAAGCCGAAATCCTGAGGAACATCATCACACAATTTCAGATCTTGGTTCGAAATATTTTCAGAGATATGATCTGTGGAAGTTAGGTCTTTGTCAGGCTCCTAAATTTCATCTCAAAGAGGTTATCATGGGAAAATATTTATAGCTCTCTTTCTGAGCATCGGATTGGAATGCTATAAAAAATGGTTACAAGAATATGGACTATAGTTTCTTGTATATCAATTTCAAAGAAAAAGGAGGAAACAGTGACACGTGGAAAGTCATACAAGTTCTCTATACTGAACCAGTCCATAATTGGGTCATTGCGGGAAATGTGACATAAATTTGGCTTGAAGAATCCAAATCAAGTCAAACCTATGGCATTCGAAAGAAGATTCAGAGGGTTACTTCAGGGCCAAATTTCAGATATTGAGGATACGAAATCGCATAGATAATTCAGTTTCAATATCGATCTCCTCAAAATCAAGAAAAAGGTGTGTATTGTTTTTTCAAATTGCATAAGTCTTGTTTGAAAATCAGTTCTAGTTGATTCCAAAGGCCTATTGAGCATATCTATCAGTATTGGGTTCTAAAATTCCTCCTAAAAATAATTTAACACCCATTAAGCCTTCAGAAGTCTCTAATATGACTCATGAAGACGAAGAAATGCAACATGAGATATCAAAAGTCCATGAGCAAGTGCACCAAATTTCACTATCACAAAGAGCAACAAAAAATGAAATGGATGGTTTAAAGAAAGGTGTGGAAGCTAAGATGAATGGTTTGGAAGCTAATATGGATGGCATGGAAGTTGTCATGGAAGCTAAGATGGATGACATGGAAGCTAAGATCAATAAAAAAATGGAAAACATGAAGAATGATCTAAAAGAAGACATGGAAGGCTTGACAAAGTTGATACAACAAATTTTTCCTAATGGTGAAAAGATAGTAGAGGAAACTCATGATTATAATAAAATAAATGCTAATCATGATTTCATAAACTCTAATGTTGGCGGGAAGAACCACCAGATTCCAAAGATGGATATGAGGAAGTTTGATGGCAAGGATCTCGTAACATGGATACTATAGACAGAGCAATATTTTGATCTCAATAATGTGCAAAACACACAAAAGGTATGCATTGCAACTTTACATCTAGAACAAAATAAATTTGTATAGTATTGATGGGTTTTCTCCCGTAATTTTTTTTTCACTTGGTCAATTTTTACAGAGGAAATGATAGCACATTATGAGGATACAAAGAGAAACACCTTCTTTAGCCAATTGATAAATCTCAAACAAAAGGGTTTAACGGGGGAGCACATTGAGGACTTCCAAAAATTGAATATAAGGGTAGCTAATATTCCAGAGGAACACAAGATTGATCTCTTCATAGGTACTTTAAAGGATAACATCCAACATGAAGTTTGCATTTTGGAACCTGATTCATTGGAGAAGGCATTCAGGTTGGCAAGAAAAATTGAATGTAAATTTATGGCGACAAGGAAGCCTACCACTCACTTCTATAAAGAGGGAAGTGTTGCTACTCCTAGATTTCCACAACCTACAAGGTTGACACCACAGCAATTGGAAGAAAAAAGAGAAAAAGGGCTTTGCTACAGTTGTGATAGCAAATACACTAAAGGTCATAAGTGTGCTGAGAAGAAATTATTTTACATAGATTGTGAAGAGGAAGAAGAAAATAAACAAGAAGAGGATATACACCAGGAACCAGCCCTAGAAGAGGAAGAAATGAGTCCGACCATATCGTGTAATGCATTGGCAGGAATTACCACTCCTCAAACTCTCAAGATAGAAGGACATATCAAGAAGAAAAAGGTAATAGTGTTCATTGATTCAGGTAGTACCCATAATTTTATTCATTGTAAGGTAGCCAAGGAATTGAATTGTTTCCTATACCCAGCACCAGAATGTCAAGTGATGGTTGCAAATGGAGGAACTATAAATTGCTCTGGAAAATGCCATAATATCAAGCTAACCATGGGGGAATATGTATTGACTAGTCCAATGCTTTCCATTCCTATGGGAGGTGCTGATGTCGTACTAGGAGTACACTGGTTACAATATTTGGGGACGATAGCTTTTAATTTTCAAGAACTTTTCTTGAATTTTTTTTTGAAGGAAAGGAAATCGAATTACAGGGTATCACAGGGAAGCCATGAAAGATAATAAGCTCTAATTTCGTGACAAATATTTTGAAGAAATAAAAACGAGGTGTAATTGCACAATTATGCTAACTAGAAGTTCCAACATCAAAATCATCTATTTCTCCAGATCTCCAAAGAGTCTTGGACAATCATTCCAATCTGTTTGATACTCCCAAAGGACTCCCACCTATTCATGATCATGATCATGCTATTCATTTGATTCCAGGAAGTGTTCCTCCAAACATCCGACCTTACAGATATCCTTATGTCCAAAATAGTGAAATTGAACGTATGGTTGCAGAAATGTGAGAGGTTGGTATAATTCAACCTAGTCAAAGTTCTTTCTCTGCTCCTGTAGTATTGGTACACAAGAAGGATGGATCATGGCACATGTGTCCCGATTATAGGGAGCTTAATAAGCTCACCATTAAATATAAATTTCCCATTCCTGTGATTGACTAATTATTGGATGAATTACATGGAGCAATTTATTTTACCAAGTTGGATCTTTTTTCAGGATAACATCAAATTAGAATGAAGACTGAAGATATTCTGAAAACAACATTTCTAACTCATGAGGGTCATTATGAATTTTTGGTCATGCCTTTTGGCCTTACCAATGCACCTTCTACATTTCAAGGGTTCATGAATTCCATTTTCAAACCCTTCCTTACAAAATTTGTGCTAGTATTTTTTGATGATATACTAATCTACAGTAGGTCTTGGAAGGATCATGTTCAACATGTTGACCGGGTGCTCAAACTATTGCAGGAGAAACAATTATATGCAAAAAAATCCAAATGTTTCTTTGGAGTACAAGAGGTGTGATATCTGGGTCATATTGTATCTCACGAGGGTGTTAAGGTACACCCTAAAAAAATTAAAGCCATTAAGGAATGGAAAGGTCCCACAACCATAAAGTAGTTGCGAGGATTTCTCGAGCTAACAGGGTATTATCGCAAGTTCGTTAAGAATTATGGGAAAATAGCAGCACCTCTAACAACATTATTTAAGAAAGATGCATTTTCATGGACTCCTGAAGCAAATAAGGCCTTTGAACATCTTAAAGAGGCAATGTGCCTAGCACTAGTCTTAGCTACGCCAGACTTCACAAAGACCTTTATTATGGAATGTGATGCCTCAGGAAATGGAATTGGTGTTGTTTTAATGCAAGAAGGAACACCCATTTCTTTTGAAAGTCATCCAATCAAAGGAAATTATTTACAGAAACCTATTTATGAGAAGGAAATGTTAGCAATACTGCATGCACTAAAGAAATGGAGAACTTACCTAATGGGAATACACTTCAAGGTAAAAACTGATCATGATAGTCTTAAATTTTTTTTGGAACAAAGACTATCTTTAGAAGAGAAGAAAAAATGGGTCACAAAGATGTTGGGTTATGACTTTGAAATAATCTACAAAAAAGGGAAGATAAATGTTGTTGAAGATGCACTCTCAAGAAAGAATGAAGAGGTGGAAGCATTTCTTTGTGCCATTTCTATTATCCAACCAGATTGGATAACCGAAGCAAGAAATGAATGGAAGAAGGAAGAAGAAGTGTGGACACTCATTCAAACGGTGCAGCAAGATCCTAGTACATCTGATACATTTAGTTGGAAAAATGATTCCTTATGGTATAAAGACCGCTTATATCTTTGTAAGAATTCCCAACTAAAACAAAAGATTCTTTTGGAATTGCACACTTCTCCTTTAGGAGGACACTCAAGATTTTTAAAAACTTACCATAGGTTAAAGAAAGAATTTTTTTGGGATGGCCTTAAATCTGATATTCAAAAATTTGTGGCGGAATGTTTGGTTTTCTAGCAGAATAAAGTTGAGACAATTAATACCCTGGGTCTTCTACAACCTTTATCCATTCCATGTCAATGTTGGGAGGATATTTCAATGGATTTTATCACAGTTTTACCTAAGTTTGAAGGAAAGAGTGTCGTCATGGTGGTAGTTGATAGACTTACAAAGTATGCACACTTTTTTGCATTATCTCATCCATTAAAGCAAGCACGGTTGCTACTACATTTATGGAAAAAATTCAAAAGCTACATGGAAACCCAAGGGTTATTGTGAGTGACAGAGATCCCATTTTTACTGGAAATTTTTGGACAAACTTATTTTCTTGTTTGGGTACTCAATTAGCTCATATCTCATCTTATCATTCTCAATCCTATGGTCAAAATGAGATAGAAAATAAATTTTTGGAAGGATATCTTCGTTGTTTTGTAACTAATAAACAAACACAATGGGTCAAGTGGTTACCTCTTGCTGAATGGTGGCATAACACTTCCTTCCATACTGCAGCAAAAATGACCCATTTATGGCACTTTATGGATATCATCCAACATCCATCACATCATCTTTAAGAGAAAATTTGAAGGTTCAAGTAGTGGAAGATCACATCGAGCATCAACAAGAAGTTCTCCAACTTTAAAGGACAACCTGAATTTGGCACAAAATCGAATGAAACAATAGGCAGATCAACATTGCAGTGAGAGAAGTTTTGATGTAGGAGACTGTGCATTTTTACAGCTACAACCATATAAACAAATTTCTCTCAAGCAAGCTAAGAAGGATAATAAATTATTTCCAAAGTACTATGGTCCTTACAAGGTGTTGCAAAAGATTGGTACTATGGCATACAAATTGGATCTTCCTGCTTCTTCATGAGTGTATCCAATTTTCCATGTTTCATGCTTAAAAGAGGTTATATGTGAAAATATTCCAGTTCAAACAATATTGCCAGAGCTTGATGAGGAAGGGAAAATCATATTGGAACCTGAAGCAGTCACGGAAACCAGAACACGACAGCTGCGGAATCGATCAATTTCAGAGTATCTCATCAAGTGGAAGAACTTACCCACTAAAGATTCTACATGAGAGGATGATAATTTTATACATAAGCACCTAGAGCTACTCAAGCATTGAGGACAACACTTTTTTGAAGGAGAGGGGCATGTTAGGTCCCTATATTACTAGTATAGTCCCTTATTGTTGTTAGTGTAACCCCCTTATTGTTATTATTGTACCCTTGTAACACGCATATTTTTATTATTGTGCCTTTAAATTATTATTTTTAGGTCGGCTAGGATTAAATTGTGGCCCATGGACTCCTATATATAGAAAGGAGGTTTTGTAATTTGAATCATCCAAGAATTTTTCATTCATGTAATGTATTAGAGGTTTCCCCCTTGAAGTGGCTTATTTCTAAGGCGTTGATATCTCTTTTCTTCTATTTCTGGAGCTGGTTTCACAACATATTGGCCACTTCATCCCAAGAGTAGGGGAGGATCTCTCTTCTCACTCCATTTTAATCTTCTACAAAATTATCTCTATGAAGGAAGACGTTTTTCTTGGTTATAACACTTACTCAGTTATCCTGCTTGTTGCATGGAACTCCTAAAGGTAGGGTGGTTACTCAACTTCTGATTTATGCATTCAATTGGATGCAAATTCCTCTAACAACAGTAGTGGCACTATTCCCCCCTTTAGCATTGAGGGCCATGGAAAATTCTTGAGTTATTTCATCATCATATCCCCGTAATTTATCAAAGAACCCAATCAACTGATGTCTCTGAAAAATGTCCAAAATATGGGGATGATGGTGGATTATTTTTGTGTATGTTGGTTCTCTTCTACTATAACACCCTCCCATTTCTCCTACTTATCCTTCTCTAGGTTATCTCAGATGTATTTTTAATAATTGATTAAGATAACTCTCGGGTGCAGAGGTAGAGGTTAGTTTTTTTTTACAGACGAGAAGAAGGATGATAATTTTTTCTTACAATAAAAAAAAACTTTTCACTATCCATAGGTTTCCTTATTCTAAGATAAATTTCCAAAGTAAATTACTGCACAATGGTTGCTATAGGGTACCCGATTTAAGAAAAAAAATTCATGTAGGTGTATGGAAATTAAAGAGGGAGGAGGTCACTTACCCTTCCCAGGATGATTTTCTCATGTGCATGAGGGTTTAAGGGAAACTTCTGGTGGTTTTGGCTCCTTTTATCTCCTTAATTCATCCTTGCAGCTTCCTTATTTTTCTCCTATATAAATTTATATCTTCGTATAGCACATCCTGTAGCACTTGAAAACTCATCGTGTAGGAGCTCAATGGCACCCTATGAAGACTTTGGTATCATCTATCTCATCCTTTAGTACCTTGGTGTGTATCTCTAACTATTTTCACGAAATGAGAAATTATGCAAACGGAACTGAGCCTTGTACTTTTTATTCCCTTTTGTGATAATGGCTTAGAGCACTTTGGTGACTTGGATTTTTCACGAGTTTCATTTTTTAACCATATACGCCATTCCTCATAACCATCACCCCACTTAATTTTAATTTTCCATGTAAATGGATGGATGAGTGAAATATATCTCACTAATTGAAGGTATCCAATTTTACTGGCCACTTCTAGCCCATAAAATTCCATTGTCATTCATTAAACACATTTTTTTCCCATTATGTGTGAAGGGAAGAGGTGAGGGGTGTCATACCTAAACCTAAATGTGACGTCAAAGTTGGATATGCATGCAGGGTTTTGCTAAGTTAGTGATTGATTATCTGGCCCCTATACGTGCTAACTTTCCTTTTTTACTTATGCACAAATCTTCACAACATGATAATGTATTTGACTAATAATTTTTTTCTTCTATGCAGGCCTCCTTCCAGTGTTTGGTATACTATTTTTAGAGTGGACAAAAGACCTTATATATGCTCTTCAAGGATGGTGTGACCTTTATAATACTCAAGAATGATCTCATGATGCCTCAGGGTGGCGGGATCATGTATTCTAGAGCTGTAGAAAAAATCCATTTCAAGATATGGTTGGACTATGCAATATGTTACTGGATTAATATCCTACCTGTAGTATACACTTAATTCATCCTCAAGACCTCATATTTCATTCAATAATTAGGAAAAACCATAGGGGGTATAGGTAAAATTTTAGAATCATCATAGGGTGGTGAAAGTGGTTAAAACGTTGAAGGTGTAGTCCTTTCTCTTTGAGTTTTTTTTATGAATGGTTGAAGTGGAATTTTGAGGATGAATTTGGCTAAATGAGGTGGATGAGTAATGAAGGAATTTTTGTTGTAGACCTCTCCCAATACTTCCCAAGGAAACATGACCCTTCTTTCCACATCTGTCAAGCATATCTCCCTCTTGTAGCATCTCAAAATGCTCCTATAGAAATTCAAGGGTTACTCGTGTAGAAATTCAGCACATCCGTGTAGCAATTCAAAAATGGGGAAAAACGTGGTTCAATTGTTGGGTAGGTGGTGGAAAGAGCTAAGGAGGTTGGTGAAGAGGGTGAAAATGCAATGTATGGATAGGAAAAATGGATAATTCACTTTGTAATATAGTCTATAACCACTATCCTTCTGATTGCTTGGAGTCCTAAAAAAGATAAATGCTATCCAAAATTGATGTAAGGACTCCCCCCTTGTGTCTTAGTATTCTCTTTTTTCTTTTCTTTTTTAGACATGAAAACTGTCTCTAGAGAATTTTTTACCCTTCCTGCTTTCCCAAGGCATCTCGAAGAAGGTTTTCACCTCAAGATCTTTTCATCTTATTATCTTTCTCTTTTTTATTTATATATTTAATTATTTATTTATTTTTCTCTTATGATGCCTCAATGAGGTTTTCAACCCTAGATTTGGCCTTATATTCCTTACGGATTTTTTCATCTAGGCCCCTTTATTTTTTATTTTTTTATTTTTTTTAGAAGCTTTGTGGACTAAGGGCTATGGGCCTCCCAAACGCATTTAATTCCTTGCTCATTGAAATGATAAAATCTTAATTTTACAAAGGTATTTTATACATATTTAACTTGTAACCATTGACAAGTAAGGGAATACCTTCCTCATCAATTTTTTTGATTTGGACAAACCCATTTTCATGACATATTTCCTATAGATAGGGACCCAAACATATTTTCATTAAATTTCTCTTGAAGTCCTTCAATCTAGAATCATACAGTAGGGCCTAGTCATGTTCCTAAAAAGTATTCTCCCTAATGTGGTTTTCATGCCAAATCTTCCTCTGTAGTTGGATTACCTCAGTGTCTAGGATAGGTTGCAACCTGAATTCATATAAAACATTGAGTTGAAGAAACCTTTCTTGTTGTGCTATAGTCAGATCCAAGTCTAATTTTTCTACTATCCTTAATGTGCTTTTTTCAAATTCGATGAGCATCAGAGCCTTCTTCTGGTGGTGGTCTTCCAAGTTGTGTTGTAGGAACAAATGGCTTCTACAAGTAGGTGTTCCAAATTATTTATATTGTTTATAAAAACCTTGGTCAAAATTTTCTCTATTTATAAATTTATGACCTCCACCTACCCATTTTCCTTAGGGAAATATGTAGTGGACGTCCTTGTAATATTCCTATTTAGGAACAACTCATGAATCATGCACTTAAAAATGAATTTTCAAAAAAAATATGCTTTAGAATAGGAAAATTACTCTTGGATCCTTTATATCAGATAATATCCAAACTAAATCCAACATTTGAGTTGAAACAAATAAGACTAGGTGGGTTAAACAAATCTCCTGCACCTAGTTATCTTCAAGAGAAGGCCCAATGAGGGGCTGCAGCAAAGTAAAAATCTCCACTGAAAGCGAAGAGATCTATAAATCCATAAAATGTGCTAATATACACTCAAAAACTGATTTCAAGTACAGCAGCAACTTAGATCCGAATTTAAGATCCAAAAATTGGGGAAAAGCAGTGATTTCGACCCTAAAATAGATGTATTCATAAATATGCATAAAATTAAGGGAAATTACAAGATTTTGTTTTATATTAGGTCATGAGGGAACTATTATCCGAATTTAAGCTCAAACAAAGCATTCTAGCTATGTTAAACAATTCCTCCATGCCCGAATAAGCTTAAAAATGTTGATTTCCCATGACTTGTAGTATGCAAAAACGGGTTGAAGAATAAATTGCGTGATTTATGAAGAAATTAGACAAAATATGTGTGAAACATAAAATATGAAGTTTATTATAGCTGAGCTTGAATAAAAATTGATATTAAGCTCCTTTTATACATCAAATAGATCACCCAACAAGGGGATTTCATGAAAGAAAAAATACAAGTATTAGATCTACAGAATATGGATCTGGAAAACGAAAAATCACTAAAAATATGAGTAGATGAGCTGAAATATATAAAATTACATAATAGGACTAAATTACAAACTTTCCAGAAGAAGGGATGGCCCTTCCTCAAGGAAATAAGCACCGAACTAGGGTAGAAACCCTGTTGCAGCAATGCACTGGAAAAATGACACAGTTTCTGAAGTATACTGCGCAGATTATGTTGGAACGTCCTTCAGCCTGATGCCAAGATTTTAATATGAAGCTCAAGGCTTCCTCACTAATATTCCAGAGAATGGAGTGCTTCCTTTTCTGCAAAACTAGATCTGGAAGTGGTGTTGAAAACCCCTCACTGCAACACCCTACAACACAGCAATTCCTGCCCAAAAGATATAACACTGTGATGGAGGAGGAAAATTTTCCTTGAGCCTAGATGTGAGGAATTTCAGAATGTACTCCTTCAAGAGCTCCTCAATGAAGGAGGAGGAATTCCTAAACAGGAAATTCCTCTCTCTACTTAAACAACCAGAGAGTTTGAGTTTCTTAAGCAAGCTCAAAATCAAATTATCTTCAACAACCTTTCCTTGTAGACTTCCTCTTCATTTTATAACATTAGGGCTTAGAAAACCATAAACCACCTCCAATGAGTTAACCCTTTTCACATGAAGGGTCTCCATCTAAAACTGCGTTGATCAATAAGGAGGTTCAATGCATCTAGACACTGTTGTGATTTGGTCCTGTTGACCTAGTCAACCTTCTTCATTCCGTTTCACACATAAGTGTATTTTATTGAAATGGGCCAGATTTTTCCATTTTCACATTAGGCATTGATTTATTTTTCTGATTAGGAGTTTTAGAGTTCCTCCTTTACACTTTTATTCATGAGTTAAGCAAACTGAAATTAAAATGCAATATTCCCATTAGCTGCAAAAATTGGGAATATTACAGTCTCCCCCATAAAAATGTTCCTTGCCCTCAAGCAACTCTTATTGTAGATGAAAACCATCTATTCCCCTCCAAATGGCATCCACATAAGGAATGCTTCCTCCATTTGCTTCAATAGGTTATGTATGTTTGGTTCCAAAGCTGTCTTCCACAAATGCATGAGATGACTTCCAACTGTAAGGTTAGATGTCCTCTTCTTATCATGAAGTACAGAATGAAAATTACATGATGTCCAAAACCATCATAAACACATGAGAGACATAAAATAAAGTAGATCCTTACATAAAGGAAAAGCTTCATCATGCAAGAACATTCCTCCATCCATGTTTTATGAACTTGATTAAGCATTATTATGCTTTCATTCTTAGCCCTGTTGGCCTTGTTGGATCCAAAATCCATCATTCCAGTGTTATGAAAAAGAACAAGTGAAGGAGAAACATGGGTGGACAAATACGTAAAACCATAATCCCCTAATAATAATCACCGAAGCAAGGTCCTTTGCTGCCATCCTCCATATCCTCCATGTAAGACGGGCAAGCCAAGCTTTCCAAAAGATGATGTACATGCACTCCCTTGCTGCAATTTATCTTTAATACATAGGGCATGAATCAGAAAATTATGAGTTATGGGGTGGTCACTATACTCATATAAAAGCAACCAAAGCAACAAGAGGTCTTGTTGCATTCTTTCCTCCTCATGTGAATCATGAAACCAAAACATACTAATGGACATATGATATGTCACATCAGCCCAATATAAAGTATTATCATCAATGCACATCATGAGATCAATATGCCAATTTTTTCACAATGCAGAACACATAGACATAGGAGATGTCATGTGGTGGCCATAATTTCTCAAGTGAAACAAAATTATACATGCCCTCTCTTGTTGCAACATATCATTTAAATCCAAGGCATGATTCAGAAAATGATGAGCTATTGGGGAGTAACCATACTCACCTAAGAGCAGCCATAGCAACATGGAATTTTGCAGCCCTCTTGCCTTATCAACATGTGGATCATGGAGCAATAACACAATGATGGAAATGTGAAATGTCTCATCAACATAGCACAAGCAAGCTCCCTCATACCACATCATGTGGGAGTCATTCCTCCTCCCAAGCCAAAGTTGATGCATGAAACATACCTCCAATAGAAATACATGTGGATAAATGAGACATATTTCAAACATGGGTGAATACATGGACATGAGATTTAACATGTGATGTCTAAACTCTCCTTTTAACAACCAAATCAACCATGCTTCCTTTTCATATGCTCTATTAATGATGCATAAAGCATGAGATGAGAGAATGAGAATCTTTGGGTAGTGATCATGCTTACCCCAAAGTAACCAGCATTGCCATGCCTCCTTATTCATTTCATGATCATTCTTCAAGGAATAGATCAGAGAAATAGGTGCCTTTGGAGAGTGAGAGGAGTCTCCCAAGGGCACCCAGCGTAACAAAGCTTGCTGGTCCATATATGTCTGCAAGTGATCATGTGATCTCTTGCTCATCATCCTCATCCACTCACTCTAATATGGAAGATGAGTGATGTCCTGCATAATCATGGAATCCTCCCTTTGTAGAATACCATCTCCTTTGAACCAATGAAGAACATTGCATCTCATGAAATATTGAAATGAATATTTGTTCAGATCTCTTAGTGAGACCTTTCTTCCATCTATGGCCTTCCAAAACCAGTGAGGCTTTGAATCTGCAGTAAGTAGAAGTCTCTCTTTGAGCTGTAGCATGCTCATTGAGAGAGTGTCATCTAAAGGGGAGAAAATGCTTCTCATCTCAAGAGGTTTACTCTTCATCTTCTTCTTCTCCACTACTTCAAGGTTGAAGCTACTTCTAGAATGCTCCAAGAGTGTTGAAGCCTCTTTTTCATATTCACTAAGTGACAGCGCTGTAGATCTGCAAAGTGATGCATGTATTGTCTCAAAGAAAGTTTCATTACTGATCTCAAAATCAGCCATTGAACATAGGATAGTACTAATCCCCTTTCTTGATACCCTACATCTCAACCCAAGAGATTGAATGTGTAATGTTCCCAATTTTATCCTCAAGCTAAAATGGAACATTATAGCTGCACATTTTATTTTTGTTTAATAAAATGGGCAAGGAGACACCTTAGCCCCTTTTATATGAAGAAATAACACTCCTACTGTGAAAGGGGAGTGAATAAAGTAGCTGAAATAAACACCCAAGGGTGTGAATGGAACCCAGATTAGTCATCCTTGACTAAATTCAATAGCACTGCCCAAGGAGGAGGAGGCTTCCTAAAGAAGCTGCGCAGTTTTGGAGGGAAGACATTCATGCAAAGGTGGAAACCCTAGCTGGTGGGACCATGGTGGAGAAGAGTTCTCTCAATTTATATGGAGGAGATGGTAGCCCATTTTCATTATGCTATGTTTTAGATTTCAGACTTTGGGTCTACAAGAGCTTGCATCCCCGGGTTGTTTAGCAGGGTGATGGTGCCCTCGGGCACTAGGGTGTTCCCGGTCGGGAATCCATACCTCTCCCTCAAGGAAGGATGAGGATTGAGCTACATTTCCTCAATATGGCATTGGCCATAGCTACATTCATCTTCCACAACATTATTTCTGTAGCAAGAGAGGAATTCATAGAGTCTCTCTTCTCTTGTTTTCTTCAGTGGAGGATTGATCCACTCATTGGAGGAGCTGAAAGGAGGATTATCAATCTTAATTTCAGATTAATGGCATGAGGCCACAATTCTATCATCTCCCACTACGCAGTTCGTGAGAGAAACTGCGTTATTTTGGAGGAGGCCGTGAGAGAGGGGTTTCTGGAGCTTTAAGGAGGATGTTTTTGAGACAAAGGGATCATCCCTTTGTATTGAAGACATTATCAAAGGAGGGAAATCAGATTTAAGATCATCCACAGGCTCATTCATTTTGGGTTCAGTTGCAGTGACAACTCTGTTGTGACATTTTGTATTTTCTCCAACATTTCTAGCAATCTTCATAGATTGGCTAGAAATCATGTATTTCAGCCCATATCTTGTTCTTGGGCTTATTTATTGTATTCCTATAGCCATATATGTATTTCATTTATGTTCAGTAGTTATGCCTTCATATACACTGCGCAGTTGCAGCTACTCCGGCATTTTATGGAGTTGCAACTACTCTTGTACTTCATGGTTTATTCATTGGAGGATTGCTCTTACAGTTTGAGTGGATTTTCCCTCAACTATATATTGTATATTTCTGCTGATATAATCATATAATGATGGCTACATATATTTCCCTCCTATGGTATGTTCATAATTTTAGAGTTAAGTGTTCATGTTCTTATGTTGCTGTAAGCTCTCTCATTGAGCATTGTTTTAGAGATCTAGTTTTGGGAGATCTGAATAACCCATCTAGATGTATTTCTTTGAGCTCATATTTTTCATAGGAGTTTTATGATATGTTTTCTAGGGCATCCCAGCATTGGTATGTCTTATTTTTGCAGCAGATTCCTTATACAACATCCTCAAGGACCTTGTGGCAGAAATTCCCGAGGTGGAATATTGCATATTAATAGGCAAAGTCTGAGAAGGGCCAGCTAGCCTCAGGATTTCTCCCTTCTTTGGAAGGAGTCATATCCTATAAATTCCCCATAATTCAATCTCTAAAATGGACTTGTGATAGCTCATTAAAGAAGGAATTGGAATATCTTAAGATATTCCCGACAGAGCAGCATGTTCCTGAAAAAGGGACATTACAGTGGTATCAGAGCATGATCTTGGCTCAGCTTATGCCCGAGATCGATTTCCATCAGCAAGAGGAGCTTCTCTCCAAGAAGAGGATATTGACAGAGGAAACAAGGAAGACGAATGAAGGAAGAGGAGGTTTCCCTTTTTGTTTTCCAGACCATTGAGCACACCATTGAAGATCCGTTGAAAGGGGAAAATTTTGGAGAAATTTTCTAAAAAGGGTTTGTGGATGGAGCAAGCCCTAGCTATTCTCATGGAGGGTGTGAGCATTCAGCCACACATGCAGATCCATAGCGCAGTACATTGCCCATAGCTACTACAAGAAGGATGGATGGAAAAATTTGAGGCCTTTCGAGGAGTAGCGCTGCAACTCAAAGGTATGATTCATGATGATTAATTTCAAAGTTCTATTTCATGTTCTCATGCAAATGAGAGATCATATGTTGCAGTCACAAAATTTTTTGAAAAGGGGATTGATGAGAACCAATGTGAAACATGGTGTGACAAAACTACAAACACTTTCCATGCATGGAGGGGAACCATGAAACAAAGATCATTCCATCCTTCTAGAGGGGAAGAAATCAGGAGAATGAATTGCTAGAGGCAAGACTCCCATTATATGAAGGGAACTCTTCCATTTGTGAGGGTGTGGAGATATTTATCTCTAAGGAAGGCCAAGGCCTCTCATTAGGGAGGAGATACACTCACAATTTGGTAGAGAGGAGGTGCATACGACGTTGCACCATTGGAAAAAGAAGAAAAGCAGAAGGATCAGCATGAAGGGATGATGGACATTCACCCCTATCTATTTTCAGAGATTTTCTTCACATGGGATAAGGATTTCACTGCGCAGTAGAGAGAGAGGACTATTTATTCCTCTCATGTATTCAGTCCACTTCCTATTTTGATGTCTCACTTTCGAAGGTTTTCCACTATTGGAGGCCACATGATCTAGAGACGATGAGAGGCATCATGCTATTTGGTTCACCACTCATTGGATTTTGGAGAGGTGGAGAAATTAGAGGAGTCCATTATAGCACAGAGATTTTGGGGATGAGCGCAAGGAGGAGGGATACACTCTCTCATTTTCAGTACCACCCATTCTCATCAGTTCACTGCGTGGACAGAGTTACTGTATGGATGGAGGATAGCATCTTCATGATGCAGGATGGCTGCTCCATATATTTTGTGAGAGAGAATGCTTCCTTTGAGGAAGGAGTCTTTCATACTTTGGAGTAGATGGAGGCCCCTCATGCTTACATTGCTTAGGATTGGGAGATTCTTTGGAGGTGATAGTCTCTCATGGGAGGCTTATTTTCATATATCATAATTTCTTTTGAGCATGAGCAGCTGCATGATGGCATGGAAGTAACTTGGAGGGTGAATTTGTCATGACGGGATGTCAAGGTAGTAGGCAGCAGAGATGGAGCACTATATTGCAGAATACCAGCGTTGTCTATGTGGAGGATTGATCCATATTGGAGGACTCAGCTTCTGGTTGAGAGGTCCCAGGATCTTGGTGCATGTATGATTCTTGGATGGCCTTTGTGGAGATGGAGGAAAATTAGTGGATGATATGAGCATCTATCATCATGGCAGACTCTTCTTGGCTAGAGTTTCTAGTCTCAAGGAGAAACTTTTGCATGCATCACATACGAACTTCCTAGCTACGCACTTGGATGCATACTTTTCTTTGCTAGAGGAGTTCACTTGGAGGGAATTCAACATGATATACATCATAATATGGATAGACACAGAGCCCAGATGATTTTGGAGAGGTTGGCACAACCATTCCCTTACTCATTGGAGGAGAGGGAGATCATTCATGTTGAGCTATTTCAGCTCAAGAGCTCTAGTGCATGATGGAGGAGGTATAATTTCATGTTTGGTATTGTGCTTCTTTTCATTGATTGAGGAGCATGATGTATCAATGAGGCTTATTCCTTCTTGCATTTTTCATGAGGATGTACTTGCAGCTACTTGTAGCCTTGACTTTGGCTAATTTTGTGATGGTTGTGGGGGAAGCCACATGCTTCTTGGTGTGCACCTGTGGCACCAATGTGTATTTCATGTTTCATCTTATGAGGAGATGATGTGGCAGAAAACAAGTGGCTAGTTCAGCACTTGTTCATTTTGATTTTGAGGCATGCCAAGGAGGTACTACGCAGTTCCATGAGTGGAACTTGAGACCACTCTCCAGTTGTCATTTGACAACTTTTTTTTATTGCATATTGCTCCTTATACATTTATGATGTTGTATATCTATTGAGGAGCATTATTTGGAGATTATTGTATCTAAAACCCATTGGGAGCATGATTCTTCCTATTATACATGCTTCATTTTGTAGGAGATACCATGGGCAAACCATGATTGCTACATTGCTACTTGTACCTTCTTGTGGGAGGGACCACTTGAAGAATTTTCAGAGGCATATCATGGATGATTTTTCTTGATGGCGTAGCTTGGGATATTCTTGGATGCCATACATTTTAGCCCAAGGACAGAGGCAGCCCCATATGTGCAGCAAATGGAGAGAGGTAAATCATGAGAAGCATAAGCACACTCTCCATTCAACCCCAACATATTACAGAAATCAGGGGTTGAGATTTTATTTGGATGATTGCATGGATGAGAGGGTCATCATTGGGAACCAAATTTTCCCATGCACATCATCACTCCTACCTTAAGGAGGCCTTAGCACAATAGGAAGGATTCCACTACACCTTATATCTTTCCATGAGGAGCATTGTTGACAACTTGCATATTTGGGAGAGAGCATTGGAGGACATGATTATTGCAGCATCTTTGAGCAGTGGTGGTACCATTGATGAGGAGGCCACAAGAGAAGAAGGGGAGAAATTTTTTTTCTCTCTATGCAGTTGCTTGAGGGCAAGAAACATGTGGGAGGGGAGGACTGTAATGTTCCCAATTTTAGCCTCAAGCTAAAATGGAACATTATAGTTGCACATTTTTTTTTTTTAATAAAATGGGCAAGGAGACACCTTAGTCCCTTTTAGATGAAGAAATAACACTCCTAATTTGAAAGTGGAGTGAATAAATCAGCTGAAATAAACACCAAGGGTGTGAATGGAACCTAGCTCACTTGATTAGTCATCCTTGACTAAAATCAACAACACTACCCAAGGAGGAGGAGGCTTCCTAGAGAAGCTGTGCAGTTTTGGAGGGAAGACATTCATGAAAGGGTGGAAACCCTAATTGGTGGGAAAATGGTGGAGAAGAGTTATATTACTTTATATGGAGGAAATGGCAGCCCATTTTCATTATGCTATGTTTTAGATTTCAGACTTTGGGTCTGTAAGAGCTTGCATCCCCGGGATGTTTAGCAGGGTGATGGTGCCCTCGGGCATTAGGGTGTTCTCAGTCAGGAATCCATACCTATTCCTCAAGTAAGGATGAGGATTGAGCTACATTTCCTCAATCTGGCATTTTCCATAGCTACATTCATCTTCCACAACGTTATTTCTACAGCAGAGAGGACGTTGTGTTGATGGGTGTAGCAAGAGAGGAACTCATGGAGTCTCTCTTGTCTTGTTTTCTTCAGTGGAGGAATGATCCACTCATTGGAGGAGCTGCAAGGAGGATTCTCAGGCTTCATTTCAGATCATTGGCATGAGGCCACACTTCTATCATTTCCCACTGTGCATTCCATGAGAGAAACTGCGTTATTTTGGAGGAGGCCGTGAGAGAGGGGTTTTTGGAGCTTCAAGGAGGATGTTTTTGAGACAAAGGGATCAACCCTTTGTATTGAATACATTATAAGAGGGAAATCAGATTTCAGATTAGCCACATGCTCATTTATTTTGGGTTCAGTTTCAGTGACAACTCTGTTGTCACATTTTTTATTTTCTTCGACATTTCTAGCAATCTTCATAGATTGGCTAGAAATCATGTATTTCAGCCCATATCTTGTTCTTGGGATTATTTCTTGCATTTCTACAGCAATATATGTATTTAATTTATGTTTAGCAACTATGCCTTCATATACACTGTGCAGTTGCAGCTACTCCCACATTTTATGGAGTTGCAGCTACTCTTGTACTTCATGGTTTATTCATTGGAGTATTGCTCTTACAGTTTGAGTGGCTTGTCCCTCAACTATCTATTGTATATTTCTGCTGATATAATCATATAATGATGGCTACATACATTTCCCTCTTATGGTATGTTCATATTTGCAGATTTTAGTGTTCATGTTCTTATGTTGTTGTAAGCTCTCTCATTGAGCATTGTTTTAGAGATCTAGTTTTGGGAGATCTGAATAACCCATCTAGATGCATTTTTTTGAGCTAATATTCTGCATAGGAGTTGTATGAGATGTTTTCTATGGCATCCCAGCATTGGTATGTCTTATTTTTGTAGCAGATTCCCTATAAAACATCCTCAAGGACCCTGTGGCAGAAATTTCCGAGGTGGAATATTTCATATTCATAGGCAGAGTCTGAGAAGGGCCAACTAGCCTTAGGATTTCTCCCTTATTTGGAAGGATTCATATCCTGTAAATTCCCCATCATTCAATCTCTGAAATGGACTTGTGATAACTCACTGAAGAAGGAATTGGAATATCTTAAGATATTCCCGGCGGAGCAGCATGTTCCTGAAAAAGAGACATTACAGAATGCAGCTCAATAATGATGCATAGGGGTAGTTTCCAATCTCATACTTGATTAGATCAAGGGTCCTCTGCGCTGTCACATTTCTTTTCTTTAAATCAACATTTTTATTTAATCCTTGGCTATGCATTAATATTGAAACAATATGTGCTGAACTTTCATGCATACCTTGGATCAATTGATATGTGGGAACCTCTTGACAAGGCATAAGAATTCCTCCACTCAGATCAATGATGCCTCCAACTGCTGGCAAGAATGATGATCTCGTTTCTTCAAGCATACCAGCACTGGTATCTTGCTTCTCCTCCTCGTGTATCTCCTGATTCATGCATGGTACTCCATATGTTAAGAGCTCAAGACTACCTTGCAAAGATGCAAGTGCCTCCTCTCTAGATGTAATTACCTTAGTAGTAGATGGTGAAAATGAAGATCTCTTACCCAAAGTGACAAGATTGACATCCTCCTTTGTTTCCTTGGGAGATGTCTCTTTGTAGCTCATCTTTTTCCTCTCCTCATCAAACTCCTTGAGATTTTCTTCAATACTCTTCAATGTTTGAAAAAGAAGAAATGAGATCTTTTTCTCAGTCATTCTCCCTGCTTTGTGATGACAAGAAGTTTATAGTTCTTCCTCTTCATCTTGAAACCATTTAGGAGTTTATTTACATCTCTCTTCTTCATTTCTATACCTCTCACTTTCTTCAAAGAAAGTGGGCATAGTAGATCTATTAGGAGATCTAGGATTCTCCGGTATTTTTCTTTGTTGATAGGAAGTGTTAGGGCTTCCTTATTCTTCTTGAAACCTTATGCAGGTCTCACTGCAGCTTGCTTTTTCTCAAAACCCTCTAGGAGTCTCGGTGCATCTTCTTTCTCTCTTCTGATATACCTCTTTAGAGAGGCTCTTCTTAGATCTGAACAATTATGAGAGTAAACTCATCCTCTCTATCATTCTAATCTCTGTCTCTTCTCTTTACGTCTATGATATCTTGATCTCACAGGCTATGCCAAATATCATGCTCTGATACCACTCTAATATTCCTATTTAGGAAAAACTCATGAATCATGCACTTAAAAATGAATTTTCAAAAAAATATTCTTTAGAACTGGATTTTTTTTTTTATCCTTTATATCATACAATATACAAACTAAATCCAATATTTGAGCTGAAACAAATAAGACTAGGTGGGTTAAACAAATCTCCCGCACCTAGTTATCTTGAAGAGAAGGCCCAATGAGGGGCTGCAGCAAAGTAACATGCTCTAATGAAAGTGAAGAGAGCTATAAATGCATAAAATATGCTTATAGACACTCAGAAACTGATTTCAAGTACAACTGGAACTTAGATCTGAATTTAAGATCCAAAAAGTGGGGAAAACAATGATTTCGACCCTAAAATAAATTTATTCCAAAATATGCGTAAAATTAAGGGAAATGATGGGATATTATTTTATATTAGGTTATGAGGGACCTATGATCATAATTTCAGCTCAAGCAAAGCATTCTAGCTATGTTAAACAGTTCCTCCATGCCCGAATAAGCTTAAAAATGTCGATTTCCTTTGACTTAGAGTATATAGAAAATGGATGAAGCATAAATTGCTTGATTTATGAAGAAATTAGACAAAATATGTCTGAAAAATCATATCTGAAGTTTATTATATCTGAGCATGAAGAAAAATGGAGATTCAACTCCTTTTATACATCAAATAGATCACCTGACAAGGGGATTTCACGAAAGAACAAATACAAGTATTGGATCTACAGAATACGGATCTGGTTAATGTAGAATCACTGAAACTCTATATAGATGAGCTGAAATATATAAAATTAAAAAATAGGACTGAAATACAAACTTTCCGGAAGAAGGGATGGCCCTTCCTTGAGGAAATAAGCACCAAACTAGGGTAGAAACACTATTACAGCAATGCACTGGAAAAAATGACGCAGTTTCTGAAGTATATTGTGTAGATGATGTTGGAAGGTCCTTTGGCCTGATGCCAAGATATAAATTTTAATCTCAAGGATTTTTCACTAATCTTCCAGAGAAAGTAATGCTCCCTTTTCTACAAAACTAGATCTGGAAGTGGTGTTGAAAACCCCTCACTGCAACACCCTGCAACACAACAATTCCTGCCCAACAAAAATAATTCTGTGATGGAGGAGGAAGCTTGGCCTCAAGCCTATATGTGAAGAATTTTATAACATAATCCTTCAAGAGCTCTTCAATGAAGGAGGAGGAATTCCTAAATAGGAAATTCCTCTCTCTAGCTAAATAGCCACAGAGTTTGAGTTGCTTAAGCAAGCTCAAAATAAAATTATCTTGAACAAACTTTCCTTGTGGCATTCCTCTTAATTTTATAAAATTAGGGCTTATAAAACCATAAACCACCTCAAATGAGTTAACCCTTTTCACATGAAGGGTCTCCATCCAAAACTGCGCTAAAAAATAAGGAGGCTCAATGCATCTAGACAGTGTTGTGATTTGGTCCTGTTGACTTACTCAACCTTCTTCATTCCTTTTCACACCTAAGTGTATTTTATTGAAATGGCACAGATTTTTCCATGTTCACATTGGGCATTGGTTTATTTTTCTGATTATGAGTTGTAGAGTTCATCCTTTACACTTTTATTCATGAGTTAAGAAAACTGAAATTAAAATGCAATATTCCCATTAGCTGCAAAAATTGGGAATATTACAGTCTCCCCCGAAAAAATGTTGCTTTCCCTCAAGAAACTCTTATTGTATATGGAAATAATATATTCCCCTCCAAATGGAATCCACATAATGAAGGCTTCCTCCATTTGCCGCAATAGGTTATGTATGTTTGGTTCCAAAGCTGTCTTCCACAAATGCATGAGATGACTTCCAACTGTAAGGTTAGATGTCCTCTTCTTATCATGAAGTACAAAATGACAATTACATCATGTCCAACACCATCATAAACACATGAGAGACATAAAATAAAGTAGCTAATTCCATAAATGAAAAGCTTCATCATGCAAGAACATTCCTCCATCCATGTTTTATGAACTTGATTAAGCATTATTATGCTTTCATTCTTAGCCCTGTTGGCCTTGTTGGATCCAAACTCCATCATTCCAGCATTATGCAAAAGAAGAAGTGAAGGAGCACCATGGGTGGACAAAGATGTAAAACCATATTCCCCTAATAATAACCGCCGGATCAAAACCCTTTGCTTCCATCCTCCATCTCCTCCATGTAAGATGGGCAAGCCAAGCTTTCCAAAAGATTATGTACATGCCCTCCCTCGCTGCAATTTATCTTTAATACATAGGGCATGAATCCGAAAATTATGAGTTATGGGGTGGTCACCATACTCATAGAAAAACAAACAAAGCAACAAGAGGTCTTGCTGCCTTCTTTCCTCCTCATGTGCATCACAAAGCCAAACCATACTAATGGACATATGATATGTTACATCAGCCCAATACAAAGTATTATCATCAATGCACATCATGAGATCAATATGCCAAATTTTACACAATCGAAAACACATAGATAGGAGATGTCATGTGGTGGCCATACTTTCTCATGTGAAGAAAAATTATACATGCCCTCTCTTGCTGCAACATATCATTGGAATCCAAGGCATGATTCAGAAAATGATGATCTATTAGGGAGTAACCATACTTGCCCAATAACAGCCATAGCAACAAGGAATTTTGCAGCCCCCTTGCCTTATCAACATGTGGATCATGGAGCAATAACACAATGATGGACATGTGAAATGTCTCATCAACATAGTACAAGCAAGCTCCCTCATACCACATCATGTGGGAATCATTCATCCTCCCAAGCCAAAGTTCATGCATGATTCCAATAGAAATACACGTGGATAAATGAGACATATTGCAAACATGGGTGAATACATGGACATGAGATTTGACATGTGATGTCCAAACTCTCCTTTTAACAACCACATCAACCATGCTTCCTTTTCATATAATTTATTAATGATGCATAAAGCATGATATGAGAGAATGAGAATCTTTGGGTAGTGATCATGCTTACCCCAAAGCAACCAGCATTGCCATTCCTCCTTATTCATTTCGTGACCATTATTCAAGGCATAGATCAGAGAAATAGGTGCCTTTGGAGAGTGAGAGGAGTCTCCCAAGGGCAACCAATGTAACCAAGCTTTCTGGCCCATATATGTCTGCAAGTGATCATGTGATCTCTTTCTCATCATCCTCATCCATTCACTCGAATATCGAAGATGAGTGATGTGCTGCATAATCATGACATCCTCCCTTTGTAGAATACCGTCTCCTTTGAACCAATGAGGAACCTAGAATGTCATGAAATATTGAAATGCATCTTTGTTGATATCTCTTAGTGAGACCTTTCTTCTATCTATGGCCTTCCAAAACCAGTGAGGCTTTGAATCTGCAGTAAGTAGAAGTCTCTCTTTGAGCTATAACATGCTCATTGAGAGAGTGTCATCTAGAGGGGAGAAAATGCTTCTCATATCAAGATGTCTACTCTTAATATTATTCTTCTCCACTACTTCAAGGTTTAAGCTGCTTCTAGAATGCTCCAAAAGAGCTGAAGCCTCTTTTTCATAGTCACTAAGTTACAACACTGTAGATCTGCAAAGTGATGCATGTATTGTCTCAAAGAAAGTTTCATTACTGATCTCACAATCAACCATTGAACATAGGATAGTACTAATCCCCTTTCATGAGACCCTACATTTCAACCCAAGAGATTGAATGTAGCTCAAGAATGATGCATAAGGGTAGTTTCAATCTCATCCTTGATTATATCAAGGGTCCTCTACGTTGTGACATGTCTTTGATTCAAATCAACATTTTGATTTAATCCTTGGCTATACATTAATCTTGAAACAATATGTGCTGAAATTTCATGCATATCTTGGATCAATTGATATCTGGGAACCTCTTGACAAGGCATAAGAGTTCCTCCACCCGGATCAATGACGCCTCCAACTGCAGGCAGGAATGATGGTCTCCTTTCTTCAAGCATACCAACGTTGGTATCTTCCTTCTCCTCCTCATGCATCTCCTAATTCATGCATGGGACTCCATATGTTAAGAGCTCAAGACTACCTTGAAAAGATGAAAGTGCCTCTTCTCTAGATGTAGGTACGTTAGCAATAGATGGTGAAAATGGAGATATCTTTCCCAAAGTGACAAGATTGAGATCCTCCTTTTTTTCCTTGGGAGATGTCTCTTTGTAGCTCATCTTTTTCCTCTCCTCATCAAACTCCTTGAGATTTTCTTCAATACTCTTCAATGTTTGAAAAAGAAGCAATGAGATCTCTTCCTTAGTCAATATCCCTACTTTGTGATGATAGGAAGTGTATATTTCTTCCTCTTCATCTTGAAACCCTTTAGGAGTTTCTTTGCATCTCTCTTCCTCATTGCTATACCTCTCACCTTCTTCGAATAAAGTGGGCATAGTAGATCTATGAGGAGATCTAGGATTCTGCAGTCTTCTTATTTTCTGATAGGAAGTGCTAGGGATTCCTTCTTATTCTTGAAACCTTATGTAGGTCTCACTGCAGCTTGATTTTTCTCGAAACCCTCTAGGAGTCTCGGTGCATCTTCTTTCTCTCTTTCGATTTACCACTTTGGAGAGGCTCTTATTAGATTTGAACACTGATGAGAGTAAAATAATCCTCTCCATCATTATGATATCTATATATTCTATTTACTTCTCTGGTAGCTTGATCTCACAGGCTATGCCAGAGATCATGCTCTGATACCACTGTAATATTCCTATTTAGGAACAACTCATGAGTCATGCACTTAAAAATTCATTTTCAGAAAAATATCCTTTAGAAAAGGAAAATAACTCTTGGATCATTTATATCAGACAAAATACAAATTAAATCCAATATTTTAGCTGAAACAAATAATACTAGGTAGGTTAAACAAATCTCTCGCTCCTAGTTATCTTCAAGAGAAGGCCCAATGAGGGGTTTCAGCAAAGTAAAACGTGCTAATGAAAGTGAATAGAGCTCTAAATGCATAAATATGTTGATAGACACTTAGAAACTGATTTCAAGTATAGAATCAACTTAGATCTGAATTTAGGATCCAAAAAGTGGGGAAAAGCAGTGATTTCGATCCTAAAATAGATGTATTCAGAAATCTGCGTAAAATTAAGGGACATTACGGGAGGTTATTTTATATTATGTCATGAGGGACATATGATCCAAATTTCAGCTCAAACAAATCATTCTAGCTATGTTTCACAGTTCCTCCATGCTCGAATAAGCTTAAAAATGTTGATTTCCCATGACTTGGAGCATGGAGAAAATGGCTGAAGCATAAATTGTGTGATTTCTGAAGAAATTAGACATAATATGTTTGAAACATCAGATATAAATTTTATTATAGCTGAGCATGAAGAAAAATGGAGATTCAGCTCCTTTTATACATCAAATAGATCACCCGACAAGGGGATTTCATGAAAGAACTAATACAAGTATCAAATCTGCAGAATATGGATCTGAAAAATGTAGAATCACTGAAACTCTGAGTAGATGAGCTGAAATATATAAAATTATAGAAGAGGACTGAAATACAAACTTTCCGGAAGAAGGGATGACCCTTCCTCAAGGAAATAAGCACCAAACTAGGGTAGAAACCTTGCTATGGAAATGCACTGGAAAAATGACGCAGTTTCTGAAGTATAATACACAGATGATGTTGGAAGGTCCTTTGGCCTGATTCCAATATATGAATATGAAGCTCAAGGCTTCCTCAATAATCTTCTAGAGAAATTAATGCTCCTTTTTCTGCAAAACTAGATCTGGAAGTGGTGTTGAAAACCCCTCACTGCAACACCCTGCAACACAGCAATTCCTGCCCAATAGAAATAACACCGTGATGGAGGAGGAAGCTTGGCCTCAAGCCTAGATGTGATGCATTTCAGAACATACTCCTTCAAGAGCTCCTCAATGAAGGATGAGGAATTACTAAACAGGAAATTCCTCTCTCTAACTAAACATCCAGAGAGTTTGAGTTGCTTAAGCAAGCTCAAAATTGAATTATCTTCAACAACCTTTCCTTGTGGCCTTCCTCTTCATTTTATAGCATTAGGGATTAGAAAACCCTAAACCACCTCAAATGAGTTAACCCTTTTCACATGAAGGGCCTCCATCTAAAACTGCGCTGATCAATAAGCAGGTTCAATGCATCTGGACACTGTTGTGATTTGGTCCCTAGTTAACCTTCTTCATTCATTTTCACACCTAAGTGTATTTTATTGAAATGGCCCAGATTTTTCCATGTTCACATTGGGCATTGATTTATTTTTCTGATTAGGAGTTTTAGAGTTCCTCCTTTACACTTGTATTCATGAGTTAAGCAAACTGAAATTAAAATGCAATATTCCCATTAGCTACAAAAATTGGGAATATAACAGTCCTATGCTTGATATGGCTCTGCTTCATGAGATGATCGATCTGATTTGATCTGAATTGTGTTCCTTGATGAATCACCGACTCTCTTGGAAAATGTTGGGGCCTTGATTTTTGGAATGAGGAGTAGTTTTGAGATAGCTAGAGGGATAGTGGGTAACATGACAACCATTGCAGAGTCAGAAAAGAAACAATGAGTAATCTAGAGTAGACTCCAAGTGGCGGAAAGTAAATTGGAAAGAACAAGGATAAACAAGAACACTGTTACCGATGAAATAGGTAACCGCATTGTTACCTACTCTTTTTTGGTAGCATAAAAAGCACCCGATTTTGAAAAGTGGTGGTGCAGAGTCACCTTCTCTTTTGGAGCACATTTTTGACACTCTAATATTTTTATTTATGAAGTATGAATATTTGTTTTAAAATGTTAGTGATTTTCATGCTAATTTCGAAACGTATTGATGTAGCATCAACTTTTTTTTTTTAGAGTGGTGATTTTCATGCTAATTTTGAAACGTATTGATGCAGCCACAACCTTTTTTTTTAGAGTGGTGATTTTCATGTTGGTAATAAAACAGAAAACATAGATTAAAAAAAAACATATAAAAACAATAAAAAAAACCAATAAAAATGTTTAAAAAAACAAAATTAACTCATAAAAATAAAAAATTTAAACAAAAATAAAACAAAAATATTCGAAAATTATATCAAAAGAAATGACAAAATTTAAAAAAAAAAACACATAATTTAAAGAAAAAAAAATTAACCAAAAAATTAAAAAAAAACATCAAAAACTTTTTTTTCTAAGTTATTAAAAAAACCATATAATTAAAAAAAAAATAGAAAATTTAAAAAAAATTTAAATTACAAAATTAAAATTTTGATAAAAAAAATAAAATACAAAAAAATAAAAAAAATAAATTTAAAAAATTTAAATTAAAAAAATAATAATAAGAAGAAGAAAAAAATACAAATTTTAAAATTAACAAAAAAAAACAAATTAAAAAAAAAACAAAATTTAAAATTGAAAAAGAAAATTAAAATAAAAGAATTAAAAAAAAAAAAACTATCATTAAAAAACAAAAAAAAATGAAAAAAACCACGTGCAAATAATTAAAAAACAAATATCCATAAATTTACTGTTTTTTTTTAAATGAAACAATTTATAAATTATAAAAATGAAAAACTAAATAAACTAAAAGATTAAAAAAAAAATTAAATTAAATTAAAATTTAATAAATTTAATAAATAAATTTTAATTTTTAAAAATAATTAATCTAGAATATTAAATTTAAAAACAAAATTAAAAAAAAACAAAAAAACAAAAAAAATTAAAGCAAATTATATTTAAAATAAAAAATTTGAATTAAAAAAATAATAATTTTAAATTTTTTGAATTTAAAAAAAAAAAATCAAATTAAAAATAAAAATATTAAAAATTAAAAATAAATAAATAAATTTTTGATCGTGGTGGCGCCGCCAATCGGCCTCCCGCCCAGGTGGTAGCGGAGGCTGGCCGCTGGGTGGGCGGGGAGGCTGCATGCAACTCCCCACCCGCCCAGCGACTGGCCTCTGTCGCCACCTGGGCCGGAGGCCGATTCCGGGAATCGGCCTCCCGCAGCCAGCGACTGGCCTCTGTCGCCACCTGGGCCGGAGGCCGATTCCGGGAATCGGCCTCCCGCAGCGGGAGGGCAGTTCCGGGAATCGCCCTCCCACCGTGGGAAGCCGATTCCGGGAATCAGCCTCCCGTCGTGGGAGGCCCTTAGGGCGATTCCCGGAATCGGCCTCTCGCCGCAGGAGGCCAATTCTCGAAATCGATTCTCGAAATCGGCTTCCCGGCACTCAGGATGATTCCCAGAATCGGCCTCCTGCCTAGCGGCTGGCCTCCGCCGCCACCTGGGCGGGAGATCGATTGGCAGTGCCACCACGATTTATTTTTTTAATTTTTTAATTTTTAATTTTTTTAATTTGATTTATTTATTTATTTTTTTAATTCATTTTATTTATTTTTTAAATTTAATTTTTATATTTGAAATTTAATTTGTTTTAATTTGTTTTGTTTTTTTTTAATTTTATTCATTTGTTTTTAATATTTTTTTTAAAATTTTGTTAATAATTTTTATTAAATTTTGTTTTTTTCTTTTATTTAATTGTTTTTTTTATTATTAAATTTTATGTTTAGTTTTTTCATTTAATTTTTTAAAATATAGTAAATTTTTTATTTATTTTTTTAATTTATTTGAATTTAATAAATTTTTTTAAATTTTTTATTTTTTTATTATTATTTTTTTAATTGCATAAAATTTTTATATTTTTTTATTTCAATTAAAATTGTGTATTTAAAATTAGATTTTTTTTTAATTAAACTTAATATTTTCAAATTAATTTGTTATTTTAATATTAACTTTTTTTTTTTAAATTTAATAAAATGTAATATATATTTTTTTAATTTAAGTTTATATATATATATATATATATATATATATATATATATATATATATATATATATATATATATATATATATATTATTTTTTATAATTTAAATTTAATTTATTTTTTAAAATCTATTTGTCTTTTTAATATATATTTTTTTAAATTTAATATTTTTATTGTATTTTTTTTTTCATTTTTTATTTTTAATTAATTTTTCATTTTTTTTACTTTTAATTTCAATAATGTTTTTATTTTTATTTTTTTTATTTTAAAGTTTTAAATTTATTAAAATTTAATATATTTCTTTAAATTTATTTATTTATTTATTTTTAATTTAATAAACATTTTCTTTTTCTTTTTAAAATTTAATTTTTATATTTAATTTTTTATAATTTCTTTCTTTTTTTAGCTTATTTTTCTTTTTAATTTAATATTTTTCTTTTATTTTTATTTTTATTTTTTTATTTCTATATATTTTGAAATTTTAATCTTTAATTGTTTTTTTATTTTTTTCTTAAATTTAGGTTTTTTTTAATGTTTGAATTAAAAATTTTATTTTTATTTTTTTATTCCTATATATTTTTAAATTTTAAGCTTTAAAATGTTTTTATTTTTTATATTTATTTTTTTCTTAAATTTTAGGTTTTTTTTAATGTTTGAATTTTAAAAATTAAAAAATGTTATTTCTATTTTTAAAAATGTCAAAAATATTACACATTTTTTTTTTTGTTATTCTAGCATCAACTGGTTTTGTTTTGAGGGTGTTTTTTCAATCTTTTTTTCAAGAAACAATTTTGTTTTTAGCATAATTTTATAAAATGTTGAAATTTGACCTTTAAAAAAAACCAAGTGCATTCTGGAATACACCTTTTTTTGTTTTTGGGGTGTTTTTTCATGTTTTTTGAGTCTTTTTGGGCTAGAGTTCTTGTTTTGAGGCCAGGTTACCTATTTCATCGGTAACAATGTTCAAGCTGCAGAGGCATCCAAGTGGAAGGATAGTAGAGACTAATAGTTTGGCTTGGAAGGATGAGGATAAGGAAGTAAAACCAAGAAGTAGGGGGGAGAGGAAAGTCGTAGAAAGGACAAGAGCCACTCTGGGATGTGGCTTATATACAAGTCTATATAGTTAGTCTCGATCATTCTATAAGAGAGAAAAATCTATACTGATGTAATGTAATGTGCTTAATCTAATATAAAGAAATGTTGTTGGTCGATCTTGTGTGTGTATGCTATGGATTATTATTAATATATGAATTTTTGGATTTTTTTTTTTTTGTTATTATGTATCACTCAATATTTTTCACTTAAGGGTATGGTTAGAATTTGTGGAATAATTCCTCAATTTTGATTCTTATGTACTAAAAATTAATGATTGATGGTGCTTTATGATATCCCAATTTCCAACTCTCTTATCTTATTAAGGTCACATAACACCTCGAGTGAGATGCCTTACTCAGTTTTGGGTAAGGTGAACATGTCAGCATTGTCCTAGACTACAACAATGCCTTGTTGGCCCCTACGCTTGAACCTAGGTTTTCAACTGGTTACTATTTTCATCCAACAAATGATTCTATTGTCGAGACCTAAAATTTAAAAGAGAGTTGGAAATGGTATAAATGATATATAATAAATAACTACGAAGTTGGTGGGATAAACATGTAGATAGGTTCATCTAATAGCAAATCGAGCTCTGAAACCAAAAGGAAAGGAAGTTGAAGGAACAGATCCTGTATTCAGACTCAACGAGTAATCAATACAAGATATTTTCAGGTAAATTCCCTGAATATATTTATAATTGGTTGTGGAGGCTGCATATCAAGGGAAAATCTGGTAGACAAAAAAGATATTATCATTCCTAGATGCAATCAGATCTACTGGCATTACATCCCCTAGAGACGAATCTAACTAGTGCCATGAACTTCTGGGTACACTCCATTATAGAAGGCTATATTTTTGAATTTGTTATAGAAAGCTGCCAGTCTTTTTCCAAAGTCGAGGACATATTTAGATTAGAGTCACAGGGAAAACTATTGAAGGATATCCCATTGTGGATTAAAGTTCTTATGGTGGAAGAAGGTTTATTAGTATTCCTAGTTATAAGCATGGAAAACGAAACACCTAGTACTGGGGGGAGGACCTAAAGGAGGAATGCTACAAGATGGGGAGATATGAGGATATTGATAAGATAGATGCAGATAAATCCAATAAATCTAGAGATATAAGAGCATGTCAAATAACAAAAATAGAAGAGAGACGCTGGTAGAGGGAAATGCAGAATATCAATAGGAAAAAGGAGAATGTACACCAAGCAGGAGAGGTGTTGTGAAGTCTGATAGAAGAAGAAGTGGCAGTCGGACCGTCAAGGAAAGAAGGGTTTACTGGGAGAGTTAAGATTTTAGAAGATAAAAGGATCCCATCCTGATCCACACAAGATGCCATGTCATACAAAGTGGAAGGTGCAAGCTCAAAATATAACTCAAACAATGACATCCATATTGCAATGAAAATATTATTTGTTACAAATCAATACGATCTCCTCATTCCTAGGTAGCACCCTTCCAAACTTTCCCCTGGTATTTTACAAAAATCCTGATCAATTTTTTTCAAAGCTAATTAAAATCATAAGAGTTCATAGTGTTCAAACTACATTTCAAGGTAGTACCAGTACACATGTTAGTATAGGAAAGATCCCACAAGGATCATCAAAACCTGATTTAAGAGGATTTGTACTAATTCCTGAAGCAGAGTTAGAGATGGTGGGTTCATTCATGTGGTATATAGAGTTCTTAGGGAAAGTGAATAATGATGTGGAGCAACGTTTGTACTTCTGTGAAGCCATATGGAGGGCCCGCCAAACACTGGATGTTTCCAAATTGATTAAATTCCAAATCATGCTTAGGGAGAGAGCCTTGAGGTGGTTTATTAAATGGTCAGAGCTACATCAAAACCCTATAGTGGATGATGTGAAAAGATAATTTATACAACAATTCAAACTCCCTCAGATGGATGAACAAGGATTATCTAAACTGTGGGATATTAAGGAGTGAGAAGGGGAAAAAACTTGGGCACTAATGAGAAGGTTTAAATATGAAATCGTTAAGTTGAGTTACCACATAGACCCAAACCATTGACAAGATTAGTTCATCAAAGAAAATTTTCCTCTTACAAAAATGTCTTTAACCCAACAAAAGATTGGTACATTGTAGGATGCTTAAGAGAAAGCAAGGAGGATTGAAGCTATGGTGGAACTCTTGGATGAATGCAATGGGTGAGAAACAACACATGATCCTTTGATACTACTTTTTCAACATCAAATTTCCAATATGACACCGAAATTGAGAGAATGCAACTTGTGTGACTATCAAGACCCACTGTATGGTGTATGCACTACTTGGTTGAAGGAAATCTAGTCATAGAGTACCCAAGGTTACATGGCCCAGGAAATGTATCGAACCGGGGGGGACCTCAGGAGATCCACTGGCTATCGGAGT
Source organism: Pinus albicaulis (assembly GCA_034641835.2). Classification (NCBI taxonomy): domain Eukaryota; kingdom Viridiplantae; phylum Streptophyta; class Pinopsida; order Pinales; family Pinaceae; genus Pinus; species Pinus albicaulis. Next base: position 814,344,259 of record CM076584.1, read on the forward strand.
TGCGAAAATAGGGACACACGGTATCTACCAAGGGCAACCAAAATTCAATGGTTGTTGAATTATCAAAGCACAACACCCACTGACTACTACAATATTTTTAAGGAGTTTCGACCCCTCCCACAGCCCTGCCTAGTTTTACAGAAATACTCGAATGTTCCCAACAAAAAATACTATAAGTTTTGTACCTTTCCATATCATCACAAAAGCCAATGTATATAATTGGATGCAATAACTGAGAGTATGGATAGAAAAAATTACAGGGTCAATGAGACTCCTTGGGGACAAAGAGGGCCATGAATAATAGGGGGTAGGACAAGAGGAAGAGGAGCAATGTGATGTTAAAACTGTGACTAGGAGGGTAATTTTGCGAGGTAATGTCCTTTACCTAGAAGGCCATGGTTTTCTGAGTGTAGAGTCAACACGTATGGCATAGAGGACTTCCAATAACTAATCAAAATATGGGAAGAACTAACTAGACAAAGGGGATCCAATTTGATCAATTCAGATCCAAGAATTCCATAAATGAAACCTCTCTCAAGTGTATCTTTAATGAAACGTGGAGGAAAGAAGACAGAAGATGATGTGGGAGCAACAGAGCAGCCTAATATTATAAAACCAGCCTCTCCAAAGCACTCCTATAATCGACAACAACAAAAACAATACTATAAAGAAGTGGTGGAAACATTCACAAAGTTGAATTCAGGAAAATAATCACAAATAGTACAACCAATGGCAGGAAAGGAAAAGGGAATACTTGCGACATAGCCTATAGAAGAATGGTTCAAATTATTTTTAAAAGTTATAAATGATGAGCAGATGGTCAAAAAATTGTGGGAAAATTTGAAATCAAACATTAAAGGAGGGATAAGTCATGACAACACAATCTCTACTACTCTTCCAGAGAGGCACTCAAGAAGAGTCTAAAGCAATAAAATAGGAATAGGGAAGGAGTTCTAGATTGATGCACAGATTATAAGTTTTTAGATAAGAGATATCATGTTGGATCTCAGTTCAGATGTTACTATACTTCCAAGGAATACCAGGGAAGTGTTGGGGAAACCCAAGCTGGTATTTTCTCCTATACAGTTGCGCGTGGAAAATAAATATTCCATCATACCCATTAGGAGAATAGAAGATGCAGAAGTTGATATCATTGGGGTTAAGACCTATGTAGACTTTGAAGTCACAAACATAATGGGTGATAAGGACCATTATATTGCACTTCTTGGGATAAACTGGGCATTTGAAAAAAATGCAGTCTTTGACTTAAAGACAGAACTAATGATTTTTTAGGTTAAGGGGGTTAGACCAATCCAGCCCGTGGACCCCTATCAAGGTCAATATTCATGGAACTAGTTGATTATAGACAATATTCTGGACTACTAGATTAGTTGTACCAGCTAACAACAGGAAAAAGGGAAGATTATATAAACCCAACGATCGAAGGGTCAATCAGCTAGCACAATGTTCAAAGTTAAGAAATTGGATCAAAGGTTTCTTAGGATGATTGGCAGCAAGGTGGATAAAAAATTAACACCTGAATATGTGACGCCATCCGCGGGGTTAACTGGATCATAACAAAGGTAATAGGATATCCTACCTTCACCAATATGGAAACAATTAATAGTTTTATTAATAAAGTTGATGAAATTATTTCTAAAGAGAACAAAGTTCCCTTAATGAATTTGTATTTACAAGAAAAATCGGCCTGGTGGTGGGGAACCCATCAAACAACCTTAAAAGGTGGGAAAATATATCAAGTGCATTAAGGGATAGATTCAAACAATTTGGGGGCATGCAACCAGATGTAAAGTATAAAGGTACTTCATACTCCCAACATCATATAAAAGATTGTGAAGAGTGATGGTAAATTGAATAATTTCCAAGGGAATTGTCGGTGCATGATTTTTTTCATTCCCTGGGAACATTTCGACAAGCCTGGTACATAACGTAAGAAAGGGAGAGGCAGACAACAAATTGTGATTCTCTAGCAAGAAGATTTGTGAGTAGTTTTTCTTTTAAAGATACTGATCAAAGTTTAACTGATGCATTGCAAGTGGTAAAGAGAATTATTGTCACAACAGATCAACTGACATAAGGAACAATATACCAAGCCACACTGAAGCATATTTATGAGTCAAATTAACAAGAAGCAATAGCTTTCAGAAAGGTGGATCAAGAATCAGACGAGGATGATTTAGAAGACTTGAAGGCATTTGTCTTTTGAGGAGAAATAAGGGGAACGAGGAATCAGTGATGGGATAGTTACAAAAGGACTCCATTTGTTTCCTTTGAAGGTGAAGAAACAAAACATAAGAAGTAAGAGAATCCAAAGCTAGTATCCATTGGGGACTATTGGGATTAACAAAAAACAAAAGAGATATTTGATCTGTTAACTAAGTATGAGGACTTGTTTGCATCATCGATTTCAGAGTTAAAAGGAATAAAGGGGATTATGAGAGAGATGAGAATTATTCTTAAACTAGATGCAAGACCAGTAAAACACCAACCCTACAGACTGAATCCATGAGTAAAGGAGAAATTAAAGAAGGAAATAGAAAAAATTCTTGAGGCTGGATTGATATTCCTAGTTGAGGAGGTTGATTGGGATAGCCCAATAGTCATTCAGAATAATAAATATGCATCAAAGATAAGGGTATGTGTCGATTATCACAACCTAAACAATTCATGTGTACATTATCCATTCCATATACCCTTTAGTGATGAAGTGTTAGAAAATGTAGCTGGAAATGAAGTCTACTCATTCACAGATGGATTCTTGGGCTACCACCAAGTTAGAATAGCATAGGAGGATAAGATGAAAGCAACCTTCACTACCGAGTGGGGTTCACATGCCTAGCATGTGATGACATTTGGCCTAAAGAATGCACCAATAGTTTTTTCTCAAATTGTAATAGGATCCTTCAGAGAATACATCCACATATTTTTAGAAGTCTATATGGATGACTAGATAGTGTACAACTTGTTGAAGAGGCACTAAAACCTACTTCAAATAATGTTCAATTGGTGTAGGCATATGTAGATATCACTGAATGTGAAAAAGTGCATCTTTTTCATGCCTTTCGGAAATTTTTTGGGCCACATTGTATGTAAATATGGAGTGTGCGTTGACCCCACCAAGGTTGCAGAAATTACAAATATGGATCCGTCAGGGAATGTTAAGTAATTGATATCAGTGCTAGGACACACTAGCTACTATAAAAGATTCATCCAAAGCTAAGCCTTCATCACAATTCGAATGGAAATGTTACTTAAAAAGATAGAACAATTTATATGAACCGAGGAGTGTAATGAGGCTTTGAATATACTAAAGAGAAGTTGTCAAGTGCACCAATTTTGGTCTACCGAGATTGGAACAAATAGTTTCACGTACATATCGATGCCTCAGGTATCGCATTGGGAGAAGTGTTGGCTCAACCACGTGAAGGAAACTTGGACCACCAAATCTCATTTTCTAATAGGAAACTATCGAAAATAAAAAATAATTACATAATGATAGAGAGGGAGGTTCTTGTGATGGTGTATTCACTACAAAGTTTCCCCCATTACCTTCTAGGAGGACCTTTCAAATTTTTTATATACTACTCGACATTAAATTATCTAGTGAATAGTCTTGAATTAGAGGGGAGAATTTATAGATGGTTTCTATTACTTCAAGAGCTTACATTCGGAGTTATTTTCAAGCTAGGCAGACTGAATGCTGGACCTGACCACTTATCCCGACTTGATTAAGGAGAAAATGGAGGTTCTATTGATGATCAATTACTAGATGCATACCTATTCAGGGTAGAATTAGTGCTAGATTACTTATAGGATATCAAAAAATTCTTAGCTATAGGGAAATGCATAGAGGATTATAGCACAACACAAGACATATGGCATTCAAAGCTACCAATTATTAGTTAATTTCAGGTCAAATCTACAATATGTGGCTATATCAGCTACTATGGAGGTGTTTACTAGACCATGAAAGAGAAGAAATATTATGGGAAGAGCACTCAAGGGTTGCGGGAGGACATTTTGGAGGTAAGAATACCACAAGGAAAATTCTATAGGTAGGTTTGTGGTCACCCACTATTTATAGAGATGAAAAGGATTATGTAAAGAAGTTTGATGTGTGTCAGCCAGTTGGAAAACCATTGTAGCATGATTAGTTACCACTACAACAGGTATGGGTACTACAGGAATTTAAAAAGCGGGCCATTGACTTCATAGGACCAATTAATCCACTTGCATGCCCCTCCCACACAATATATATCATAACCGCAATCAATTACTTGACAAGATGCATTGAAGCTCCACCAATAAGGGATTATACAACTGACACAAAAACTAAGTTTATCTTTGAGAATATCGTCACAAGATTTGGATGCTGCAAAAGCCTGACATGTGACTAAGGGAGCCACTTCATCAATGAGATAGTTGTGTCACTGCTATGTAAATTTATGATTTAAGATCACAATATCAGTTTGTATCACCCACAAGAAAATGGAACAGTTTAGGAATTTAATAATATACTAGAGAAGGGCCCGACGAAGGTGTTTTTATCCAACATGGATGACTAGTATGAAATAATTCCAGCAAATTTATAGGCTTATCATAGAACGGTCAAAATATTGCATAAGAAAAAACCTTTCCAACTAGTGTATAGTAGAGAAGCATTGGTTCTTGTAGATTTTATAGTCTCAAGTTTTTTTATAACGAAGGAAACACACATGTCGGAGGACCAGTCAATTGAAGAAATATTTGATGAACTGTGGGAGTTAGATGAAACCTGATTTCTTGAAGATTTCCATCATTCAATAGACAAGCTATGACTGAAGGTATGAAATGACTGACATATTAAGAAAAATAAGTTCACAGTCAGAGGTTGTGCCTTGATGTATGACAGTGAGTTCCTAAAATTATTGGGTAAGTTACGAATACATTGGCTAGGCTTGTTTATTGTTGCAGAGATTCGAGAATCAGGAGTTATAAATCTCGAAAAACTCAATGGCATTCTAATTCTAGGTTGGGTGGATGGCGCATGCCTGAAACCCTTCTATGAGTAGGATATTTAAATTTTCAATTCCAATAAATCTCCGAAAGCAGAAGTAATTAGGTGTAGGTAGAGTCAGTCATGTTTTCCCATCATTAGTTGAGTCAACCCAATTGTGAATAAATGTATGGCTTTGAGTCACCCTAGATGTGTAGAGATTTGGACCTCACCACAACTGGTTGTGGTTGGGAGGGGAGGGGGGGGGTGGGGTGGGCGGTATAATGTACGTGTTGTCCATGATTTCACAATAATTACACCATAATTGAATTGTCAGTTTGAATTCAAAAAAAAAAAAAATCCTGTATTAGAAACACCATTCCCTAATAAATGAATCCCATCACACCATAATAATTACCCATCGCCTCCACTCGGATCCTAAGGGTAATGTCAACAAATTCAAATCCACCTCACCTATTTTTAGCAACCCACACGATTGAACCTGGGGAGATGGGGGGGAATTTTTGAAATAATTAGCTAGGAAGTCTCATCACCACTTTTCATGTTCGCAACATATACTTAATCTTCCTGGATAGGAAATAAGTTTCATATTTCATAACCAAGGTGCTCAAAGAGAAGAGTGAAAATTATGTCTATTAGAAATTTTCTTGAGGAAAAGCGTAGGCCTGATGTATCAATAGTTTATTAGAGACGTTAAAGAATTATGAAGACCATTGTCTCAATGCCAGAATCATAGGTTGATAAAAAAATTGAAAAAATTGAATCCATCATAGGGAAATATGATAAGCTCTCGTTGATCGAAACTTACCTCACAGACTTGCTTCAGTTTTCGACACTCAAATGGCAAGCGTCTATGGAACCTTACATAAATGAGGATGGAAGCCACGTGGTCCACATTAAAAGCTTCAAAGGAATTCAAAGGTTGAAATTGGTCCACTTAAGGAGTCTGCCGGGCTTCAGCACTCAAGGAGCAATGATGCAGTGCACCAAACATCTTCTTAGTAGAATACACAGGGGGTCACTATGGTTGGGAAGAAAAATTAAAATCAATGCAGTGGACATACAAAGAGTGATAGACCTTTTGGAAACTTGGAATGAGGTGCCATTTGAATTCCAAACTATATCCAAGATATCCAAGAAGGTTAGAGACGAGAATGTTTATGACATATGCAATACTAAGATAGGAGAAAAGGGAGCCCAAATTGACCCCATCAACAATTCCAGTGAAAATTTTTCCTGTTATCTCATATCTGAAAGTATTATGAGGAATTCCATGAGGAACAACGAGGTCACACTCGATACCATATCAGTTGCAGAACACTATGTATACGGTGAGAAACTTAATTGGTGTGCATACCTACTCCAAGAATTATTTTAGGCTTGTGAAGATAATTACATGATGGCTACAAGATTCATTTATGGATATCATTTATGGATATATGACCATGGTGCTAGCCACGTGGAAATGGTTCCCTTTAGAAGGGAGACAGTTAATAGAAATAATTGAAGAGCAACCACTAGTGCTGAGGTATAAACCATGGAGAGTATCAAGTGTTTCAAACATCAAAGAGATTAATAATACATGTTTCTAGGGGTGTTATAAGAGGATTCTAGATGTCATCAATGTGGCGGAAATAATTCCCAAAGTTCTATTGGATGAGTACTCGAAACAAGTATGGTTAGAATTTAGTCATGGTCACCTGTCTAAGGTCGCAGTGTGTACATGCCGAGACATTTCAGAAGAGGGAAAAAAGGTTTGCCTTGATTGTGGAAGCATTCCACAAATAGGCAATGTCATGGCCCAGAGTTACAGGGGAAGTTCATGAAAACTGCCACTACTACACCTTCCAGGTGATGCTGCTATTATTTCTACCAAGAGAGATAGAAGCAAAGACAACGTAGAGGATCACATAGATACAATTGTAGCCAATAATTCAAGAAAAATCAGAATCAAATGCAAGACAACATTCAGAAAATGGTAAGTATATTAGTCGCAACAACTCAATTCTCTTATTTTACTCAGTTTCAAGCTTAGTTTCAGCATCCCTCAAATATGAGCATCCAAATGGTCACAAAAAATCCATTCATAGACTTAAATTCATAGTCCCATCCCACCATTCTTCCACTCCTAAAGAACAGGGCCTCCAAATCACCCATACCAACCTCGGGAAAGAAAAAAGCCAAGGTCTCTAAAGTTATCACCCAACTGGTGGACTTAACAAAATATGATAGTGTAACTTAGTATGGCTTCCTAGTAGTTTAAGGAACATTGAGGGATTCATCAATCACCTCACCTGTATCTGAGGAGCACCAATCTTAGACCCCCATTCCATCAACCTCATCAGGAGACCCACCACTGCAAACAACCTCCACCTTCACCACCATCTCTGGCATTATCTCAACAAGAACTATAGTTGTGGTTGATGCCGACATGGAGGTAGAATCATAAATCCCATAGGTGATTGCACTTATAGAACCAAAGGTTCATTCGGGTTCCTTATTAACCCTACTATTCGGTACCAACCATCTAATGGCCGAAACCATTGTTATTAACACTACCCTACCCACCTCATCACACCAAATCCCATTGCAACTCCAGTCAGTGGATTCCGTCCCAATGGCACCTCAATTCACATGCCATAGTCCGAACCAAGATGAAAAGTCATAGTAACCAACATCACCTCGGGGATAGTCTGAAAAATCAGTTTCTAGTGGGAAAATTCTCCAAGAAAGATTCTCGAGTCCAGAGGAGATGAGCCATGGAGGTTTACAGGGTTGGAAAATAACTCAAAACTTTACTTTTATTCAAGCAATGATCATCAGGAAGAGATTTTGCACAATGATATTGAAGTGAAACACAAGCATCAGAAACAATAAATAATAGCGGTTACTGAAGAGTGTAACAAATTGTAGCACGAGAGGAATGATATACACAACCAACTATAACATATCATAGAGAAGTTTCAATAATTATGGCTGAAAGTTATGGATGTTGTCATAATTGTTGTAAAGGAAATGACTACAAGAACACTAGTAGAGTGTTGCGATCAAATTAAGGGAGCCAAGAGTGACTTGCACAACACGAACCGGGAGCTGAGGAAAACACTGTCAACAAGGCAAGAGCTACTGGACCTAGCCATAGAGTATGAGGTATAAATTAGAGAGAAGATGACTGAGATCAGAAAACTCAGAGAAGCCCTGAAAAACATAGCAGAGGAAGCCCATGCATTGTTAAAATAGGTTAATCAGTAGTTAGGATGTTTGGCTGTCAATAATCAACCATTCTACCTGCTACGAAAGAAGCTACAACAAGTATGGGTGGAAATAAAGGCAAACACTGATATCACTGCAAGAAAAATACTGTATGACGAAGTTGAAGCCTTGAAAAGGAAAAATCCAGGAAATTCAATATGAGTATGCAAAGACAAAGAAACTGCTTCGGGACTTAAGGCCACCCATGAAGAAACAAGTTGAATCACTGCAACATTTATATTATGAGTCAGAAGCACACTGGAACGTCCTCATCATCCACTGTCTGCAACAAGAAGATGCCAAAAATACAACTTAGATAATTTCCAACATTTCCATGATAATGTAAACCTCATAGGAAGCGATCGCAAAATTCAAGAACTTCAAGGAAGGGCCTTCAATTTGTCATAATTTGGTTGATGAAACGATCCATTTTTACATCATTCCATTCAACCATTGTCATCATTTTTAACCATATTTCTTCATAAACACACCAAATTATCGCATACATGTTTACATGATTTATTATTATTATTTCTATTATTTTTAAAGAATTAAAGAGAATTATGCATGGTTTTACTAATGATAGCCTTTCCAGTGCAAGTTACTATAGTTGGCCAAGTTTCCACAACTGTCTCCATGGTTGAGGTAGTAGCACCTCTCTAGAATGAAATCCAACACATGGAAATTTTTTTTAGAAGCTCCAATATGGATTTTGATTGGTTAATGTCCACCCATATTGCACATGTGGACCCTTAGGCAAAGATCAAGGGACAAGCGCAACATTTTTTACTGTTGAACTTCAAATTCATTTTCTTCACAAATGAAAGTGATTATCACAAAAAAAAACATGGGTTTTGTTCATCATGGGCCTGATTAAGTTATTGTTGGGATTTTTCCCCAAATTTCTTAGAATTTGGGAGATATTTTAGGTTCTTTGGAGACCTATTTTGTAGTTACGTGAGCTAATCTGTGATTCTCCAACTACCTCCATGGTTTGCCTAACTCTAGTTCACCAGCTAAACAAAGAAGCACATGTGTAGATAGGTAATTATCCCCTCATGGATCATCTCCTATTTTCTCAAGCCAAATAAGCAAGTAGAATTCCCAGTGGCATAATCAAAGAGCAGGTAAATGTGTGGATAGGCGGACAAGCGAAGAAGTCTGAATAGATCACAAATATACAATTTTCTTTCCAAATAGAAAAGCATAGAAAAGTATTACTCTTCCAGCTAATTAGATGTAATTAGGAATGTTTAATTTTTAGGCGTGAAGTTCTCAGATTGTTGAGCACGCACTGTTATAAATAATATGTTAATCAAACTAAGGGATACCCATAATTATGGATAATAATGTAAAGTTTCAAAACCCTGTTCCTGTTCTTCCAATTTGAAGAAGTGTTCGACGAACTTTTGCACAGTTAGATTGTGATTCGAATTTTTAAGCTAAGTTATTTTGTGGAGGCCCCTTACATATAGTCTAGGTTTTGTCTTTCTCAATCATTTTTGGTTTCCATAATTTGTTTGCAATAGCTCAACTTGTGTCAACTGTTTAATCCATTTGCAATAATTTACTTTGTTTCCAGTAATTGAAATTCCATTGTGATAGCTCAGTGTGCCTCAATTGTTTAATTCATTTGCAGTAGTTTAGTTTATTTCTAGTGTTTTAATTTCCATTGCATAGCTCAATTTTATTATCATCATTTGAATTTCCTTGCAATATTGCAATTGCTTGAATTTTATTGCTATATGTTTAGTTTTCTTTGTAAAATTCATTTGATTGATTTGCTTGTATATATATAATTTTCCCCACTTTCATTAACTATGCTTCTCTATATTGAATCTTGCATATACTCTATCTCTCCTTGATAGTTCATATTTAGAGAATGTGTAGAAGGTAGTGATTTTTCTTAGGATTTTTTTTTTTGAAAGTTAGAAATAATTCCCTTCTGTGAATACAAGTAATTTTTCTTCCATAATATAGGCAGTTTCTCTTCATATTTTTTAGTAGTTAATATTGCAAGATAAAAATAAATTCCTCTATAAAACAAACAAAAAAATAAATTCCTCTATATAACAAACCAATAATTTTAATTGCAATAGTTTTCATTTTCATCAAATAGATTAACAATAGAATAATGGTAGCTCATTCCAAATTTTTTTTTTTGAATAAATTTGAAGACATTAGTTGTAATAATATATTCCATTTAAAAGCATTAAATATATATATATATATATATATATATATATATATATATATATATATATATATATATATATATATATATATATATATATATGAAAACATCTTTAAAATAACCAAAACCATTCCATCAACAGACCAACAAAGGATTCTAGCATATGCAGTGCATTTTTACTTCACAATGTTTGCCAACTACGGTCGATAATTTAGGATAGAAATTTAAGAATATTAAATTGACTAAAGATTTTGGCGCCATTTCCGAGGAAGTGTAAATATCAGCTTTTTTCTTTTCATTAAAAAAAAAAACCTTCAATCAACTACCACACCCACTATATCAAATTCTGCAGTAAGAGCCACACTTCCTCAACATGAATTCTTATTTTTTCAGGTAGAAGAATATTTGACAAAGGAGGTAGAATAAATGGACAAAGATGATGAAAATGAGGAAGATAATTTTTTATTTTCCATTCAAGAAAATGATTTCAATGATCATATGGAGAACCTCCCTTCATTTGTACTTCCTAACTTCAAACGTATGAGATCAGAAGACACATAAACCTTTGTTTTTCAATTTGAAATAATTTGTAGATTTTATGGATACTCATTACAAATTCAAAAATTGAATTTTTTTCCACCAACATTGAAGGGTAGAGCTCTTAGATGGTTCATGAATTTAGGAAAAAAGTCTATAAGGAAATGGGATGATATGAAAAGAGTATTTTCGGAAAAAATATAAATATTATTGCATACACCATGACCTTAGAAATGAAGTCTTTAATATGAACAAAAAAGATGATGAAATCCTAGAAGATTTAGTGGAGAGATTTACCTATAATATCAAAAGATCTAAATTGCATAATATAGGATCATACACATTAAAAAACCTCTTACTAAATCCTATAACGGATGAATGGATTGATCTCCTCAAGATCCATTTATGTCAAGAGTAAGTAAATCAACATCACGATTGGTAATTCAAACTAAACATAACAATTTTCTACACATTCTTGGTAATTTAAATGAACAAACTGTTATGCCAAGAATGAAGAACAAGGAAAAAGTTGAGATTGTTTCTTCATTTATATTTTTCCCTAAATGTATAAAAAAACATGTTTTTCATGAATTTCCACTTGATAACATGAAAAATTTTGACATATGTGTAGGATCACATACTACTAAATATTGTCCACCATTACCAAGATTAAAGGCAGTTTACTAGGAAGAAAATCAAACACTAGAAAAATTTTGTTATGTAGCTCCAAGAAGACCAGGGCAGACTCATCAACCTAGTATGATGCCAGATCTCAATTCTCAATTTCAGTGTTATGCACAATAATCTCAAAGTAATGGGAAAACACCATTTCCTTGTCAACCTTGGACATCTCAGTCCAAACCTCAAAACCAAACTTGGCAACAAGGTTGGAAAGGGAATTACAGAAGAAATCCATTGTATCCTCAATATTTTCCTCACTATTCTCAATACCATCATCAATGCTATGCATACCATTCACCTCCACCACAACATCAATATCACCCTCAATTGACCTCAATTCAACTTTTCCTATTACCAACCACACAAGCACTCAAAGATACATTCCGACTCCACTACCTTCACAACCATTTCATATCCCCAAAAATAAAACATCTCAATCCACTTACAATGTTGAGATATTTCAAAATGATTCTCCAAATGCCATTGAAAAATAACAACAAAAACAACAAGATTCAAATAGGGTCCAATAATCATGGATACTTGTTAATAAAGAGTGGTTGTTGGAATGTGAGATTGAAAATTTTCTTGCATGACTATCACCATATTCTATGAATGAATATCACATATATGAAGATTTGAATGGCATGATAGCAGGAAAAAGGGAGGACAAGATTACATTGAATCTTGCTTGAAGAAAGTCATTGGATATCAATACTCAATTCTTCAGTATTTTCTCACATCATCTCAATAAAGTCAATTCATCTCTTATATACTGGTACATATCAAAGTGTATATTTCAAACCTGCATATGAGTTTATCTATCATATTTTTAGACACATGGTTCCATTGGAAGTATTCATATATTTTAACGAGATTTTTTTTTCAAGTAGAATAGGACATAAATATTAAAAAAAGAGAGAGATAAAAATAAGTTCTATTATGAAAACTAGATTGTTGGTGCAACTGGACACATGAGATTTTATGGAAAACTAGGCAACTGGCGAGAAACATTCCCAATAAGTTCTTTTTTCTTATGATGGTTTCAATATTTTATTATAGTTCTTCAAATCATTTTTGGTTCTATGCTCGAATTGGCTAATGTGGATTCCTTAAGGCCCACCTTCCAATTGATCTTGTCTCATCGACCTCAACACCTTATCTGGGATCAAGATCATATATTATTTGTAGTGCCTTGGAACTTGAATACATCAATGGAAAGGCTCCCCATTGAAAACAATGAGAATAAGACAATGTCTCTTGATTTTCAGATCTTGTAGGCAACTCAACTTCAATACATTCATTCATCCCTCTCAAGATGCACTCAGGTACCTTGAAACTCATTTACATTATCGATGATTTTTCTCGCATTAGTTAACAAGTTTCATCATTGATCAATAATACAGTTATTTTTTCCCATGCTTGACTTCGACACATTCATTCACATGATAAGAATTTTACCATGATTTTTTGTTTTTATGAAGGCTATATGGTTTTAGGGAATCAACAAAAAATTGCAGCAGTACATTTTTTTGATTTCTTGTAGCAGCATGTTCATATTTTTGTCATTCAACAACAGCATGATGGCACCATTACACTTTTTCATTGATTTCATTTTCAAGAAAAAAGAAAAATGGGCCTATTTCAGTCAATATGCACTATGTTTCATGGTTTCTACTTCAACATGCAGTACACAATCCAAATCAACAGTTCAAACTCGGAGAAAATAATTTCTACAAAAAAAATTGCAACAGTTGCGAAAGTTGCAGTTTCTGCAACTGTTGTTGTGACAAATTTTTTTTGATGAAGCAAGTTGTTCCATAGGCAATTTTGGCACAAATATTTCAAGATATTGGAGCAGAAATAAAAAATTCTTAGCTTCTAGGTTTTCTCATAATATCGTAAATTGACTAAGACATGGGAAAAATTAAAAAAAAGTGCAATTTTCCAGGACTTTTCAGTGGGTTTTTAAAGAGGATTTTCATTTTTCACCATCATTGACATCTTAGGCCAGATTTTGGTATTTTTTCACGATAGTTCCTTTTCTTTGTAAAAATGGGATTCTAAAGGCATGTGGTGGTAGAAAAGGTAAAAATACATTGTTTCCCTTTTGAATCACTCAATTTGGCCTTAATATGAGTTTGTGGCATATGTTTTTGTTGCAAAATTGGGTAGCGTGAAGGGTGAAATAGGGCATAAATTTATTTGATCATAAATTGAAAGTAGTGCATCCGCTGGGCCTAAAATTTTTATGGTAAATGCATTGAGTTATGGTAAATGAAAACAGATTTTCTAAAAATTCTAGTGTGAATTTTTCAAGAAATTAACCACTTTCACCTATAACCATTTCTAATTTTTCTCGAGATCCGCGCACCCATTGGCGAATATTTTTTGTGGGAAGATATATAATATTAATAGTAAAAATATTAGAAAATTCCAGGAGAATTTGATTTGCCATTTGAGAGAAATTGGAAAAATAAATCTGCTACATGCAAAAGATACATTTTGTGGAGCAAGGTCAAAGTGGAGGTCAACGCATCATGGAGAAGAGTACCTGAGCCAAATGAACACCAAATCAGTCATGATATCGTGTTCTCTTCTCCAATTCCAAAAGGTAAACTTAGAGGTAAAACTATATTTAAAATTTTAATTTGTTAAAAACTCTAGAAATTTTGATGAAAAGCTATTGTAAACATGTAGTTCCAATTTTTCTCCCATTATGTTTTTTCATACCTTTTAACAACAAATCCCACAAGTTATTATTGATTCTTTATCAACAAAGTCCTGTCACCCATGTGGTCATCTCATTATTTTCCATGATCATAATGATTCTCTTCTATGCTTTCACCACTCTCTTGTTTAAACCTTATCTTCTTGTTAAGAAATTCTTTCTGTAATGGTCCATCAACATGATGTTCTTGAGAAAAAGAATTATTTTATTTAATAGTCCAAAATGGAAAAGACACGAATATAGAACATAAACTGGAAAATGCAGTGACACATCAACACATAAAATGAAATAAAATCATATATCCATTCTATTAAACATTATAACATAAAATGTGTACAAGATATTGAGGGAAAATACACTCAAGCTATGTAAAACAAGCCTCTAGAGACCCAGTACATAAAATATGAAGAAGAAATTCTATACAAGAATTTTCGTGGCGAGGACAGTGCAATTTCTGCTGGAGTTAACTACTGCTATAAATTTAAATATATGGATCTATTGATATAGTTCTTAGAAAATGTTTGGATCAAATATCTAGGCTTCCTAGTGCTATTCCAAGGCAACCCAGAAAGGGTTTCTAGAAATACTCAAAATGCAGAATGTGAAAAATGCAGCCCTAGGGCTGAATAATGCTCTACAAATGGATCAATAGTAGTAGATGGATGATATGATATGAAAATGGCTGATACCTATCCTCAAAAACCTTTTGGATGAAGGGTTTCTCCCCTCACTGGAAAACAATGTCAAGAACTTGGGTACTTGACCTCCCACTACAACTGCACTGCAAAATAATGCAGTTTCTGGAGGAGAATGCATTATGGGTAAATTCTGCTACTTGGCTTGATGCCGGATGGTGGAATAATTCTCAAGGAAATTCCTTGCTAGCCTTATGGATGAAGGTATGCTCCCCTCTATGGAAAACAAGCTCAGAAACTGGGTCTATCAACCCTCCATTGCTTTTTCCCTGCAAAACAACACAATCATGAAGGAGACTACTCTGTGGATGGTAGTTGAAGCTTGGCCTGATGCAGGATAGTGGAAATGATGCTCAATGAATCTCTCCTGAGTAGGCATTTGAAGTCCCTCGAGGAGGAGGGTGGGATTTCCGCTCGGAAGCACCCTTGTGCTAAACAGCACAACAGACTCCGCTAAACACCTTAAGTGTGCAAAAATTCATACGCGACCAATACATAAAAAATAATTAGAATTCCCTCTATGGCTACCATCATCTTATTTATATGCTTGGCAAGCATCCTCACCCTGGGTCCCACTCATTAAAGATGCTACTCTCATGTATACACTCCTCATCTATGATTGCGTTTTCCTCTATTAAATCTCCACCTCCATGACACCCTCGTTGATTTGGTCAACTTTGACCCTCTCCACATGCTTTAGCCCCTTTTCACACCTAAAGGTGATTTATTCAGCTAATACAATGATCCAAATTCACATGAGAAGTGGTTTTATTCCTACTCAAGATATTTATGGGTCTCTCTACCCACTTATTCACCTATCGTATTATCAAAAGCAAAATTTAATATCTAAACTAGTTGAAAGCTAATTAGGAATATTATAGTCCTCCCCTCCAAAATGTTTCTTTTCCTCAAGAAATTGCAAGTATGGATACTGCGAAATCTCCTCTCCTTCTCCTGTATAATTCTCATCTGATAATTTCCTCCACTAAACCAGATGCTCTCTAATCAATCTGTCCCCTAGTTGCTCCTCCCAAGTGTGCAAGTTAGCCTTTGGTGATAAAACCAAATGGCTCTCATCATGAAGAAGTGGGATATCCATGGAGGCAACTACATGCTATCTATAGGCCTTCTTGACGCATTGGATCTGAAAAAATATGGTGACCTTAACCCCAATGAGAATCTCCAATCTTCCTGCTACTCTCCCAACAAGATGGATCACCCTGTGTGGCCCATAAAAGAGCTCCTCCATATCCAGCTTCTGCAATGTAGATGGTATGTATGAATGAACATGATAGACCATATTTTCCATCCCATGTTGTCTCTTACTCCATCTATTATCTGTATAGAGTTGTTGTTGATCTTGGGTTGCAATAATGTTGTCCTGAAGAGGCCAAAAGGAATCTGGACCCTCAAGAACCCACTCTTTGGTTCTAGGAACCTTTTTTGCCCAAGCCACTCCACATATAGCGAATAAAACATCATCATAATAGGGGTACCAAGAGAGAAATATATTGAGTACCATATTAAATGTCGGGTGGTGATAATAGTTCCCCAAGTGGAACTAGCGTAGTTTGGCTCTTTGCTACCCTTGAACATTATGTGGCAAGTAGCTTCCCAACCACTTGCTTGGTGTTCCTGTCTTCTCATCTAGTTGGAAGTAGTAAGTGGCATTGGGTGTCAACTGAGTATACCCAAAATAGAACAAAAATTTCCCAAATCCATATAATAAATGGCTATCTCCATCACTGATTTTGGTGTTAAAAAGACCATGAAGTTCAAAGAGAGGCTTTCCCTCTTGTGGAGAAATACGCTGTATATAAATGGCAAAGGAATGAAAATAATTTGTTAGATGATCAATAAGTACAAAGACACAACCCTTACCATGTACTGTTGGCAAGCTGGTGATTAGGTCGACAGATGAGCTCTCCCGTCTCTCTACCGGAAAAGTGAGTGACTGTAAAAACCTTGCAAGGTGGTTGCTTCCCTCCTAAATTTTCAAGCAAACTACATATCCTCTATCATGCTTAATGCCAAAGCCACGTGTGGGAATATTGCCACTCCACCTTTTTTTTCCTCCTTGCAACAGCTTTTGCTCAATATAAGATTGAAGTTTATGGTGGTTAATATTCACTTGGAAGCTATTGCTCCTCCAAAAATTCTTGAATTTGGAAAATGCATGTATGAGTTCCTGAAAAACCTTACCATATATGGAAGGCTCCTTCCTATATGGAAACATCTCCTAATTCTAAAAGGCCAGAATTGTGCCATCATAAATTCCTGAAACATCATGCAAGGTATGGGAGAAATTCAGCCCATACTCTCCCAAGTGTAACCCAAACAAAAATGACTCTTGTTGCCTCCTCATATCACCATCATACAAGCCATGGAGAAACAACATAATGATTGACATGTAGAATGTCACACCAACCCACCATAACCAAACTCCTTGCTGCCACATCATGTGAGTGCCATGCCATGTCCCAAACAATAACAAACCCATTGACATTGGATATGTGATGGCCAAACTCTCTCAAGGGTAACCAGCGCAGCCATGCCTCCTATTTCCCTGTGTCATAGATATGCAAGTGGCCCACCAACCACTTTCTCATTATCCTCACCCATCCATCCAACTATGGGTGATGAATCATATCATGCTCAAACTTGGTATCCACCCAATGGAAAATACCATCCTCCCCAATCTGATGATTAACTTTGTACTCCATGATATGTTGAAGTGAAACCTCCTGGAGATCTCTATATGAGGACCTCTCATTAATTACCCAGTAGAACCCATAAGCTTCCAAATATGTTGTAGGAAAAAGCTTCTCTTTGAGTTGTGAGGTGCTCATTAAGAAATATCTATCATAATAATGGAAGATGTTATCCATCATAAGAAGTCCATAATCTACCATTTTCCCATCCAATGCTTCATGAGTGAAGTGGTCATCAGGATGCTCCAAGAAAATTTGGGCCCCCAACTCATCATTGCTCCTCAGTGATAGCACTGCTGATCTCCATTATGGTGTATCTATTGTCTCATGGCCATACACAATTCTGAACTCATAGCCTGGCGTTGTAATGGTTAGGATTATGCTCATCCTATCCTCTGAAACTCCACATTTCAACACAAAATGTTCTATGTAGCTCAAAAATGAAAAATTGTGATGGATATACATCTCCTCCTTGATCAAGTCAAGGGTCCTCTACGTAGTGATAGTTTGCTACTCCATATCAGCAAGGTGCTCGAATCCTTGGTTATGCAATGCCCCAGATGACATGATCTCACAAATCTCAAGTTGAGGTACGGAAATAAGATGAGATGGAAATGTTTGCAAACCTTATATAATAGTATACTTGGGAACATCTTGTGCAACTACAAGAGTTCCTCTAACGGGTGCAATGGCTTCTCCAACTACTTGTGATGGTGATGAATGCTCCTTTATTGATGCACTAGTGTTGGTATCTTCCCCCTATTCCTCATGCATCTCCTAAATCATGCATGGGATTCCCAATTTCAAGAGCTCAAGACCATCTTGAAAAGATGCAATTTTTCCTTCTCTTGATGCAAGCACTCCTACAACTACTGGTGGTGGAAGTTGCTCCTATTCCGAAGAGATAGTACTGACATCTTCCCTTGGCTCCTCCTGTGCTCTCTCATCAATGTCAAAAAAAATTTCAATGGGAATTACATCCTGTTTTATTTTATCAAACTTCTTGATCATCATTTGAGTAAATTATGCATAAGAATTCACTTTTGTATGTTTTAAATGGCTAAACCACCAATCCTTTGCTTCACCCTCAAGGTGTAGCACTGAAATATCAATAGCTTCTATTTTTTCTACTGGATGTAGCAGGAAGAATGAATATAAATTATTCCTCCAAGGTTTTGTTGTGCTTGTGTATGACCCATTAAATGTAGGAAAAATTAATCTATTATGCCTTTTTCTTCTATTTTTTTTGCAGGATCTTTGTTCTTCTTTGAGCTGGAAAAATTGTTGGAGTGTTAGATTCTCCCTGAATGCTCTAGACTGAGATTGGTACTTTTTGAGATAATCACTTAGAGTCTCATGATCTAAGTTTCCTCCATCTCCATGCCATTCACCTTCCTCTTGAAATAAAGTGGACATATTATATTGTTGCAGAGCTCTATGTATTGCCGATTTCTTCTACTGTTGATAGTAAGTGCATGGACCTTCCTCATTATGAAACCTTCTTGAGGTCTTTTTCTTCCTCTCCCTTCTCATTTTTTTGACCTCCTTGGAGAGATCTTGCATAGATCTAAAGAGAAGTGTGGCAAAACTTAATCCTTATATCATTATGGATCTCTTATTTCTACTCCTTCTTCTGGTGTCATAAGATATATTGCCCACAAGCTGAGCCAAAGATCATGCTCTGATACCACTGTAATATTCAAAAATGGAAAAAACGGGAATATAAAGCATAAACTAGAAAATGAAGTGATACATCAACATATAAAGAGATAATATACCATACAAACATTCTATTAAACATTATAACAACAAATTTGTACAATATCTTGAGTAAAAATACACTCAAGCTAGGCAAAACAAGACTCTAGAGACCTAGTACATAAAATATGAAAAAAAAATTCTATACAAGAAAGACGAAGGCTAGGACAATGTAGTTTCTACTAAATTTAGCTACTGATATAAATTCAAGTACATGGATCTACTGATGCAGTTCTTATAAAATGTAGGGAACATAGATCTAGGCTTCCTAGCACTATTCCAAGACAACCCAGAAAGGGTTTCCGGAAATACTCAAAATGCAGAATGTGAAAAATTTAGCCCTAGGGCTGAATAATGCTCTGCAACTAGATCACTAGTGGGAGGTGGCTGATATAATATGACAATGGATAATACCCCTCCTCACAAAATTTTCGGATGAAGGGTTGCTCCCCTCACTGGAAAACAAGGTCGAGAACTTGAGTACTTGACCTCCCACTGCAAGTGCATTGCAAAATAATGTAGTTTTTACAGGAGACTATTATGTGGGTGAATATTTTTGATTGGCCTGATGCCAAATGGTGGAATAATTCTAAAATAATTTCCTTTCTAGCCTTCTAGATGAAGGGCTGCTCCCCTCTCTGGAAGACAACTTAGAAATTGGGTCTATCAACCCTCCATTGCTGATGTCGTGCAAAATGACACAATATTGAAGAATATTGTGTTGTGCATGGTGGTTGAGGCTTGGCCTGATGCTGGATATGATGCTCAATGAACCTCTCCTAATTATGAAGTCGAATTCCCCCGAGGATGAGGGTGGGATTTCCGCTCGGAAACAATCTTATGCTAAATAGCAGAACAAACTTCGCTAAATAGCTGAAGCGTCAAAAAATTCATATGAGACCAATACATAAACAATACTCAGAATCACCTCTATGGCTTCCATCATCTTCCTTATATGTTTTGTGAGCTTCCTCACCCTGGGTCCCACTCATTAAATATGCTACTCTCATGCATTCACTCCTCTTCTATGACTGCCTTGTCCTCCATTAACTCTCCACTACCTCCATGAAAGCATTGTTTATTTGGTGAACTTTGACCCTCTCCACAAGCTTTAGCTCCTGTTCATGCCTAAAGGGGCTTTATCCAGATGATACAACGATACAAATTCACATGAGAAGTGGTTTTATTTCTACTAAAGAGATTTATGGGTCTCTCTACCCACTTATTCACCTATCTTATTATCAAAAGAAAAAATTAATATCCCAATTAGCTAAAAGCTAATTTTTTTTTTTTTTTTCTAAGTAAGTCTAAATTCTATTATGTATAAAATATTAGTACAAAACTGCACCAACGTCAGCTAGGGAAGCCTGAACGTTGTGCCTGATGGTCAAGCAAGACAAGCATAGTCGGGACTGCCCATTACGGGAAACCAGTCCAATAATCCATAATGTCTTAGCCGCCCATAAGAGGGAAACCGGCTTTAGATTTGCAAAAAACAAAATGAAACTGTAGCTGAAATAAGTAAACTGCCTGTACAGCAAAGCAGTGTAGCTAAGATGCATATAGTTTTGCCTAGAACTTAAAAAAACCTGGTAGCTATAACAGCTAAGATCCATGAGGAGGAGAGGGGTCTTCTTCAACAATTATGCATGTGTACAGCTCATTGTTGTTCGCCTGAGCTTCACCTGAAACATTTCCACCATCCTCGCGCGCAATCTCCATTGAAGGCCTGAGCTGAGGAGCTGAGAGAGCAGGGTCGTCTCGTGGAGAGCTGTTGCTGAAGGAGGGAGTGGTCATCGTCGAGGAGCTAGGTGGAGCGAAATTCGGGACAGTTTCCCTCAGAGTCACAGTGATGAACGTGGTGAGAGTGGCATCACAAGAGGTGCATTCGAACCTCAGCTCAGAGCGCTGAGAGGTCTGACGAATTGAGGGACGAAGGGAGCTGACAACGGCAGGAGGCTCAAGGGGAACGGGCGGGATAGAGAAGGCGTCAGGGGATAAGCCAGAGGCATTTTCAGACAAGGGAGCAGGAGAGGGAGGCACACGAAGGTTAGGAAGCCGACCACGAGAGGAGCCCCTCCGGGCTCGCATGCGCTCGTGGAGGCGGGGCATGGTGACAAAAGCAGAACGAGTCTGAGTGAGAGGCCCCAAGGAGTCGGCGGGAGAATGAGAGAGCTGGCTACCCCCTTCCTGAGCAGACGAATTCAGAGAAGTACTACTGAAACCACGAAGCAAACTGACAGAGGAAGTGGCGGAATTACCTGTCTGAGCAATGTTGGCAGAGTTCCAAGCTTTGCGATTGCACCAAGGACTATGAGAGAAATGGCAATTAGGAGTAGGCTCGAAACAGGCCACAATCCAGCAACGTTTCCCTGTAGTGGTTTTGATGGAGGCTTCAATGCTCGCAGGCGAGCAGATTACCTGCAGTGGCTGAGGAGAGCAGAAGCCGTTCCCATCTCCATTCAAATTGCAGCGTAAACCTTCCATTCCAAACGCAATAACCATGTCGAGGAGCCAGGTGAGCCTTTCAAGGCAGAGATAATTCGCATCAGGCAAGACATTAAGACCATAGTTAATGATAGTACCGGGAGCCATGTGGGCTGCACCAGCGAGGGCCATCGGGAAGTGGTCTGAGTGCCACGTTCCCGGGTGGTCTTTAATCAGCCGCATCCGGCGTAGCTAAAAGCTAATTAGGAATAGTAAATTTTACAAATAGAAAAACTTGACTTCATGGTACATGTTTGTAGTACATGATCAAAAAGTACATGGATCATTTAAATTATCTGGCATATTGCACATCTTCATATTTTTAATCGAAGCCAAGAAATGATGAGTACAAAGACACAAGAAGAAGATTGCAACAAGGCTTTGTTCACACACTCTTGAAATCACTTGGAAGCATATTTTAGGTTTTGATAAGTTGTATAACCGTCAATAAAAAACCTTATTTAATGTTACGTGAAAGTCATCTTGTCAAAAACTTCACATTTGGAAGTCTTATTCATTCATTAGTTTGTGAGTTCTTAAAGAAACTATTTGATAGCATTGTAGAAATATGATTGGTTGCTATGAATGGATGATAATAACACAATCATTATGGGTTTTAATCTATGATCATTTCCGGCCATACTACTGGGATGAAATTCACAATATGGAAAGCACATTATATAGATGGATTAAAAGTCTTGATGTGTTCTTCACAATATGGTATTCTACCAATGCTTGAACAATTTGAGCACAATTAAAATAGTGACAAGTACTTGGAAATGCTACTATGTTGGTATCCTTTCTTTTCACCCAAGTTGCATATAATAAATAACTAAGGGTTGTTTTTATTAAGAAAAGAACAAATTAGCAGGTATCACTTTTACCTCTATATCATCCATGAGCAACCTCGTATGTGAAAACTTCAATTTGTTTGAGTTTCAAAGGAGTATGGGTAACTCTTATTTCTTACTCAAATGATAGAACGAGCAAGTGTATAAACAAAGATTTATGCTACCAAATTATTAATCTTGAAAAACAAAGAGAGAAAAGTGCATCTTATTGAGATAGAGGATCAATATTTCTCTCTTGGATCTTTGATAAAGGATTTGGTTAAAATGAAAAAATAAAGGAACAGAAGGAACCGATTGGATTATGAAACTTTTAAATTCTTTGATTTCATGAGGACATGCAAAATCTACGGTGTGGGGGAATGTTGGGCCTTCAATTTGTCATAATTTTTATTGACGAAACCATCCATTTCACATCACTCCATTCAACCATTGTCATCAATTTTAACCATATTTATTCATAAATGCACCAAATCATTGCATACATGTTTACATGGTTTATTATTATTATTTCTATTATTTTTAATGAATTAAAGACAGTGATGCATGGTTTTACTAATCATAGTTTTGCGAGTGCAAGTTTTCACAGTTTACTCCATGTTTGAGGTAGTATCACCTCTCTAGAATGAAATACAACACATGGAAATTATTTCTATAAGATCAAATATGGATTTTGATTGATCAATTTACATCCATCTCGCACATGTGGACCTCCACACAAAGATCAAGGGAAAATCATAGCAATTTTGACTAGTGAACTTCAAATGCATTTTCTAAGAAAACAAAAGCGAATATAGAAAAACACCAACATGGTTTTTGTTCATCATGGAACCAATTAATTTATAAAGGTGAAGTTTTCCCAAATTTATTACCATTTGTGAGATATTTCAGGTTATTTGGAGCCCTATTTTGCAGTTGCATGAGTCAATCCACAATTCTGCAGCTACCTCCATGGTTTTCCTAACTCCAGTTCATCAGCTGAAAAAAGAAGCACATGTGTAGATAGGTAATGATCCCCTCATGGATATTCTCCTACTCGCTCAAGCAAAATAATCAAGATGAATTCCCAGTGGCGCAGTCAAAGAGTAGGTCAACGTGTGGATAGGTGGACCGAAAAGGAAGTCTGAATAGATCACGACTCTACCATTTTATTTTCAAATATAAAATCATAGAAAAATATTACTCTTCCAGTTAATTAGAGGCTTAATTAGTACTGCTTAATTTTTACGCGTGAAGTTCTCATATTTTGGAGCACGCACTATTATAAATACTATGTTAATCAAAATAAGGGATACACATAATTCTCGATAATAAAGTAAAGTTTCAAAACTTTGTTCATGTTCTTTTAATTTGAAGAAGTGTTCGATGAAATTATGTGCAGTTATATTGTGATTTTAATTTTTAAACCAAGTTTTTCTGTGGAGTGCCCCTGCAGGTAGTCGAGGTTCTAGCTTTCTCTATCATTTTTACTTTCTAGAATTTCTTCTCAATAGCTTAGTTTGCTTCAGTTTTTTAATTTGTTTGCAATAATATAGTTTTTTTCCAGTAAATGAAATTCCATTGTGATAGCTCATTGTGCCTCAGTTGTTTAATTCATTTGTAGTAGTTTAGTTTATTTCTAGTCTTTTAATTCCATTGCATAGTTCATTTTTCTTATCATCATTTGAATTTTCTTGCAATATTATAGTTGCTTGAATTTGATTGCTATAGGTTTATTTTTCTTTGTAAAATTCATTTGATTGATTTGATTATATATATATATATATATATATATATAGAGAGAGAGAGAGAGAGAGAGAGAGAGAGAGAGAGAGATAGATAGATATATCTTCTCTTTCATTAACTATGTCTCTGTAGATTGAATCTTGCATATACTCTATCTCTTCTTGATAGTTCATATTTAGAGATGTATAAGAAAGGTAGTGGTTTTTCTTAGGATGTTTTTTTTTCAACTTAGAAATAATTCCTTTTTATGAATACAAGTAATTTTCCTTCAATAATAAAGGTAGTTTCTCTTCAAGTTTTCAAGTAGTTCATTTTTTAAGATAAAAATAAATTCTTCTATAAAACAAACAAATCATTTTAATTGCAATAGTTTTCATTTTCATCAAATATATTAACAATAGAATAATGGTAGTTCAATCCCAAATTTCTTTTTAGAATCAATTTGAAGACATTATTTTTAATCATATATTCCATTTAAAAACATTTAAAAAAAATATTAAAACATCTCTAAAAGAACCAAAAACATTCCATCCATAAACCAATAAAGTCTTCTAGCATATGCAGTGCATTTTCACTTCACAATTTTTACCAACTCTGGTCGATAATTTATGATAGTAATTTAAGAACCTTAAATTGACTAAAAGGGGACCCCAGAAAAGTTCCTGATTTGGTGGCTTCGTTTGAAAAAGTCAATCAACAATAGTCATGGAAGGAGGAAATGACAACATTTACCCAAGCAGAAGAAGCAAGAGAAGAACCAGCAGGAATGACACCACTTGGGTGAGAATGACTTGGGGATGAGTCAATAGACTGTGGTCAAGGGCTATTGGGGCCTTATTTTCTGTAATGAGGAGTTTTTTTAGAAAACTAGAGGGACAATAGGTGGTGGGAAAATCTTTAAGGAGTCGCAGTAGTAACAGGGAGTAATCTAGTGTAGACTTTAAGTGGTGGAAGGAACATGAAATAACAAGGACAACTGAGTTGCAGAGATAAATGAGTGGAAGGATAGCAAATAATGGCAGTTTGGTTGGAAAAATGGAGGATAAGGAAGGAAAACTAGGAATTAGGTTGGAGAGGATAGTCGCGGAAAGGTGGAGAGCCACTCTAAGATGTGGTTTCTGCACAAGTTTGTATAGTTAGTCTCGATCGTTCTCTAAGAGAGAAAAATCAATAGTGATGTAATGTATTGTGCTAAATATAACACAAAAAACTTTTTTTGGTCGATATTGTGCATTTATACTATGCATTATTGTTAATATTTAATGTTTGGAAATTTAAAAAAAAATTATTATGTATCGTTCAATCCTCTTCACTTAAGGGTATTTTTATAACTTGTAGAATGATTCCTCAGTTGTGATGCTTATGTACTAATAAGTAATGATATATGGTGCTTATGATCTACCATTTTTTGACTAATCTTATTAAGGTCATGTAACAGCTCAGGTGAGATGCCTTACTCAAACTTTGCTAAGGTGAAAATGTCAGTGTTTTATTAGACTACAATAGAGCCTTGCTGGCCCATGGACCTGAACCTAGGTCTTCACTCGGTTACTATTAGTGGAGGGCAAAGAACTTAGTCAGGTACTCCCAAGAATCAATGGAGACCATGACATCCTCAATAAATCCTTCAGGAGCTAATGTTGATCTATCTACAAGTTGCAACACTATAGTAGACTTCCTCGAGGGCCCTTGGAAGTTGAGTTTCCATGTTCGTCACATTGATTGAAACTCTAAGGTCAACCAAGGGATTGGGGATGATGATTCCTTCAATTTTCACATCCACTATTGGGCTACAATGATTTAAGTACTTTGGGGAGATTACCCTTCCAAGCATTAGATCAGATAGATGTCTCACAACATTGATAGTGGGGGTATCTCTTCTTCTCCTCCAAGGAATTTTGAAACATTATTCTTTAATAAGTTTTTTTTAACTCAGAACATCTTTGATGGCCTGAAGAAGGAGTATCTTGACACACAAGTTCTTCAAATCTCCCAAAATTTCATCCCCTTTTGGGGTGTGCTATGTAGGGTTTACAAACCTTTCAATATAAGGAGGTGCATTGGTTTCAGGGGCACTCTCTTCCTTATATTATTAAATCTCTTCAGGTGAAGAAGGTATTTGATTATCTGGGAGCACCTTCCTAGATCGAAGGTTGATCTCTTGGATTTCTACAACATCGGCACGATAGGATGTATCCCCACTATAAACTTGTTGTTTATGTTTGGATTGGTTTTAGCAAGCATCTATGTTTTCTTAGGTGGGGTATGATGAGGTATTTTTGGTTGAGGTTGAGGTGGAAGAAATAGTGCATGAGGTTGAGGCCTCCACCCTTGTCAGAGGTTACCCCATTCAGAAGATTGGGGTGGATATGGCTGGAAATGATGGTGAATAGGAAGAGGAGGATATCGAGTATAGGGCCAAGGAGGAGGTGTGGTCCATGATGAATGAAAGGAAGGGTGCCATGGATGTAATGGTGCATTGTTATTTGGATTATAATGAGGATAGTGTGTAGCTTGCATTCCCTGTTGATATGGCTAAGGGCCTTGAGGCATTCTTTGGTTAATGAAACATACTTACTTTGAAACACCATCTTCCCCTTGGTATACATCTTTCAAGCATGGTAGAGAGGGAATTTTTTTTGTTTCATGGTTCTCTTCATATATAGAGAATAATTCTATGACATTCAATGGGCACTCATTCCCAAGGTATATCTTGGTGAATCCAGGGAAAATATAGCTATTTCGCTCTCTTCTTCCTATTGATTCATTTTAATATTCATAGTATCCATTTGTATGGAAAATATATGAAAATTTTCACTCTTAAAATCCTATAGCATAATCCATATCTCATGCTTGATGGTTGTTGTAAAGGGAGATGAACTGACCAAGCCTTTTATAGTCCAACCATTTTTCCTAGAAACCCTGAAGTGATTCTTTAATATAGTTTTGATGCCATCATAAAGAAACTAGTAGATATCTTCTCCGGATAGCATGCTAATAGTTTGCATTACATCGTCCCTGATCCCCCGAGGAAGAACCAACTTGAGTGAATCAGGATCAAGGGTAAAGTTAGCTCTCCTAAAATTGTGTTTTCATCTTTCCTTATAGTACTCTAAGGTTTCATCAGGCCCAAGTCCTATCTTAAATATTTCCTCCTTTTTTTCTTTCGACCTATAGTAATTCTTGTAATTTTCATTGGAATCTTGTTCCATTTGGGCCTAGGTAGTGATTTTGCCTACAGGTAAACTCGTAAACCATCACTGCTACGAGAAAATATACCCTAAGGTTTCGGTTGAGGGACCTAACAGAGCGGAAGGCATATCATCACAAGAAGCACTCTAATTATGAGTTCTAATGCTTGATGTGGAAAACTGAGGATATACGACCTTACCCATTTGTGCTACGTTTGAGGTTGATCCCACAGGGTGTAAACCCTCTGCTATTCATCGTGCATCAGAACCTACAAATCAATCAATATAAAGAACAGAAACTAGTTGCAAAACATATATATCTTAGATTTCATCATGTTAGCATATATAATCTCATAAAAATAACATGAAATAAACAATTACAAGATCATTCAACATGTATAGGAGACATATGACACAAAGACAGTAGGAACAGGAAAAATCTTTTTTTTATTGATAATATGTAAAGATAAAGTGGATAAATCACCTGATAACTACCACGGCTCGAAGTGAAACCGTCCTGCGGATCCATCCAGCCCTAGCCTCACAAAGCTTCTTCCATAAAGGGTGCACAAAGGATGTCACATAAACAGGGGGTGAACATCACAAGGAAACAAGGGTTTCCTGAACCTGGGAAGTGTAGGAGTCATAGGTCAATATCATACTTTATCAGTGCTATAATAGGCTATAATATCAATAGCATTCTCTCTCCTCCCTTAGGCTATTCCCTTGAGGTGTATTTATACTTCCTCAAATCACTTTTTTCAGTTGGGAAACAATTTGGCCACAGGATGAGGTAGTTAAGTTAAAGGAAAAACCCATTAAATCCTGCACAATTAATATTGATTTTATTAATTTTTTAATATTTTAATAGTATACGCAGGTCAGATATGGATGGCCTCGCGTTTGCATGCAGAAAATTCTGGGTAGAGTCACGTATGGAATTCAAAATAATTTTTTTTTAAGAAGTTTGACCAAGTTTGAATGGAAGGGCTACCCAAGGCCAATGAATAAGTCATCAAGTATATAGAGGTGATAAATTATGCTATAAAAAGCACAAGGTTGCATCTTTGATGGTACATGGAAACAACTTCAATTTCTTTTCATCAGAGGCATAATCATAGGTCCTACAAAAAAAAACAAACTAAAAAATGAAGGTGTTAGGATCCTCAAAGGTTAGGCCATGGAAATGTGGAAGGGTAGTAGGGGTTATATTTTTCATTCTGACCTCTCCTTTGGTTTCTTTGATAGGAAAATGCTCATTTTTCATATTCTTAGCCATAGTTTGGGTAGGTAAGATAGGTGCTTCTTCCCCCATTGGTTCCTCAAAGGTTTCGAGTTGCTCAATTAGAGGGTCTTCTAACTCCCCTGCAGTCAGAGAGAGAATTTAAAAATTACTTAAGAAGAATGAAGGTTGAATCCTTGATGGCATGGGGGTTTCTGGTAAGAATTTCCCTTGACTATCACTAATCCTACAAGACATGAAAGAACTAACTCTGCTTTTTTTTTTAATTTTTCTTTTGTTGTTTTTTTTGAAACTTTCTAATTAGTAAGGCCAATATATAAAATAAAAAAATAAATCTTAATTATAAATAACACCTACTTAGACACCTCCCCAAAAATTACACCAAAAAGTGATGAGGTCTGATATTTCACCAAGGATGTTGCAACTGCCAAGGATTTTCATCTTAAATTATCAACCCGGGCGTTTGTACAAACGTAGAGGTGATAATGCTATATGCATAACATGTTAGGTCCTAATCATGCCACCCCCAGTCATTAGATCAGATTAAGGCATTCAGAGACCACTCCTTCAACTAAATACAAAGAGAATTGATTATGAAAACATAGCATGGTTTCAAGGAATGAACATGATTCTATCTATAGAAATGAAAATACCATTCATTAAATGTAAATGTTAATTGAAATTGCATGAAAGGAGGAGGATAATATAGCTGCAGAACTAAACCATGCTAAATCTATTTTCACACTTAATCAAATCAATATCTTATTTTCATGAATCATTTATCTACTTGCAACTTTCTTAAAAATGAGGAATTCAATCTTCAACATAGCTATGAAAAAATGGCAAGTCTAATTCTACTTGTTGTCTTATGATTGCAATGTGGAAATGATGGGGTTGGAGTGGTATTAGAGTCCTATTTAATCATGAAATAAGAGTTCGAGGGTCATTATTGAACTTCAGTATGAAAGGTTCAAATTCTAGATTGAATCTAGTCGAAATAACCAAAGCTACGAGACTACTACCAGAAGTGTTACAGGAGGCCCTATTTTTCTATAGGAAGGGGTTTGAGAGATTTTTGAGGATGAGAATGGTATGTTGAAGGTGAATTAAGATAAATGAATGTAAATTAAGGTGAATGAAGGGTGTCGGAGCCCCTTTTCCAAGATCATTACCCATCAAAAGCCTCTCTTGCACCAATTTTTTGTGTCCATGGTCTCCATCATTTTCCCTAGAAGAGTGACCTCGGTGGCAGAGTTTGGAAGAAATTTTAAGTGTCTAGGAGAGAGATGGGATGGTTTAGGTGGATGTAGAAGATTTATCCCCTTTGCAAGTCAAAAAAATCCCTGCAGCCTCATAAAGCACATGCATTAAATGATTATTTTTATAGCAAAGTAAATTAGCATGGAAAATATGAGTTGAATTATATTAAAATCTACTCCACCCTACAACACAACTCTAATTGCTAAACAAATGCTGATAAATTCTAAGTTACAAAAAATCAACATAAAAAGGCATGATAAACCAACACTCAATAGTTTCCAATAAATCATAAACACTTGTTTTTTGGTTTCTTTGGTACATATTATAACCACTCTTCCCATAAGAGAGGTGATAGGAAAACCTGCAACTATAATTTTTATGATGTAATTCCTACTTAAACAAGAAAATAATTGCACTAACTTGAACAAGAAAGAGGAAGGAATACAAGAGAGGGACTAAATCCTATGGGTTGGGCCTAAACCAAAGGGTTTGATCCCTCCACAACTAACTAATATGCATGCCAATAGTGAGCTTCTCATTGACATGAAATAAGAATCACATACATCATTATGAAAAGTAAAAATAATAGTACCAAGCACAAGGCTCTTAGTATATACTCGTAACTTCAACAGAAAAGTGAAACCTAATGAGCTTTTAGAAAGGTTTATTTATGAAAAACGTAGCTAAGGGGAAGATCCCTTGAATGGATAAATGCTCCCCTCCATAATACCGAAATTGGTTAATCTAGTTCCCTTTGATCTTCACATGTATTGAAGTTCCTCAAATGCTAGTGAATTTAAGCTGTTGGTGAGGAATATTTTACCTCAAGCCAAGTTAGAGAGGTAATGAAGTGGATAATCTCCATATATTTTCTTTGGATGTATCCACCAAGTCCCTACATAGTAAATATCTCCAAAAAATATTTTTCTCCATGTAATACAAAAAACACCCTCTATCTTTCTTACTAAGCACATTATTGCTAAAAATATAAATTAATGTGAGAAAAGAAGATTTTTAACGATCTGAGGGTAGAAAAATGCACCTCAAAATATACCTAGTGATGGGACCCATCCCGTGCTTACCATCCACATCTGCATAAATATGGGGAATGTTCTTGCCTACATCCCCAACCATCTATGCCTCTTGAGCACTGTAAATATGAGGCCTAACAACCTGATGTGATGGATAATCCCTCCTGCAATAATCTCCACCACAAGCCCAACATCTTAATGGTTTCTTGCCATCACCTTTATTTTTTTGTTCCTTAGGCCAACACCCATGTCCCCTCTTAGCTACGTTGAACTTCTTATGAGGTGCCATATTTTCCTTGTCACCTAGATCCTGAGATCTCCCTTGCTTCTTAGGTCATTTTCCTTTTGTATTTTCAATACCTTTCTAGTCTTGCTTGAATTGAAGCTAACGCTTATACTACTCATAAAAATGCTTCATATTTACAATTCATTCCTCCAATAATCGAGCCTCATCACACTTAGTCCAATCCTTGAATGCTAATGACATACCACTGATGAACCTTTGGACCTTGGATTTTTTATCATTGAGGTAGGGCACATTCCTCAAAAAATATATAAATTTGGTCATGTACTCTTCATTTGTCACGGAATCAATATTGAGCTCACATAATTACTTCCCAAAGATTCTTTCCAATGAAATCCTCTTCCCTGATGCATCTGAAATGCTTAACATATTCCCACATGATGTATGATTTTCCCTTGAGACTAAATGTGGTTATCTTCGCTTTCAAGTTCTTTGAGTTATCATGAAATCTAGAGAACTTCTTCATCCCAAGAAACCATGCTTCTGCATATTCTAATTTCTTCACTTCCCCGTCAAAATTAGGAGGCTTGTATTTCTTGAACTCCTCTTGCAAGTATCCCCTCTCACTCCTCCTATAAGGATGCTGACAGTGATGATGATGATTGTCTCCCAGAACTGGAGCTGGAATAAAATACATGAGTGCAAGCCCTCATGTTAGGTGTATCCAAGGATTATCCACCTATCACTGTATCATCCATGTCCATCATATACCACTTCCAAGACCTACTTCAATATGCACCATTTTTCTTTTATTCCTATCCTTGACTGATCCCCATCTGTCCCTGCTTCTGAAAATCTGTAAGGCTTTGAAGAATCATAGAATTAACCTTGGATTTATTCTCTCGAGCTATTAAAATCCTTTCCTGTGCCTCAATTAACCACTCATTTTTTGCATTGCAACTCACAATTTCTTCCTTCAAAATTTTCAATGTGTCTACCTAACCAGGAGAACGTCCCTCTCCTTGCTACTAAACTTATCTCTCCCAACCTACCAATATCTCTTTAGGCTTGTATGAAGAGTCATATGAATTGCACTCAACTATTCTTCTCTTCATCTCTTGGCCTTATTGTCCTGTAATATGCCACTGTTAGCTATATAAAAGATAATCAAAACCATACCTCAAGGTATCTTAGGGGAGGATATTACATCTAAAAAATCCAATCCAAATTGGCATGATACAACATCATAAGCATAACAACTCATACAATGATATCATAACCAATAAATAACCAACATGCATGCATGATAAACAATAGACAACTGACATGCATGCATAACAATCTTCATTTACCCCAAGGTCCAGTGTTTTGACCTTTATCAAATACTACCCTATAACCACCCCATCCCACATTTACCTACTTTTACAATCTCTCCTCGTAAACATGAGATGAGAGTGTTGGGTTGAGGGGTCGTGACCCAGGTTTGGAGTTAGCGCACAACCAACAAAACCCTCTTACTACTGACCATTTCAGCAATGATCTGCTTGCATAGACAAAATTCTCACCTAAAGCAGTATGGGGGGTTTTGGAACCAGGTTTCCACACCTTCAGAGAGAATTAAATGAAGTGGGCATCCACATATCTATCTTATTAAACATATTTCCTTGCATACCATAAATGCTAGGTCAACTAGCACAGTTTAACCTTATGCGCGCACATAGACAATAGATCAAAAATCCATTTAACCACTCTAACGGATCTATGCAATGTAATATTCATCCTTCAAAGTAACAGATCTATGCAAATATCTTACAGATAAATATTATAAACAGGAATAAAGCATAATTCATACACAGAAGAAAATCATAGATGCATTAGGTACACATAATTTCCAAAACAATTAGTTATTAATAAGTCTTCACAAAGAGCCTTACAATTCACCAGATCTACCTGCACACACAACTAGGGGGGTTCGTACATAGCCGGACTAAGGTCTCCATGCACACAGCCAGCAGGAGCCTTTCAGACACAAAAAATTACTACAAATTCAACTTCTCAGGTCTGTCATATCAAAATATATCTTAATCGATCTATGGGTATCTATCTGATCCGATCTATACTTCTATTTATACCTTCACTTGCGCTCATATTATGGTCCTAAAATTGTGGTTTGAGACCCCTATTTTACCCATTAACCAATTAATACTCATGAAGGGACTCTGACCTGCCCCAAAGCCCCTTGACCCTTCTTTTCGTAATGTGTGCGACTCAAATTTAACAAAAAAACTAATATTTCTCCCAAAATTGTGGTCCTAAGGGACCCTTCTCCAACAGTCCTGCAACAAAATCTTATGACTCGTCCCGAGTGACAGAGGAGGTGGGGTATTCATCTTGGTATTCATCTCTTCAATGGATGCAATGAAGGTGAAAAGGACTTCCACACTGTAAACATCATCGTTATAAGCCTTATCCACCAACTTCTGCAATGTAGGTCCTTCTGCTGCAAGATTGATGCTACGCTGTGTCTAGCCCAAGATCTTCACAGTAGCGTCTATGTCCTGAGATAACTTCATGGCCTCATCAGCCCATGGATTCATATGGGTGGTGAGGATATGATTCTTGTGGCACAGGTCTTTAATTTTATTGCACAACACTCGACTTATCTCTAAGCGAGCCATTCTTTGAGCATGAACAACTATTGGTAGCGCCTCCTAGACCTCATCAAAAGATTGTTCCTTTGCGTGAAGATCATGTGATATATTCCGGATGAGGGGGCTTGTCTACACGGAAGTCCATAATCCCATGGTTGTATCTATGAGTTTAGTCCCCTTGTCAATTGTTGCAGTAATGCTGGATAAAGCCTCCTTTACCGGGGCAGCCCGTTGGGCTTGTACTTCAATCGGAGTCTCTGGTTGGAGCTTGACTTGTAACTCCGCAATACGTTGTTCAAAATTTTCCTTGACCACTTGGACTTCTGAGCAAGAGTCCTTCAAGGTGGCGACCAATCCTTCAACTTTGTCCCGAGGCGTGGTAGAGGCATGGATGGAAACGTTAGGAAGGTCACCACAGAGGCTATCAATTAGACTTTCTAATTCTATGTAGTGGGCCACCGCTGTTTGTTGGGTTGTTTGAGACTGCAGATACTCTTGTGTACGTGTTATGACTGTCTTCTCTTCTTTTGTGAGATGGTGGTGCATGTGTGCCTCTCAACATTGTAGCTCATCTGTGATAATGGAATGGATCGCGTGCAAATTTCTATTGGGAAGCATGGACAAGTCGATACCGACCTCAGAGCGTGTTTGCACTTATGCATGCAAGTCGACCTACTCCAAGGTGATTGTAGCTCTAGGAAAGGGGAAGATCTGGCTATCTGCTGTGCTGATGATGATGCTGGTACTCACGCTTGCTTGATCTGGCCTCGCCTGAGCAATGCTCACTTGAATTTTTCCTGCCTTGAGAAGAATTACATGTAGATTGGCCTACATTACATCCACTGTAGCTTCATAATACTCGTCCAGCACAACCCATCAGTCCTTAGACACAGATGTGACCGCTTATGAAATTTTTTCCACGTCATCCTTCATGAGGGTAACATTTTCTGTGCTTACTATATTAGATCCTTTTCTCTTCTTACGTACACTGTTGGTAGTTTCATCTCCTTATTTGGTGCCTCTGGCGGACTCCTTTTCGGCGCCATTCTGGGGTCCTAACCCAGGTTCTAAGTTAGCATGCAACCAAAAAAACCCTCTTACTACTGTCCCTTTTAACAATGATCTTCTTGCGCAAACCAAAGTATCACTCGAAGTAGTTTGGGGGGGTGATGGAACCAAGTTTCCACACCCTGAGAGCGAATTAAATGAATTAGTCATCCATAGATATATCATATTAAACAGATTGTCTTGCGTACCATAAACCCTAGGTCGACTAGCACAGGTTAACCTTGCACGCATGCACAGACAGTAGATCTGAAATCCCTTTAACCGTTCTAACAGATCTATGCAATATAATATTCAACCTTTAAAGTAACAGATCTATGCAAATATCTTACACATCAACAGTATAAAAATGCACAAAAACCAATCCGGTTACTAATAACATAAATCATATAAAGAAGGAAGAATTCATACACACAAGTGAATCAAAGATGCATTAGGTATACAAAATTTCCAAAAAAAATCTTTATTAATCAATGTTCACAGAAAATATTACAATTCACCAGATCTACCCATGCACACAGCCAGTGGGGTCTGCACACAACCAAACTAAGGTCTCTGCGCACTAAGCTAGTAAGAGCCTTTCAAACACAAACACTTACCATAGATTCAACTTCTCACCTCTATTATATCAAAATATCTCATATTTGATCTATGGATATCTATATAAATCGATATATAATTCTATTTATATCTTCGATTGCACCCATACTATGGTCCTCAAACTGTGGTTTGAGACCCCTAGTTTACCCATTAACCCATTACAACTCATGAAGGGACTTTGACCCACCCCAAATCCCCTTTAATATTCTCTGCGTAGCGCACATGACTCAAAACTAGCAAAAATACTAATATTTGTCCCAAAATTCTGGTCCTAATGGACCCTGCTCCAACAAAGGGTTACTTTGACTTGACCCAACTTCTATGTTCCAGTTATTTAAGTGGGGTATAGTAATTGGAAACTTATTAAAACCTATTAGGGCAACTAAATCACCTAGGTGACAAGCCACAACCCTTGGTGATCAGGCCCTAAGATGAAACTTATTTTTAACTGGGCTCACAACCTACACACACGTGTAAGAAATTATGAGTGTGGTTGGAAGGCTCCACCCACAAGAACATCCCTCCCTCCATGCGGTTGCAACTAAAACTTCCCAGTTCCATGCATGGAACTATGAAATGTGTGCCAAATTTTTAGGGCTAGCTTACAACCCACTACCTAGAACAACCCAAAACTTTCTGCAATCAATTATAAGGTGATGACAATTATATATGACAAGTATTAAGGCTAGATCTTTCACAAACAATCTAAACATACGATAAATGTTTTTTCAAACATATGGTAAACATTATAACTATAGGTCATGAATGCATATCCATTACATGTCTCTGTAACTTCATCAAGGAATTATAAATAAGGATCAATGCCCTCTCAAACTAGATGAAAAAAGAATATTTAACCCATGCATTCAGATAACCTTTCAATAACTTATCAAATCATGAAGATATCCATAACCATAGCACATCATTTAACTAGGCCTATAATGAACATATAACTAAAATGAATCCACGAAAAGTAAATAAATAAATAAACAAAATAACCACTTCATGTGCTAATTGATCACAATAAAAAAATAACTCATATTAGCATATGCAAATTCCAACCAAGTCAGGGACTTCCATGTACCACCTGACCATAGATTGGACTAAACCAAATCTCTTTTTTTATGCCAATCACCACCATGACATATTCCAATCATGAATGTGGGATTCCATGGGATAAATAAAAATAGAAACAACCAGGGCTTCGAGAGGCCAAACCAACTCAACCCTTAACCACAGTGATTTCACCTAAACTAATCCAGAAAACACTAACACTAAATAATCCCAGATTCCTCCAAATTTCTTCACCATGCTTAGAGGAGTTTTCTTATATCCACCTATCTATTAAGAGTTCTAGGAGAAATAACATATCCACCCTTAACCCATGATAATTTACAAATACCACCTCACCAGTATCAAAATTCTATTGGCCATCCAAAGATTAAACCAAAACAAGGAATCCACAACACTATGGATATCCAACAAATTGCAAGGCAAGGCTAAATACAATTGTAAATTTAGGAAAATCCCATGCCAATGATAACAAAGAAACCAAATAACAAAATGCATGCACCATGCATTCAAATATCAAGAATGAAACCACACATGAAACTGGTTACCTGCAATGTCCTATTTTTGTATCCACTCTTCCAACCTTTTCCCTCTGCTCCCCTGCTTTCTTTGTTTGATTACTTATCCAAGTTATTCCTCTCTCTTCTCTTAGATCTCTATTTTTTAAAGTGTTCAAAGATATAACTAACAAAAGGTAGGAACGGTTTCTATGATGCCTTTTTATCATTGATTTCTAGTCTCTTCCTTACATTTTTTATTTTTCTTCATTTTGCCTCATTTTCTCTCTAATTTAACTTGCATGAATATTTGTGTTTCTTCATATTCCTTTTCTCCAATTTTAATTTATTTCTCATATTAAATTTTCATTTATTGCCTCTTTTCATTTTCCAATTTCCTTATCCACTAATAAACCACAAGTGATGCCCACTATAATTTTGTTCCCTCCATTCAGCTTGGAATACATGTCCTATGAACTTGGTTTAATTTATTTACATAGAAAATCAACCCAATGTTGTTAGAAAGGAGATATAGAATGTCTTTTCAACATTAAAGTTTACCAGGAGATATGAGATATACAGATCAACAGATTCAACCACCTTTTTTGATTGATGATCATGACATTGAAGAATTAGCACATATTAGAAATTATGTATCTTTCCTTGTTATTCAACCTTTGAAAGGTGATAATATCCCTTCAACTCAAATCCAGTTTTTGATCCAAAATGTAGATTCTTCTCAAGTATCTAAGTATCAATCATTCTGTGAGTTTTCAATTCGTTAGCTCAATAAAATATATATCAATTTGAGGCCAATATATAATCAAGTTAACCAAGAAAATAAAGTTGCTTTTGATATTCCCCAATAGAAAATTCCAGATCCTTCATATTCACAAAAATAGTCTACAAAAAAAGAACAATTTAAAGTAGTTAAAATCACTACATCTTTTACTTTATAAAAAGAACAAGAAAAGGTAAAATTTCCAATTCCCTTATCAAAGTTAAAAATAATTCCAGGATACTAACAACAAGTAATCATGTGGATTCAATCTTCAAGTATAGATGTAGAAGGAAATTTAATTAGCTTATAGGATGAAAAAACATCAATATTTCTTGGTAAAAATATTGAAGTTATTTATGAATCAATACCTCCTTTCTATGTGATTTTAAAGATACATGAATTTATTATGTATAATTTCATGCTCGATTATAGGGCATCTCACAATTTAATGCCAATGTCAATCATGGAAAAAATTCAATTAGAGATAGCATGACCTTATCATGGTATTTATATGTTTGACTCTAAAAATATACAATGTTTGGGTCTGATTAAAGATTTAGTGGTGTCTCTAGCTCAAATCCCTGTAAAGAATGTAGCGATGGACGTTATAGTAACATACATCCCTGCTAAGTTTGGCATTCTCTTGCTAATATCACTAGTACAAAATGGCTAATTAGTTACTAAAAAAATGACTAAAATTTGCATATAAACGACTAATTTTCATTCGGTGACCAATAGTAGCTAATTTACAGTATCTTATAACGCGACCAAATTTTAGTTGTTTTCAGCTTAGTCATTAATTGGTTGTCTCAATTTTATCATCTAGTAATCTATTTAGTCATAAACTTAGTAATTAATTTAGTCATTGATTTAGTCATTAATTATCACAATTAATGACCAAATATACAACAAAATATATTACTATATGATGAAGTGAGAAAACTGATTAATGGACAAACAAATTTGACCAAAATGTTGGTCGTGTTATAAGATACTGTAAATTAGCTACTAATAGTCATATATATGAAAATTTTAGTCATAATTTGAAACCAATTAATGACCAAATAAATATGACTAAATTTTGGTCGTGTTATAAGATACTATAAATTAGCTACTAATAGTCATATATATGCAAATTTTAGTCATTGTTTGAAACCAATTAATGACCAAAGAAATATGACTAAATTTTGGTCATGTTAGAAGATATTATAAATTAGCTACTAGTAGTTGTATATATGCAAAATTTAGTTGTCGTTTGTAATTCCAAATTTATCATTTACAGTAGTCATTTATATTTTTTTGGTAGTTTCATATTCATTATATAAAGTACTAATTTAATAGCTTCTATTCATTTCATTTATTTTCATTAATAATCATTATAAACGACTAATTTAGTTATATCTTCATTTTATTTATGTTCATCATCAATCAATACAAACTACTAATTTAGTAGTTTTAGATTGATTTTATGCACTCATTATTAATTAACATAAATTAATTAATATGATTTTGCGACTAAATTAAAAAATTGTTCTACAATGTGTATGTTAATCTAATATGAAAACACAAAGTTACACATACTAATTACAATACTAAACAATATCAAGTTCAATTATAAATAATTTCAACCACATAAATTATATTATCTGAAATGTCAAGTATTACAATATGAGTTTCCAACTTAATATTTGTTGGACTACAATTTACACATTAAATATTGTTTCATCACTTCAAAACATTATCATTGTGTTGCCAAGACATTGCAGGTGAATTCACCAACTATGAAGACTTGGCCATCAGTCTCTAATATGTGTGTCTTATGTGAGATATTGACTCTAAAGGTATCACTGGACCGATTCTCTTCTCTCAGTTTTTGCATTTTTCGCTCCAATGTTATTATTCGCCTCTTTCTTCAATTCTTGCTTCTTACCATCAATAATGGGTTCATTTTCTGAATAAAAAAGAAGTTACAATGGAATGTAAGACATGAAATATGATGAGCACTAAAATATAAACTAAAGTAGACTATAAATATGTATACGACATATACCTCAACATCAACAATGTCAAAGCCATTTTTCCCCATAAAAGCAAGAAACTCAAACAATTTTTCTTCAATTGGGCGATAGTGGTCACTATGGGGCCAGATGACTTGTATAAACAAAGCAAATAAAACATCACCATAGAAAAAATCACCTTAGTAACTTAGCATTCAACCTTCAAGTAAAGCTTAGACACAATCATGCCGACTAAGTTACATGCTAAAAAACTCAAGTTGTAGATAATTTGTGAAAACAAATAATCTAAGGTGTGATGTCAAATCCTTGTCATTTTATTCACAACAACATTTCATTCTCTAACACATGAACTTGGTAAACTATATAAACAACATGTGCTCAAATAACAACATGAAAATAAAATATTCTAATAGTCGTGAAAATATTTTAACACAAAACAACTAAAATAATTTCAATCAATACCATGTAATACTAATTTCATCTTCAAGCTTTGGTGGTTATTTAAATGGACATCATACCAAGTATTTTCAATTTCATTGTTAAAGACAAAACATAATTAAAAAAAAACATTCAAAATACAATCAAACAATAAAGAGATGATATC
Source organism: Pinus albicaulis (assembly GCA_034641835.2). Taxonomy (NCBI): domain Eukaryota; kingdom Viridiplantae; phylum Streptophyta; class Pinopsida; order Pinales; family Pinaceae; genus Pinus; species Pinus albicaulis. The sequence goes on from CM076584.1 coordinate 814,385,148, forward strand.
CTGGAATGGACATTACAATTATAAATAAATTATTTACATGTCCATCGATGTCTTGTATGGCATTCCTAAAACATTTTCTTTCCCAAAATAACCACGATTTAAAAGAATAGCAACATCAGAAACCATAGGAATTTGTACTAGAAATATTTCCAAAGTCGATGGCTCAAGTGCCCGAAGAATCTCCAACATCAAATGAATCATACCAAAGACATGCTCTGCATTGTCTCCCCGTCATTTTTCCAATCACATTTCCTGTAACCTACCCACACCAGATTCAAGTAACAATCAAATGAAGGAATTGACATTTTTTTTTATCTTTTATATCTATGAACTTTGAATCTGAACTTTTTTTCCTCGTTGTTGCTACAGATTCTATCCCTCACCTTCTAAACACCACCACAAGGCCTTGCTAGATTTTGTAGCAACAGGGAACAATTAGGAAACACGAGGAAAAATGCTTTCCCAAGGTGGGGGCATGTTTCCCTAAAACGAGGTATTTTTGGCTTACTCTCCCAAAAAAGAGGTACTTATTGGAATCTCCCTCAAAATATTTCATATAAAGGCTTAAAAAATGAAAAAAGAAAAAGAAAAATTTAAAAAAAACCCCACCTCACTTTAACTTTTCTTTATCTTTTATACACTTTCACTTAGTGATCCTCATTTTAATTTCAATGTTCATTGCACAATGTTATTTTTTAGTTTTAACTTTTTAGCCTTAACTCTAGATACTAATGACCTCATATTAGTATTTGCTAATTTATTAATGCCAATTACTTAATTAGATTCTAGAATGATGGATTTAAATCAATGTATTAGTGTTTACCAATTATGATTCATTTATAGTTTATGAATAAATTATTCAATTATTAAATATGAACCTGAATCATGTTTATATAATAAACAAAATTGAATTAAGTATTATTTTATGTTTACTATTTAGTATTTACAATGCACAGTGATGAAATTGCATGGGAATAATTGTTTTTGGAAGTTTTCCATTATTATTTTAATTTTTAGATTTTGAGAGACAAGGACCCCTATGCTAGGGACCCCAACATGCCCACACCCCCCTGAATTTAACCAAAATTTTTGTTTGCTTCCACACATCCCCCTACGTGTGTCTCTATGCTCCCACACTCCCTCGTCCCATAAAATTGGTAGTATGTTGATTATAGCTTGGATTCCATACACCTATGGTCAAACATATTGGTCACTTATTGTCTTGTATTACTCGTACTTTATGGATTCCTCCTGACTTGCTTAAGCTCTAAAGGAGTTACCCGTGTTTTCACTTGGTTTGATTGAATGATGTATGCTTAAGTTGACATGGATTTTTTTAAGCAAGCATCATCTTATCATGATTAATACTATTGCAACAAAATTTTGCATTACAAGGGATCCCTTAGCACAATTGACCATGGTTTCCCTTCGAGAGAAAAATTTGGTGGTGAGTATCTATTTAACTAAAGTCATCAATACTCGCCCCTAGCAACAATAATTGTTATGTGCACAAGCGCATACACTAGCATGTTACTAGAAGACTTGAACCCTAGTGGGGAATATATTAGTTACTCACTTTCATCAACCAAGCAAGTTGCACTTAACAATTGACTTGGATTTGAAGACATGATTTTATGAATGATTGTTGTTAAATGAATGTATAGTTTTTCAATGATTGTTATGTGGTAATTTTTGATTCCTACTTCCCTAGAGCATTGAGTGTGATAAATTGGCCTTTGGAAATAAGGTTCTCGACAAAAGGGTGAGCTCAAGCTCTATGGTTGGGTGGAAACATTCCATGCACTTTTAGTCCTCTTTGTTGAACATGGTATATATATGAATGAACCACCTTCCAATGAAGCATACCTAGTAGAAAAAAGCACGTCATCACAACTCAATATTAGAGTATTTGTAAAAGCATGATTTTTGATATAATAAGATATATTATAGACAAGTGTCACTATGACTTCCAACCTTTTCTGGTCCACTTTATAAAATCTATAAAATATGCAAATGCTCCCTTCCAAGCTTCATAAACCAATCCATTACATATCCCTTCATGCGTAGGGAAACAAATATCATTATTTTCTCTTCATACATGAGCCCATTCTCTTTGTTGAATTAAAAGAATGAAAAAATTCCAATAACACAACAACATCATCATAACAACTTCATAAATTAGGGAAAAATAATGGCTACACACCTCTAATTAATGCTCCAAATGAAGGCCCATGGTCATGCTTTTCCTAGTGGCATCCCATGAAGCATGGAAGATAATTTTGAAAGTCAAAATTTGGGTCATAAAATTCCCAAATTTTCAAGTGACATCAAAATATAATCCAATTAATATCCACTCTATCTCTCTTATTCTCCAAGATACTTCAACAAATCTTTTTCCACATCATTTAAGTTGCAACAAGGGAGTGACATTATCCACATCACCTTTCCATGTCACCGAAAATATATGATAAATCCCCCATGATTTCCATGTTTGTAAACCAATCCTTACAAGTACAAATCAAATCATAAAGGGATAAACAAGACAACATTCAAGGAGCATCCACACAACATGCATTGGAGAGGTCCAAGTGTCCATAAACAACCCAAAAATTTCCTCAAGAGATATGACCAATGCCTTAGAAAACATTAAGTGCCTCAAACAATATGAGAGGGCCTTGGGAAACATGAAGGTACCCAAAAATAAAAATGCAAACAACTCGTCAAGGAAAAACTACCCTCCTTATCCAAAAACAATATTATGGTACCGCTACTAAAAAGAGGGGTAACATTGCCAACAAAATCCTTAAAATCAAACCCCCCCTCCCCCAACAAAAAATAATGACGATATTAGTAACAACCTATCTTGTTTACAAAGTTAAAATTACATTTTTTTTGAAATTGTGGCCTCAACAATCAATACCATTGTGAACAAAGACCTTGAAATCAAACCTTGAGTCAAAAAGTGGCGTTACTGTGAGCACTTGCATATTCACTTCAAGGTTAAAATTATGACTAGTTTGATATGGAGGGCATGATAGATGGGGCCACTACAATCCAAAACCTCAAATTCAAAACTTGAATCACAACACATCATTACCTCCAATGCCATCTTTTGTGGGGTGCCTAAAATTACAAAACTAAGGAAACAATTTTGTTTTAAATTGAAAAAAATGAACCTTTCAAATTAAAAAATAAAAATAAAAATGATTTTGAATGTAAATATTAAAACATTTTTAATAAGTGGAGAGTTTGACGACAGAAACCCTTATCGTCGCAACCCTCTATACTATTTTTTCTTCCCTGATCTAGTTCAAACACCATGGTTGTTGCTCTATATTGTCACCACCGTGATGTTGTGCCTAATGCTTGTTCATTTTTCACTGACATCTTCGTCCTGTGAATTTTTTTCTATTTTTGGCCTAGATCTTACAAAGAGAGTTAAGGGGGTTGGGGTTTAACAACTGCATAATCACCATTTTTCTAGTTTCGAGCCTCTCTTTTCTACAGTTGGCGTAGATATTGCGAAGGAAGATGAGGGGGATGGGGGCGGAAACTCTATAGTTATCTATCCCTAATTCATGCATTTTTCTCTACTACAGTGGAGGTAGGCTCTGCGGGTGCAGGTTCATGGTGGTTCTTAAGTTGTCTTGGCTAGGTTTCTCTTTTCACGGGTATTTGATGTTGTTGTTGTTGCAGTTGTTTTCATCTGCCAAGTGTTTTTGCCACAAATTTTGTGGGGTTTCTTGGGCTTTCTCAGAATTTGTCCAAGATTCTTTTAATTGGGGTTCAAGATTTCTTTGTTGCTCCTTCTAGGTTTTGGCAAGCATACGTGCTTATCCTCTTAGTTTTCCTCAAACTTTGGCCTAGGATTTTATTTCTCTAGGGTTTCTTGGGGATTTTGGGGGGGCTATCTGGGGAGCCTATGCCCAGTTTTTTAAAGATGTTTCATGGACCTTCAATTGGAGGAATGTGAACTAGAGAGCTTTGAGCTCTTATTTTTGGCAGGCCTTTTGGCTAATGTGACTATAATGCCCTCGTGCATTTGAAAAATGTAATTTTTTCGATATTTTCAAGTTGAATAAAATTATGATTTTTTCTTCTAAAGAAAAAAATAAGTGGAGAATTTATTAACCAAAAAAATATTCTATATATATATATATATAAATAAAAAGCTAAAAATTTAAAAAACTTGTATAAATTTCCTAATATTATATATATATATATATAAATATAAAGCTAAAAATTTGAAAGACCTGTATAAATTGTCTTTGGCCTAGCAAAGGACGCAACAGAAACATCCCCTGGTAAAATGGGATAGACTTGTTCTCCCCAAAAAATTGGCAGTTGGGGGTTTATAAAATATTGTTCTCTTCAACAAATCACTATTAACCTAAAACCTTTGGCAGCTAATTCATAACACATCCCTCTAGGGGAAAACTCTCAAATCCAAATATCTCCCAACCTCCGCATTCATGGACTAGATCTACTAACCAAGGAAATCTAGAAAGGGACAAAATGTCTAGAATCCTTTATACTAGGATTCCCTCTCATTGGAGAATGGTCAGAATCACAAATTGGTAATCGTGTAAGTGTGAAGCTAGGACTAGATCCATGCATGGGATTAGTTGATGCCTATAGATTATCAAAAAATTTCACCAAGCACTTAAATTAAAAGTGGTGTTATGTCCTCACAAATGCAAAAGCACAATCCCACATAGCATGGGGGCCTACAAGATGGAAAACTTTCACAAATTTGCACCTTTTTGGACAAGATGTTGTAGAATGGGAAACATGTTTCAATCCCCTCACTACAAATATCATCAAACTTTGGAAGGAGATCAATGTTAAGCTTTTATTGTCAAAAAATCCCAACAATGGGGACTTCACTACAAAATTGGGCTGCGAGGCACACATTGATTCCCTATTTACTGGGGAAACACACTGTCGGTGGAAACCTCTACAAAAAATACAAGCACCCCTAAAATATAAAACTACACTTTGGCTAGCATTAAATAACAAACTTTTAACTTGGGACAATCTCATGAAAATGAACTAGGAAGGCCCTAGTTTCTACTATTAATGCAAATATTCATCAAAGAGCATTGCACACTTAATTATCTCCTTTGCATACACAATGAAAGTAATCAACATAGTATTTTAATAATTGCATATAAATGGCTCATGGTCTTCCACAAGTTTTGCAGACAATCTCATGACATGCCTGGAAAATAAAGACAACTTCTTCCATGGGCATCCCCACTATTTTGGTAAGAAATATTTGGTAGGATAGGAACAAAGTTATCTTCAACACTTGAAACATCCTTCTAGAGACCACAATGGGTTGAGTGGTAAAATTCTGCATGAAACATAGAGCTGATCACAAGCCATAGAGGAGGTGCATCATGATCATGCGCCCTCTTACAAAGCAGCTTAAGGGCACCTAACACATTGTGGTGTTAGTGTGGTTTTATTTATCACTCAATCACATGATGTACCAATATAGTATTGCTCTTAGGCAAGCTACAAACAACCATTCATAATTTATTGCATTGTGCACCTTGCTACAATTTTCTAATAATCAAGTAATGGGCCATGGGGGATTTCAGGCCTGCCATCTACTGGGAAAACAATAAAATCCAAATTGAGAATATCTACCTTCACTCTATTCTTCAAGACATAAAGAAAACTCTCCTTCTCTTTTGAAGGGATCTCTTTCACACATATACTGCATGAACTCAATTCCACTATCACACATATGCTGCATGAACTCAATTCCACTGTTGATAGGCTCTCCAAAATTGTTGTGGAAATTATGGATGTGGCCTTCCTCATCTATGAACTCTTGAATGGTGTGGAACATGGCTAAAAGGTCATACATGCTTAATGTGACATTTACATTTATAATTTTGTCTTTAATTTTTTGTTTTCCTTGCTGTTTTAATATGCCATAGTCACAAATTCTTGTAGATGATTTTCTGAAATTTTTGTGACTCCATATTGCATGTATCTTAACAAATGCCTAACGACCGCCGTGTGTGGATTATACACATTAAAATTTCCATATAAACTAAAACACCAAGAATATTTGCAGTTGACGCGAGTTCTATTCCCTGGGTCTAGCAAAACCTCAACGAAAAATCATTATGCCAACGCTTTTCTCCATAATGATAGGAAATCTCCAATCTTCACCGACTTCATCAAGCTGACAAAAATATGTGAAAATTTGTTACAGATTCATGTAATCCATGTACAAAAGGTTGTTGTGATTATAAGAGAAGAGAACAATTGCTCTTGCAATTCCATGTACAAACTGCAAAATATTAAGCCCAAGCAGTATGAAAACACCCGGATTGTGTTTCTTGGAAAATCTCAGAAAGAAAAAAAAACCATAGATGATTTCTCAGAGAACTCAACAGGTCTACTGTTAAACCACAGCCCAAGCTAGGGCTTTGGATTACATTGAGGCTGCATCGTAGGGTATTGTCAAAGAAAGAGCATCATTAGGGAGAATTAATCTATGGTGATTGTTTAATTCATATATTAATGCAAACTAGGGAATTGGGAAAGTGATTATTTTGGATAGATTTGAAAACAAAAAATCCCTTATATTATTGTTACATTGAGCCAGTCCTTTACCTGATCTACCATGAAGTTTCTCAACTACGAAGTTCCAGTTCTGGGGTCCATATTGTTCAACGAATTCTCTCAGTTTCTCATCCTCGACTGGTCCCCAGTGTCCTCGGGGGCACATTTTGGCTTGCTAATTTTCATCTTTTACATCTGAAAGTCTATCTGTTTTAATTTCCTCCTAGAGTACTACGTGTGCGGTCATTCTATTCGCATATTTTCAAAATCTCCCCCACCGAGAATCTATGAGCAGCTCGGTCTGAGCACAGAGACTTGCAAAAGCTCTAAAATATTCATATAAGTAGTACTAATGCCTGGAAAAGGGTTTTAAAATTCGTTACAGATTCGTGTAATCCATGTAGAAAATGTTGTTGTGAATCATGACGATAAGAGAAGAGAACAGATGCTCTTGCAATTGGATATACAAACTGCAAAATATTTTGTCTTTTGGATGCTACAGACAGAAATCAGAAAAATGTTTGGTAAGATAGATAGTTAATATGGGGTTATGAAACCATTGTGTACAGGACAAGGATATGTATATTCAAGTGGCTTGCAGAGCCAAATCTAGAAAATTTGCACCCATTTTTAGAATTTACAGCATTCTTAGTAGTTAAAATGTTTACGGTGTATCCCAGATGCTTTAGCGCTGAGAAGATTTTGTCATAGTTGCAAGACCGTTTGGGTTTGACAGTGCTAGTTGAAAAACTTGTATCTGGCATTTTGTAAGTTGTAAGTTACATGAAATTCCCCTCACTTTGCAGAAAATGGATAAAAGGACCGCAAAAATGAAGTTATAAACACAATTGAGCGGACTATGGCCAAAAAATGTCAAAAAATGCTTTAATACACATATTTTAATTCCTCTAACACTTTGAATGGACATCAACCAAGCGGATTAGCAGAAATTAATGAATTTTTCTTCATAACAGAAATATAAAACTATTAACGGTTCAACGGAGATCTTACCTATTGATTCACTACAATTCCCAGTGTCATGAATCCAAATATCGAGTTGTACTCTTCAGCCTGCTGAACTTTGGGCTCTATGCGGCTGCTCTTTCCCCTTAAGCCTTTCCCATCTTTTATTTCTGAAATTACCCTAAAAAGCGACCAAACTTTTGGGGAAAAACTCTCCCAGAAAGACTGAGTTTGAATCAGAGACACTAGGATATGGATCTAAAATCCATGGAATCCATCAAAGCCCTAAAAATTAGCTGAAATCCTTGAGTCTAAAGAAAACCCAACAATTTTTGCGCGAACCACAAAGAAGGAGCTTAGTATTGACGCCAAGGTATAGATCGCGGATGAAAACTAGACAATACAGCCCCGGAGAGTCGAGTACATCCATTCCCATAACATTGTAAGAAAAATATTTGTGGATGGTTAATATTTGTTTAAAAGGATCAACCAGTCGGTCATGGCGCCATTTAAAATTTGAATACAAATGGGCGGTTTATCCAAAATTTGAATACAAAATGGCGGTCTATCCATTCGATGGTTTATATTTGACTAAAAGAAACTGTGTTTTCCTTACGACCTCTGGAGCTTAGTTTGAGTGGCTGGGTAAAATATCGTCAATGTTTAGCTTTGAGGTTGTGGTTAGCATTGTGGTTGTATTTTAATGTGTGGTTGTTTGGTCCAACAATTCTTAAGATTTATTTTCAGGTAGGATTATGTATGATTTTTTTTATTAGCTCAAATAGATAATGTGTAAAATAAAAATTATGCATATTGATAAACAAAAAAATTATAATTCAGTGTTAAGTAATGTGTAAAATAAATATGATATATGTGTTAAATGTTTGGAATAAAAAATATGTATATTAAAAATAATTTTAGACATGAAGAAGTGAAATTTATACAAATATAAATAATATTATTAAAAACCAATTTAAATGTTTTTTTACTTTGATTCTACTATATTTTAGAGTAATTAAATTTATTGAAGTGATAACATTTCATCAAGTGATAACATCTCATCATGTAGTCTTTACGTGTGTTTTATTTGGAATAAACTTGACTTTGAAGTGAACACGTGTTCTTGGGTAGTTTATGATACTTTTTTCCACTAGACATATAAAGATTATGCAATCGGTGAAGGAGAAATAAGCATGGGTATCACTAGTAAGGTTGTGCAGGGTCAACCAAAATGATTTTCATATGTATGGCTTGTCATAGCACACTGGAACTATTAGGGTAAAGGATATTTTTCAGCAAAGTGCACCTGATTGGGATAGGAAAGCCCTAGTGAAGGAAGGTGATTGTGTTTAGAGGATATTCCGTGGAAGTGAGAACTCCAAGGGGAGAGAACTATTTTTAAAGTCGAAAGAATTATTGGAAGGCGTGGAGTTGATGATGAGGCTGTAATTTGTAAAGTGATGCAATGTTTCTTTCAAAATTTAGGGACAAGATTATAATTTGGGACCTCCATATTCCATTTGTGAAATACCTTGTATGATCCAATGATATGGAAAATAAAGCCTTGTTGAGAAAATGGATTGTTATCATTGAATCAAGAAACTTGTACACATATGCACTCTATATGAGACTCTTCGCATTAAGAGTGTTCTTTGGTAATAGTGCTTTTATACAAACCTTAGATCACATTAAGTATTTCTTTCCAAGTGAAGATAGTGGCATCATTATAAAACTTGATGTTCCAAGACAAGCAATGATTGTTCACCTATAGCAGACTTGGAATTGAGGCTCTTAGGCAAAGAAGTACTGACATTGTCGAATATGCTTACCAGAAAACAAATCATTTTGAAAGGCCTTCATCTACTATGTGAAATAAGGATAAGTTTTTGAAGATGTTAAGGATTAAAAATATGAAACTAATGACTCTTCCAGACATTTAGCAAAGGTCAAGTGGTAGATTTCAGTTTCTTTTGAGAGAATAATCCATAGAGGAAAATGGATCCCAAAAAACCCTTTTTCAATAGCACATGCCTTCAAGAGACAGGAATGTGCCCATCCTGATCCATGATTATGGTGATAAAGGGAATTAGGGTGTATATATAAATGTATGTACATGTGCCACATTGGAAAACGTTTTGATGAGCCGACCTAGAAAATTGGACTAGACCAACCTGTTCATTTTGGACGCCAACTTATATACCTTGATTTGGATGTATTACACATTATTTTTCTAGCTAATTTGAAAGATTTCCCATATTTTGTGGGGTCTCTTCCTATAATTGCATTAGAGGACCTCGAGGAGCATTGGTCTTCATGACATGGATATTTCACACTTGGTTTGTGGGCCTGATTTGAGGAGAAGCCCCTTGCATGGAGTTTTCATTCATATTTCTCATGTCATGTGCATGGTATTCATCCATTGTCCAAATTGGGCATTGAATCATCTCCAATTTTTTGCATTCAAAGATTAAACTAATATGTTAACTCTTTACTTTCAACTCTTTTTAGAATTTATTTGTAAAATAGAAGTTTCAACTCCCATTTGAATACAAATGTCAATTGTGAAAAAATTGTAGAAACAACATATAGGAAGAGAAGAATAAACATTTTTTACCAGTGTGAACACACCCATGCACAACAATCACTCAGTCAAACAACAAAAGAAAGTCATATTTGAGAGAAAGCTTGTGGATCAGCACTTGTTTGAGGAGATATTTTTGTTGTATTTACACCTTTTGAATGCATATCTATCAGCATGATAGTGAAAATTTTTGGTTTATATTAGCATTCTTAAGGACACCTCCCTTGCGATCATTTTTAAACATTCATTATAATAGTAGTGAGGAGAAGAACACACCAATGGGAGTTGTCTTACCAGCAAATAGGATCCATCACTCAGCTACAGGGGAGGCAGTGATGTAGTGGCAATTACCAGTTGTGAACTCTCTCCTTTAAATCCTATTTCTGACATGTTTCCAGTGCTCATTCCTAGAAAATAAGGGCACTCCAATTGAGGGAGTTAGTTACCTATTCATGGCAGCATGATGAGTTAAAAATTATCACCTTTTTGGCACTTGAAAGGAATACATTTTGTATTTTTCCAATTGCATGGAGGGCACATTAATGAAGGATTTGCACCAAATTATCTCCTTATTCCTAGCATGAAAGAGGGTACATAATTTGGATATTTACATTATTTTTCCAAGCTTGAAGAAGTTCACCCTAGTAGAAATAATTATTAATTTGGAATCATATATGTTATTCCTATCTTCATATATAATTATGTGACTAGTATTTGATACTCATTCAAGGCCTTCACAAGTTTTAATAATATTACCTAGGATAAAATGACCTCCTGGCAGTGGCCTCCGCGGATGAATCGTAAACGTCGTAGGAATGTTTACATGGAGAGTGGCTTTTGTGTGCTTGTCATGGGAATTTTTTGGTGTGGTGTGTTCAATTGGTCCCTGCTGCTCAATCTCTTAGCCATTGTCTGTGTCTGGGTCGAGTATAGGAAGTAGAAGGAAAGTGAGCTCACCCGTTTCCATTTTTCTTGGCTTTCGGTGAGCCTGTTTTTTCCTGCTAAGAGAGGAAGTTGGAATCTGTAGTCTAGGAAACCTCGAGGGTGGTGGCAGAAAAATAGTTTATTTTCCCAATTATGTGCCCTTTGGTATGGGTGCGACGATGTTTGGTGGATTAGTGTTTGGTCTTTGTCCAGAGAATTTGGAGGTTGGTTGTCGCCCTAGGGGAAGTTATGCTTAGGCATCGATTACTTTGTCGTCATTTATTGTTCAATTTCTTGTGTTGGTTTGGTGGGTCGTGGTATTTGATTTTCCTGGTGGTGGCAGTCTTTATTTGGTAGTGGGAGGTGGCTTTGCGCTTCCCTGTGGTGGAGGGATATGAAATTTGGCTCCTTTTTTGGTGGTGGTTGTTTTCTCTAGTGGGGGGTCTAGTATCTGGACTCTGCACATGCCTGGGCTCCTTGACCTTGGTGAATTATAAATCCCTCAGTGCGTTATGCGTGTTGTATCTCCCCTATCATTCATGGCCCTGTGGGGGTGGTGGACTCAACAATAATCATGGAGACTCCATGCAGGGGTGGAAATATTGTGGGGCGTGCACGATTTGCTAGTGTGGGCACGCTTGGGGGTTGTGGAGGAGGTAGACGGGGGACTATCAGGGGTGGGGATTCGATGGTTCAAAAGCAGAGTTGTCATGGTGAAGGAGCCCATGGTGGCAAGGGTAATCGTGGGTCTAATTTCTCTAAGGTAAATGAGGGGTAGGGTATCCAACATTGTTGCTTAGATAACTATCATGCACTTATCAACAACTTGATGGAAAGAGTGGACACGACTGAGAGAAATTTAACACTGTAGATGAATTCAGAGACCCCTATAGTGAAATGTAACACTTCGGTAGAAAAATTGTAATTTTTCATTTATGGAGTGACACAATTAAAAATTACTGACATAGATGACTAATTCATATACTTCTTGTACTTTTTATTTGGTCATATTTTTGTTCTTGGACTATAATAGTCATTTACATTCATCATATTAATTTTTTCACTTATTATCTAGTCATATATTTTAGTCTTAGACTAAATTAGTCATTTAAGTTAGTTGATTTTAGTTTAGTCACTTACTATCTAGTCATATATTTTATCCCAAGACTAAATTAGTTATTTAAGTTAGTCATTTTTAGTTTAGTCACTTATCATATAGTCGTATATTTTATTTGTAGACTAAATTAGTCATTTAAGTTAGTCATTTTTAGCTCGATCACTTAAAATTGCTCAAATTTAGTAGTAATTCACTTGAAATAATTGTAGTGACTAACTTTTTTAGTCACCTGGTCATTAATTTCATCGTTTTTTACTAGTGTATCTTGGTGTGATAAATTTGGAGGTGGTTTGCAGATGGATATGTCATATGATACTACTCTAGTTTTCAGAGGTGAAATTTTAATATTTTATTGTGAAGTCAGATTTGTAAATATTGTTTGTGATGCAAAAAAACTAGTCAATCTCCCTATTTATTCCATTGATCAAGATTTAGGGTGTTTTATTTGAGTTGTAAATAATGAAATAGTGTTCATAATAAGATTGAAAGTTTTGTGAAAATCATAGACTCTTCAAAACATGATGTGTGGAAGTAATATTTTGATGGGGCAACATCTAGAGATGGATTGGGAGCAGGATTTATGTTTTTTTTATCCTAGACAATAAATTAATAGTCTATAATTTAAATTGGAAATTGAAGCGACTAATAGTGTTGCAGAGTATGAGGCCCTAATTATTGGACTTGAGATATATAAGAAGATGAAGATTCATAGATTATATTTTTTTTTGGATTCAAAAATTATAGTCAGGGAGGTCAAAAACTCATTTCAAAAAAAGCATCCTGCATTAAATTATTATAGAAATGAAGTGTGGGATTGTATAGAGAATTATTTTCAAGCATTTAACATTTCTTCCATACTAAAAAAAGAAAATGAAATGACCAATTCCTTAGAAATTTCAACGACTTATTTTAAAGTTCTTAATAATTTCCAATTACAATATTATATTGAAGCTATACACATGCCTTCAATGCTATATAATCTCGAGAATTGGCAAGCCTTCAAGGATGATGAATAAATCAAGAAGTTCTTAGAAGTAATTCAATATTTTTCAGCCTTTCATATAGATCAATAATTTGATGAAGATACACAGGGGAATGTTGTTGATCAATATGGGAAATTGAAAGTCAAATTCTTGATCATGATATAATTCAACTATAATATAATGATATTCTGAAGGGAATCATTCCATTATAAAAATTATTTGATCAGAATGATGTTCCCACTTCTATGGCAATAAAGTATCAACAAGATGATATTGATGACTGTAATATTGGTACAGAGAATGAAATAAATAACATAAAAATTTTAGCACTGTTACCTTAGGAAGTCAAACACAAATATTTGATCTTTTTAAAATAATATATAAATGTTTTTTCTTGGAAAATTTATGATAATATCAAAACATATGATACTTTTATTATACAACATAATATCTAATTGAAGTCTGGTATAAATCATTTTAGATAGAAGTTGAGGTATTTTAATCTGATTGTTTTACCTATAATTGAGAAAGAGGTAAAAACACTCTTAGAGGCTACGATTATTATTCCCTTGAGGTATTTATATTGAATTTATAATATATTTATTGTTTCTAAGAAAAATGCAGGAATAATCTTATGTATTGACATTAAGAATTTGAATAAAGCATCTACGAAAGATAATTATCTTCTTCCTAGAATGGATTACTTTCTTTAGAAAGTAACATGATAAGAAATGATTCCAATGTTATATGGGTTCTTAGGGTATAATCATTGTTACACTATTTTTTGGCCATCTAACCTATTATCATTAGATGTACTCAAGTACACCATGTAAGACCAATTTTACCCTAAGTAAAATTGCTTTCACTATGTAAAATAACTTAATAAAACACATTTACTAGGTTGATGGTCTAAATAGGAAACCCCAAAAGGAAATATTAAACAAATCTATATTTGTTTGATTTTCCTCATGGAATAATTAATTAAACAATAATTTAATTATTATTCCTAGTCATATTTAACCCAAAACAAGGAAATCAATTAGATAAATCCTTATTTATCTTATTATTTTCTAGGAATAATTAATTAAACCATATTTAAATAATATTCCTTGTTAAATATGACTAAATCATTTATAAATAATTATTTATTTAATTATCATTCAAACACTTTCTTAAAATAATAAATAAATCATTTGTTTATTTATTATTTACAAATAAAGGGATTTGACCCAAGTCAAATGCCTTTTCCATCCGACAAATATAATAAAATATTCCATAAAAGGTGGATCTAGATTTGGTTAATATTATTTTAATCATGCACCAAGATCTAGAATGACCCAATATTTTTTTATAAATAGGAGGGTTTTTCCTACCATTCTTCACCTTTTGTTGCCCATTAGATCACTCTGGATCTATGCTTTTGGTTTGAATTTGAGCCATTATCATTGTCAAATTCTCCATTATTTGCTTTGTGAGCTCCCTTTGAGTTCTATGTTTGTCTGGGTTTTCTACACCAAGAAGAGAGGGAAATGCTAGATCTGAAGTGCTGAGGACTTTCAAGAACCCATCCCATTGAGGAGAATAGGAAACACCTTTCTTTTTTTCCTCTCAAGTGCCCTTAATATAAAATTTCTTTCAAAAATATTGTTCTTGTCTTGTCTATTGGATGCATGGAGCAAAACCTTATTTTTACTGCTTAATGTCTTTTTATGCATAGATCTGGATTTTTGCAGCATTTGTCTTGATCAACTAACTACAAATCTGAAGATATTGGCAGCCATATTTGATGTTAGGGCTATAAGTTATGCATAGCTAAAGTGGTTTTTTTTTGTACACTTCGACAAGAGATTCATACTAACAATTGGCGACTCCACATGGGTTTTCAATTACGACCGCTGTCGTTTTTAGATTCCTGCATATCCAGCTACTTCAGACCCTAGGGTTTCTTTTCAGCTTTTTTTTTTCTATTTTTATGTCCTTTTTTACCTTTAAAACAATAAAACATGAAAATTACTAACTTCCATGTGTTTCTGGCCCTATTGCGCAGGTAACCGACATCTTCCGCAACTGAGACGACAACCTTTTCTGAAATCTGCTGCCGAGATAGCCGGAGCTGCAGGCCACACTTTTCGGCCTAGAACCTGCAACCTGGACTGCAGGACACACTTTTTAGCCCAGAATCTGCAACCTAGACAAAAAACAGGTCAGAACCTGCGACCTATACTTTTTTCTGCAAATTTTTAGCAATTTTTTTGGGTTTGTTTGAAACTTCTGTCAGGGTTTTCCAGCCTCTGTCTCAGCCCATTTAGACATGTTTCTAATCTGTTTTACGCAACTAAGTGGGAATCTAGCCCCTTAGGGCTTTAGTACCCTTCTCTTTTTGTGGAAGAGTTTTAGTTGTTTTAGCCATCTGATTTTTGAGAGTTTCAGCCTTTTTCTTTTTCGATCTGATACCTCACTTTTAGATCCCTTTTAGATCAGCTCTTCTCCCTTTCAACTCACCTCCTATATTTTTTTGTAGGTTTTCCTCTAGGGTCACCTCCTTGCCCCTTCTACCTTTAGCTATTTTCCTCCTTTGTTGCAGCAACCTTGCCTCTGCCTCTTTGCTGTTTTCTGCACCTCTTTTTAGTAGATTTCTTGTTTAGATCCCTATCCCTCTCGACCTTAGATATATTGGCCCCTTTTTACTGTGTTTTGACTCAATTTTTTCCCTCTTTTGGACTAGTTTTGAGAGACCCACCTTCTTGGGTTAGATCGATGCATTGTTAGCTGTCAATTTTCTATTTTTTCAGCATTATATACTGCTCTCTACATATTTATTTTTAGTTACGCAACACACTTTTTCTTTTACTCTCAAAACGTCTAGGTTTAAAAATTAAAATTAACACATGCCACACACTGACCCTAAGTGAAGAAGAGCCTGGTTAACATTGCCAGGAAAAGACTTTAAAATCAATTGACACTGCACCTCTCTGCCCTTGTTTCGACATTGTGATCACTTGATTCTACACCTCCCTGCCCTTGTTAGTCCTTCTTCTTCCCTTTGTGCCATCATCATTGCACCCCCAAGGCGTATCTCCTGGAGACTTCTTGGCCTTCACCCTCAGTTTCCGGTTGGTCGACTTGCTCTGTCCCGCCATCGTCGAGTTAGTCCTCCCCTAAGTCTTCACTCTGACTCCTCTTATGATTCTTTGGGTTCTCCCCCTACTTCTAGTTCTCCCCCTCTTACCTTCACCATGTCTAGTCCAGGGCCTAATGCTAGTGGCAACCCTGGCCCTAATGTTGGGAATGTTACTAGCGGAACCACCACGGGACCTAACTCGAATGTCCCTTTGCTCCCCTATATGGCAGGTCTTAGTCCCCCTGATTTCAATCATTTGATCAATGATCCTATCTGCCACGATGTTGGTTGGCCTGTTATGCCAACCAAGCTCCCCTCCGAAATTCCCAAATTCGAAGGCCTTGCTAGAGAATATCCCTCCAACCATATCCGATCTTTCCACATGTGGTGTTCATCCAATTCCATTACGGATGATTCCATCCATCTTAGATTTTTCCAACGCATGCTTACAGGCGAAGCTTCTAAGTGGTATGTTGATCAGACCGCTTCTTCCCATACCACCTTTGCGACCATTTCCCAAGCCTCCTTATCCTATTTCCAGCTCCCTCTCTGATACGACACTGGTACGGAACTCTTAACTTCTTTTCGTCAATCATCTGCGACCCGCCTTTCCGCTCATGTCCGGGAATGGCAGAGAATAAGAAGTTTATGTCGAGCTCCCACCTTTGAAGATCGGGTCTACATGGAATGGTTACTTATATCTCTCTTACCTGCCATTGGAAAATATGTCGCATCCCAGTTCCCTCAAACCGAAGAAGATGCCCTCCAAATAGCCTTGAAATATGTCCTCATCTATGCAGAGTCTGGTTATGTTTATACCGCCCTTCCTGACCTCCCCAGACTCGGGGGTGCTAATGCCCCAGGGGCATCTCATTCTATCAATGGTATCGTTGGATCTCTTTCGCATATGTATGCTCAACCTCCTATGGGATATGGTTTCCCTCTGAAAGGGGCCAGCACCTCCAACACTTTTCCCCCTCCATGTAGCATGTATCCATGATATGGCATGCCTCATCCTTTTTCCCAATCTCCTGCTCACCTCAATTTTTCCCAACCTACCCAGTATCCTTATCCATAGCCTGGTGCCCCAGTTCCTCCAGCATTTGCACCTCCCCCTCCCTTGCCTTCTCAACCCCCACAACAACAACTACCACCCCATCCGGGGCAAGTATTTACACAACAGGGTGCGAATAATCATCCTTCTTCTCAAAGAAAGAGGAAAGGAAACCAAAATCAATCTACCCCTGGTAATTGTGGATCCAATCCTTCAGGTATTGAATCTAACACTGCTAACCAGCAACAAGGCACTCAGCCCAAGCCAGACAGGCCTCTTCATACAAATAAGCCTTGTTTGTTTTATGGTGTTTACAGTCATTACACTCACGATTGTCCCTTATTACCACAGATGTGGCAGATGTGGGAGTCTCAGGCCACATTGCGAGGACAGCATGCCTCCCCTACTGTTCCCCCCAATGCGTCTACTTCTCAACCAGTTGTGTTTACCGATCCTTTCCCTCAACAAGGATTCATGGCTACCCAACCACCTCATGGACCGGTAGCCACTCCACCTTCCCCTTCTGGTTCCTTCGATTACCAGATTCTCATGATGAACTCTGATACAGCTTTATCTGTCGACCTTAACCTTCAAACTTGGTCTCGTCAGTACCCTAAGCCTCCCACTCCGTATATCCCCGAGTCACCTCCTTCAGGTTCTACAGAGCCTCGTTCGACATCCAATGGTCCCTTACGTATCCCTCCGCCCAAATTTGAGGTTCATACCAAGATTCCTAAGAGCCCATTATGACGAAATGATGCTTCTGGTCGAGCTGCTCATTCGTATAGCATAGTAGATGATTTGGCACAGTCTCCTGCTGCCATTTCAACACTTGAACTCCTCCAATTGTGTCCTTCTCAACGGAACGCTATACTATCCACCATGGGTGTTGTAGATCCTGCTGATGACCAATTGATTGTTTTCCATAGCTGTCAATCAGAACATCCTCCCCTTCCTAGTTCTGTAGCTTTCCAAATCCCCGTAAAAATCCTGAACGCTAACGTTTCTCGGTGTATTATTGATGAGGGGGCATCCACCTGTGTGATGTCTACTTCGGTTTGGAAACAACTCAGATATCCTGAGTTGGCCCCTTCCACAATCACCCTTCGTGCGTGGGATGGCCATGCCTCCCAGCCCATTGGCCTATTCTGTAATTGTCTTATCACTCTTGCAGGCAAGACTGTTTGCGTTGACGTTGAATTCATCGATGCATCTCTTGATTATAACATTATTTTAGGGCATAGCTACACTTATGCCATGTTTTTTGTCCCATCCGCGGTTCACCGCAAGATGTTTTTCCCTCATAATGGAAATATAGTCACCATTGACTAGTTGACATACCATGAGCCAAAATCTTAGACCTCCCCTGAGTCGACCATCTCTTCTGTAGCCAATAAGAAAAACATCAATTCTTTGACCATTTTCTCTCCCAACGTCTACAAATACTCCTCCTTGCTTGGAACCTTCCCTGGTCTTCCTCCTCCTCCTATCTCTGATCCCAGCTTAGCGAATGTTTGCATGATGCAATCGTCTTGGGCTGACCTTAAGCGGATCGCTTCAGCGAGTTAGCAACCTCAACCTCAAACTCGCCCACCGCAACCTACTCCTAGCCCTTCACCTCAGCCAGCTGTACCTATTCCTTCTGGCCCTTCTTCTATAGCTGGTACCCATGAGCCCCTCTATCCTCCTTGGTCAGTTCCACCAGGTCTCAACCATCTTGGAGTCGTACCTCCTGGCCATTACCCCATTGGTCAGATACCTTTCCTTCCTCCCCCTCCCAGAGTTTATTCAGCCCCCATCATGGCCACCCTCTCCCTTCACAATTTGACTTTGGGTATACCCATCGGGTACCTTGATCCTCCAGCTGCTACCCCACTTGGTCACCCCAAACCTTACCTTTCTTTGACACCGGTTCAACCTGTTCCCCTAGCTTCTCCCATTTCTATAGTGGCTTCAGTACCTCAACTGGAACCCTCTCCTATTGGGCCAACTCCGGGAAAGAAAGGAAAAGCTCGCAAGGGGGCATCCAAATACAAGGCCACCTGACTAATCCTACCCCTCCTCCGCCCACAAATCCTTGCGCCTTGTGTGATGCCATTGATCATGCCACCCATACTTGTCTCGAGTTGCCCCGTATTAAACCCATGGTTAAATTCGTGTTCCCTGAGTCTACGGTTCCTGAAACCTCTATTTCTTCCTCAACCGCAACCAAGAACCTAAAGACTATTCACAGCAATAAATGCTATGCTCTGTGTGGTGTCCATGGCCATTATTCCCACCATTTTCCCCACCTGACGCATCACCACGCTTCTTTAGAGGTAGTCCGAGAGTACGATATTGAACAAAATCAATCTGTCTCTCCCATACTTGCGCAATATGCTTCAGGTCAGCTTGAGGATTTACCTGCTCCCATTGACATTCCCCCTCCCGATGTCGAGATGACGGAGCCTAGTACCACCATCCTCTACCTATCATCATTCATGAGAACCTTGGTGGAAGTCACCTTGGAGACTTCCCCTAATGTTTTTCTCGACCCCCCTTCAGCGATGTTGGCCAGATAAATCAATCTTGCGGACAAGATCGATCTCCCTAGTGTTAGAAGACAATCTAGCAACAAACGAACAACTAAGTTTGTCTTTCTCTAAATATATTTGTTTTACAAATAAATGCTATGAAGGTGTCGATCCTACCTTAGATCCAAATTCTTATTTACGGTCGTAGTGCTTCCATTGCATCAATAATCCTTTCGTCGCAACAAGAGTTCTTTCCTCGCAACAATAATTCTTCCGTCGCAACAAGAGTTCTTTTGTCGCAACAATAATCCTTCCGTCGCAACAAGAGTTCTTTCATCGCAAGAAAGTGTCGTATTTTGTCAACCTGCAATTACAAACAAGAAAATATTAAATAGTACCTGTATAAGAAATAATTATAAAACATACCTATCATAGTGATCAAGGAATCTATGAAATAAATGATCAAACGACAGCTTATTGAAATAAACAATCAAATGACAATTTATTGAGAAAAACAAAAATTGATTGTATTAATCTTAAAATAATAGAAGAACCTTACAACCTTAGCCTTGATATTTGAAAGGCCTTCCTAGGGTCCGAAGAAGGAGTCTCCTCTACTTTGATAAGTCTTGCACTCTTCCTCCGGGAGCATAAAGAGGTATGTGATCTTTCCTCTCAAAAGCTCAGCAGAAAGAAGTCTAAATCTCAACAGCACTTCAACTCAATCACCCATAAATCTTGAACTCCCCTTGAGGCTGCCCAATGCCTCTTTTTATAGAGCAGATGAGGAGGTTAGGGTTCCACCTTTGAAGGGATAGAATCATCCTTCAAAGGGATAGGCTCCTCACATCAAGGGATTAGTTCCTTAAGGTGAGGGATGCATGAACCTTACTAAAGCGTACTCATCCCCAAAAAATCTCATCTAGAACCTTCTAGAATTGACCTCAAATCAGTTTTTTGACTTTACTTTCTCACTTTTTTTTACTTTGAAGAGGGTACGTAGGCATTGCAAAGGAAAAATCTATTCTAGAACATAGGTAAATAGTGTATTACCTACATACCCAAGCTAGGAACGCAGGAAAGCTTCATGTTACCTGCGTACCCAAAGTTTCAGAGATTTTTAAGGTTTTTCCTCCTATTTTAGGGCTTAGAATGAGGAAAAAAGGCTGTAAGACTTGCAGAGGAGGCATGTATGAGTATTAATGAGCTCATACAGTCAGCAGAATGTCAAGGTGACAGTTTTTAGTGCAAAAAGCGACCACCCTGGGCTCAACATTAGTAGATCCTTTATCTACTTACTCTTCTGTCACCCCTTGTGATGATGTGCATGTGACCCTCTCTTCTCATGATGATGAGTCAGGTAGCTTTGCTGCGCCAGGTGGTATTTCTTTCCCCAGTCACCCCATCTTCTATCACGATGATGACATTATGGAAGGAATCACCTCCCCTAACTTTATCTATTCCCCCTTACATCGACCCCATGCGTTCGAACCACATACACCTTGTGGCCATTACATTGAAAACCAATGTTTGGGTAAGGGGGCACCCATATTTGAGAGACTAAGAGAATCAATTCTCCACAATTATCCTAGTGTATCTGGTCATGTCGACTCTAGTACCATTATTCTTCCACATTTAGAAGAACCTCTAGAGTCCCATATCACTTCAGATCACTCTAGGGATGATACCCCTTATCATTCCTTCATCTTACATCAACAACTTAGTCTCTTAGACATTGTTGTTGACCAACCTACAACGTTTCTAAGAGAGAATTATTTCATTATCTCCAAATCCTATTTTTGGGATAGTGACACCAGGTATGCCAACCCAGAAACTTAAATTCAATTTGATTCATATATGCAGTACTAAAAGAGATTGTTAATCCTCCATTTCCTTTCTCAAGCTGCATAACCATAATGAAAACAAATGGTGCACCACATCATTAAAATGTGTTTAGATTCCCCTTTTCCTAAATACATTTTGGCATGAACACAACATGCTTGGGGGCACCTAGGCCCCTCAACCATTCAAATCCCAGATCTCAGCCAAAAACAACACTGAAACCCCCTTTCTCTGACAAGTCGAACTTTTCATGTCATTTCCTGGGATAGGTCACAGTTTTCTGCCTAGTACCTGCTACCCAGGTCACAGAATAGACCCCAAAAAGTGTGATCTGGCCTGTTCATGAGCTCTGGGTACCTGTTAATTTTTAGTACCTTGATACTTCACTAGGAAACATTTTGTCCACGAAGGGTCTATTCACCTCTCCTCCAAATTGAATTTCCTCACTTACAACACTTGTACTTGGGGCACCACTTTTCCTCCTTTCTTGTCCTTGTTCCTGTCGATTTTCATCATGAGATACCCCCCTTGTACTTATGTTTTTATGGTCCCCCATTTGGAACTTTACTGTGTGGTAGCACCATTGAGTCGCCCTTGTTTAGAGCATCTAAGTTGATTCATAATCACATTCATGGAGTCTATCTCGAGTCCCTTTGTATGCTTCCATAGTCCTCCATCCTTCATTTATTGGTCCCTCTCTCATGTCGCACATTATGGTTTTCAGCCCCACTGTCCCTTATCCCTTATGATATTGTATCAGTCTCTGCCAAGTCATCCATGCCCTTTATGCTCTAACAAAGGAAGTCATCCATTCGCTACTCAGTATCCTCCACTTCATCATCATCATTAGTGCTAGTTTTCCAGTCGCTCTACTATTTTCTATCGTGCCTTAGTTGGGGATCCCTTATTGCCTCACCTATGGCAGACCTTCTTTTGTCGACATCAGCTCATTCATTCCAGGAGACAGGTCTAGAGGGAGGTGTACCTTGGTTCTAGCTCCCACACTTGTTTAGTGCCTTGGATCAGGCAAAGGGATTTCTTATTATCCTTTGACTTGATTGTTTCTCAGCTCCCACTCCTTTCAGCATGATCGAGATCCGTATACTTGATGGTCCAGTGATGCCACAGTAGATATTGGTGATTCTCTTGTATGTGTGAGATGTCTCAACCCTCAGGAGGGGGTGGCCCTGCAAGTAACCCCCCATATGCCCGGATGACCTCTTCATTTCATCCTTTGATGCAGCTCCATATATTTGATGGTGTTGGCCTTAGCCGCTTGTAGCGCCTCTTTGATTTGCATGTATCAGACAGATTTGGCGAGCCCTTCCCCGTTTATAGGGGGAATTTGGGTTGTATTTGTATCTCATGTACTCAGATATTATTGTATAAGTCTTGGCTGTTATCCCAGGCACAACATGTATGTGGGATTTATCATTATTTCTCTTATTTGGCTCATGTTTATGCTAGCATGTACTTTACAGTTCAGTCCCTTGTTTACTGGACGCACTATTCTTTTGTACTTTTTCTCGGTGGGCATAGATATGCGTCCCCCGCTGCCTCTAGCACAGGTACCCTTTCATAAAAAGATACTTGTTGCACCTGTAAGTCTCATCTCCTTAGGGTCTAGTTCTTCATCCCATCAGAATACCTTACATTTCTCTCTCTGACTTCCTTTTTGATGTCTGGTGATTGAGTTCTTACAACGTACTTCAATCATACAATTTGCTCCTAACACTCGCAGGATGGGGGGCAATCTGCTACACCATTTTTTGGTCATCTAACCTATTATCATTTGATGGACCCAAGTACACCATGTAATACCAATTTTACCCTAAGTAAAATTTCTTTCACTATGTAAAATAACTTAATAAAACACATTTATTAGGTTGTTTATGGTCTAAATAGGAAGCCCCAAAAGGAAATATTAAACAAATCTATATTTGTTTGAATTTCCTCATGGAATAATTAAATAAGCAATAATTTAATTATTATTCCTAGTCATATTTAACCCAAAAAAGGAAATCAATTAGATAAATTCTTATTTATCTTATTATTTTCTAAGAATAATTATTTAAACCCTATTTAAATAATATTCCTTGTTAAATATGACTAAATCATTTATAAATAATTAAATAAATCATTATTTATTTAATTATCATTCAACCACTTCCTTAAAATAATAAATAATCCATTTATTTATTTATTATTTACAAATAAATGGATTTGACCCAAGTCAAATGCCTTTTCCCTCCAAAAAATATAATAAAATATTCCATAAAAGGTGGATCTAGATTTGGTTAATATTATTTTAATCATGCGCCAAGATCTAGAATGACCCAATATTTTTTTATAAATAGGAGGGTTTTTCCTACCATTCCTCACCTTTTGTTGCCCATTAGATCACTCTAGATCTATGCTCTTGGTCTAAATTTGAGCCATTATCATTGTCACATTCTCCATTATTTGCTTTGTGAGCTCCCTTTGAGTTCTATGTTTGTCTAGGTTTTCTACACCAACAAGAGAGAGAAATGCTAGATCTGAAGGGCTGAGGACTTTCAAGAACCCATCCCATTGAGGAGAATTGGAACCACCCTTCTTGTTTTCCTCTGAGGTGCCCTTAATATAAAAATTCTTTCAAAAATATTGCTCTTGTCTTGTCTATTGGATGCATGGAGAAAAACCGTATTTTTACTGTTTAATGTCTTTTTATGCATATATCTGGATTTTTACAGCATTTGTCTTGATCAACTAACTGCATATCTGAAGATATTGGCAGCCATATTTGATTTTATGGCTATAAGTTATGCGTAGCTAAAGTGGTCTTTTTTCGTACACTTTGACAAAATATTCATACTAACAATCACGTTCTAATAAATAAATAAGAACAAATTAAGACAACATTTACTACACCTTTGGGAACATTCATGTATGCCAAAATTCCCTTTGGTTTAATGAATGCAGGAAGAAATGTTGTGAAACCAACTCCAAAAATAGAAGAAAATAGATATCAATGCCTTATAAATAAGCCACTTCGAGGGGGAAACCTCCAATACATTACATGAATGAACATTATTGGATGATAAAAATGACAAAACCTCCTTTCTATATATAGGAGTCCATGGGCCACATTGTAATCCTAGCCGACCTAACAATAATAATGCAAGGGCACAATAATAACAATATGGGGGTTACAGGTGTACAACAATACAAATAAGGGGGGCTACACTAACATAGTAAGGGACTACACTAGTAATACAGGGACTTAACATGCCCCTCCCCTTCAAACAAGTGTTGTCCTCAACGCTTGATTATTTCTTGATGCTTTTGTATAAAATTGTCATCCTCCCATGTAGAATCTTCTATAGGAAAGTTATTCCACTTGCTGAGATACTCTGAAATTGATCGTACTTGTTGAGTTCTTGTTTCTGTGACTGCTTCAGAACTTCTTTTGATGTGATGTTTATATTCTTGTTGTTTCATTAGATTCTGCACCAAAGCTAGGTTATCCTTTGAGAGTTGGAGAATTGTTGTTGATGCTCGATGTTATATTCCACTCATTTATCATCCATATTAGCTATTATTTGATCCTTCAAACCATCCAAATTAGCCTCCATTTCTTATTTTAAACCATCTATGCCATCTTTGATTGCTCTTCGTAAGATCGAAATTTGTTGCACTTGGTACTGTAATTTTGGTACTGCAATTCTTCCTCTTCCTGTGTCATAGTATAGCTTTTTGAGGGCTTAATGTGTATGGAATTATTTTTTGGAGGCATTATAGAACCCAATACTGATAGAAATTCTTAAATATGTCCTTGTAATCACTTCAAACTACTTTTTCAAAAAATGTTATGCAATTTTAAAAACCAAATGCACACCTTTTTCTTTCTTTTGAGAAGCTCGATATTGAAACTGAATTATCTATGTGATTTCAAATCCTCAATAACAGAAATTTGGCCCTGAGGTGGCCCTCTGAATTCTCTTTCAAATGCCACAGGTCAGACCTAATTTTGATTCTTGAAGACAAAGTTGTGCCCAATCTCCTACAATGTCCTAATTCTGGACTAGTTCAGTAGAGTGAACTTGTATGACTTGCCACATGTCACTGTTTCCTCCTTTTTCTTTGAAATTGATAGAAATGAAAATAAAATCCGTGTACTTATGGCCACTTTTTACAGCATTCAAATCCGATGCTCAGAGAGAGAGTTATGATGATTTTACCACAATCACCTCTTTGAGATGAAATTCAAGAACCTTAAAAAGACCTAACTTCTAGAGACCATATATATGAAACTATTGCAAAATAAAATCGGAAAGATTTAGAGGAGGTTCCTCAGGATGTATTCTTCACTCTGTGAAAATTTTAGCTTCTGAATCCTAGTAAAAAATATTTATAGCGAAAATTCCATGATGACCTATTTGGAGCAGCGAAACCCTAGAATCCAAACCAGCTTTGATACCAAATGTTGTGAAACCAGCTCCAAAAATAGAAGAAAACAGATATCAACGCCTTAGAAATAAGCCACTTTGAGGGGAAACCTCTAATACATTACATGAATGAACATTCTTGTATGATACAAATGACAAAACCTCCTTTCTATATATAGGAGTCCATGGGGCCACAATGTAATCCTAGCCGACCTAACAATAATAATGTAAGGGCACAATAATAACAATATGGGGGTTACAGGTGTAGAAAAATAACAATAAGGGGGCTACACTAACATAATAAGGGACTACACTAGTAATATAGGGACTCAACAAGAAATGTTTAGAGGGCCATGGATTTTGAATTCATGGGTGAGGTAAAAAAAATTATTGTTACTCATCTTGATGAACTCGCCGTGTTTTCTAATTAAAATTCCCATCATCTCAAGAAATTGAGTCAAATATTTTAGAAATTCAGAAAATATGGGATTTCACACAATCCCAAGAAGTCAATGTTTGCAATATAGGAAGGGTTATTGAACACATTCTATCCAAATATGGAGTAAATATTGATCCTCAGATAGTATCAACAATTCAAATGGTGGGTTTACCCCTGACAAATAAGGAGATACAATATTTATTAGGAAGGAAAATTTTCTAAGGGGATTTGTACCAAATTACGTATAACCAATATGCTCAAGAAGGACTAGGATTTAAAATGAAATTCTCTGTCAAGGTTGTTGATTGCTTAAATAAAAAAGGAACTTATGGAGGCTCTTGTTTTGGAAATTCTTTATTACACTAAACCATTAAGTATATTTCCATTTATTTCAAAAACTATGTTGGTTGTTTTCTTGTTACAAAAGAACCATGAGAATTTTGAACAACCAATTTCCTTATTTAGTAAGGTCGCAAGAGATGTTGAATTAAGGTGTGATATTGTAAAGAAACAAACATGTGCTCTAGTACAAGCATTAAAATATTTCAGAACTTATGTTTTACATTCACAAATAACAACTTATGTGCCAAATAATGTAGTAAAGACAATTTTGACTTGGCTAGATAGTGACGGAGAAAGTGGAAGGTGGATAAAAAAGATACACGAATTTGATTTGGAGATTAAGAAAAAAAAATAGTCAAGGGTCAAGTACTAGCTAAAGTTCTTGTAGAGTCTAATTTCAAAATTTTAGGCATAAATTGAGTGATGTAAATTTCATCTCCAATCTCAAAGAAAAATCCAAAAGAGCCTTCTCCTAATGAAAGAGAGAAGAATCCACAAGAACTTTTTTGAAAATAAAAGATAAATTTATACTATATAATTGGTATAAATACATTGTTTACATCTTGTGGAATCTTCATTGTCCACCTATATTTAATTGAAATTAGGTTAGGTATCTCAAATTCAAGGCTATTAAATACTGTAGAATTAATAAGAACTTGTATTGGAAAATAATTTCAGTATATATTTTTTATTCCTAACTGAAAATGAGACATTTGGTGTGATAAATAAATTTCATGAAGGATTTTGTGGTCAACATTATGCATGGAGAGAAATTGCAAAAAAAAAAAAATTGAGATTGAATTTTACTGGCCAAAATTGTTTCATCAAGTTCAAATAAAGTTTTGAATGTGTGTACCATGTCATATTTTTGCAAGTAAATAAAAATTACCTTCCTTGCATTTGATTCTAGTATTAGTTGAAGCACGTATTTTACAGTCCATTTTAGACTTCATTGGAGATATTAATCTCTAGGATTTTCATATATCAACAATGTGCTCTCAAAAAACCATGATGACTCCATTTTTTCCCAAGAGAACACAGGAGCCTGGTCTGCAGGTACTGAATGTACTGAAGGCATCATGTTGTACCCAAGAGGATCAAATGTTGTCTTGTGAATGCATAGAAAATATCCCGCACAGATCAAAGCAGAAGGTCATAGGCGAAGTAAGACAGTGTGGGGAGTTATGCACAGTTGGTGAAGTAGATCCAAAAATCAAAACGAGTAATGAGTTTCACGTATTCATCATGCATCCCAAAGGATGGTCGTGTGACTCATTGAACTGCACAGAGGGGATTCCATCAGAAGCCAAGATGAGAGTGGTGAATCGAGCCGACCCCCCAGAATTGTCGATGCCAGCAAATGGGCTGACCAATCAAGAACGCTCTAGGGGGATAAGTTCTCATCCATCAGGGGTTTATAAACACGCCGAAAATACAGGTGTGAGACACTCGTCTCACGTCAAGTTATGAAGGGTAATGAGGTAAAGTAAAATTCCAAAATAAAAAGTTGGTATCATGTGTCGGGCACATGGTCTCTCACCTACCCAATCACCTTAACCAAATCCCTTTGCGCCACGTGTTAATCCACAAACGTCCTCCTAATGTTGGCCCTATAGTTGTCATCCTCCCTCTCACTCTAAAAGTATCATTCCCTCCATGTTTTACTCCCAACCATTTTTTATCGTCTGCATTATTATCAGCTGAGCATGAGGGTAAAATCACTAGCCTATCTAGGTTTTCCTCATGTCGCTCTCATTTCCTCAGGTACTTGGTCAACCCTTTGTTGTTTTTATTTTTATTTATTTCACTATTATGGTTGATAAAATGAAGAAAACCACCCTAGAGACCCCCCCAATCATGAGAGCTCGGGACCACATCTGGCCTTGACCCACTCATGGAACCCCAAGCCCAGCTTTGCGAACCCATTTACCCTTTCAATTTATTGAATATGCAGTCTGAGCTCTTGGGGTATAAATGGTAGGGTTAATATTTGTTTAGGATTGTAGACTCAAGATTATATTAACAATTCCCCCATCAGTTCATCATTTTCCCAAATTCATAACCTGGCTCGCCAAAGCTTATATTAAGTAGAAGGGTTTCTTTCTCTCTGAACAAGGAACGAAGGTACTCGAACTCAAGTTAATTAGGAAATCCCTACATTATCATCCTTCTCATGATTGCGTCAAATTCACTGAGGTAATCCTTATGTGTCATTTCTCAAACCTTCTTCTCGATAAATAGAGGTCCCTCCTAGAGCTAATTATTGCGTCTCATGTGTCTTTTCTACCACCCACAGAGAAATTACCTCTTTCTCTTTTCCTCGACACCATTAAACCAATCCTTGCAATTATCTCGGGTATGTTGGGGGTAGACAATGTTGGTTGGGTCACTAATGCTTTCATAAGATTTCTTGACCTCATGACGCAACCTGGGGTTTTTCTTGATGCTCCTGCCTTCTTGGCCTCAGTGATTTAGGCCCATTTCAAAGACCTATCAAATACTTCAAGTTGTTTCAGGTACTATTCATTGGTATTCTATTTGTTCTTGTTCACACACATAGAGAAGTTCGAAGGCTTAGGCCTAGACAAGTTCTCTAAATAAGGGGAAGAGCCAAAATATGTGTTTGAGTGGACCCTTTTAGTTCCAAAACATCCCAGAGGAATGGGTTACAAGAAATTCATCAGGGATTTCATGTCCAGCGCCTATGAAATTATACATGGTAACCCTTTGCCCAGGATTTTTCCTCAATAGAAAGAGCTAATTCAGTTCAGTGAGATAGAATGTGTAGGAGACTAGCATTTTTTCTAGAATCACATCGAAATGAGGGTTTATGGTTCTGAGATTCCTCCTTTCCATTTTCCAGCCTTCATGCCTATGAGAATATTCACCCTCGATTTCATTAGGAAATTCTTAAGCGCAGACCAAACTCATTTTGTGCCTCTGAAGAAATGATATATCTTAAATCTCCCTAGTGTAGTAGGGCCATTTACCATCAATTCAAGGCATGCATTCCCTCTATTCGAAAATTTTATTTAGAATACTAACTTCCTCCAGGTAGACATATGGAATTATGACCCTAAGTGAGTCATTGAAAAAAGGAGGAAGAAGATTAAGTCTTCAACATATGAACATAAGCCTAGACCTCAGGTTGAATGGAAGGCTAATTCTGATTCATGTCCTTTGGATACAAAGATGGAGGTTGACTCCCCAATTGTAGAAGAAAGCTCCAGAGGAGATAGTGCCCAAAATGAGGAGGATGCTCAGGACCAAGAAAGCTACATGATGGTACACAATTTCATGGAAGTAGAAGAAAAGGGACACGTTAGCAAAAAGCATAGAACAGAAGGACCTGAAGGATAGGTCATGAAACATCCTGATGATGGGGTCATTATTTATATAGATTGAGGTAAGGAAAAGTTGGGCTTTTGGGTCTCTTTTGACACAACTTCTTCATAGGCGCATTCAACATACTTAGAGATAGTCAACCCTATGGAAGGTCCTCTAGAAAGAGACACAGGATCAGGAATGGGGTGGCCTATAGGATAAAATATTAAGGAAAATAATCAGTCAGCCAAACAGAATTTGAAGACGGAACTAGCCAAGTATGTTGATAAACACCAGACTAGGCTTTTGGCAACTCTCAACATCTAAAAAGATCAATTAGTGGTTGTAGTACAACACTCAACCTCTCATCCCCTACCCCCGAGTTCTAAGTACAAAACTATGGATATGATACTTGATCTAGCCTAGAAAAGTTAAACCTCCATAAATCAATTGGGGAAATGCTGCATAACTAGGTATTTAAGCAAACTCTAGTGCTAGAAAAGCCCCAGAATCTGTTGGATAAGATAACAGCGACCCTAAAAATGGAGAGGGAAAACTTCATGGCTCTCTCAAAGAAGTTGGCCGAGTATAATTCCATGATAAAGGGGAAGGGATCTGAACAAGAGACAACTATGCAGACTCTGCTTAGGAAGACAGAGCTAGAGGTACAAAAGCTAAAACGGAAGGTGAATATTCCCATCTTTGAACAAATTTAGACAGTCGAACTTGCTCAATTCGAGAAAGAGAAATAAGCCCTCTCGGAAATAATCCTCCAAAAGGGAGACAAGATAAGGGATCTGAAAAGAATATTGGCATAGTTTCAACAAGTAAAAGATAGTCATGTCTGCCTAATCCCAATACCTGAAGACCGACATAATACCTCAGAGCAATTGAAAAAGGAATTAGCAGAGATGAAGTTCTTAGAAGACAAAGCTCAGGAAGTGTGCAGATACTTGGAGGAGGCAGAGAGTGCCTTGACTAACAAATGCAAGCTAATATCACCGTTACAGAAGGATATGGATGCGGCTTGCAGGGAGTCTCAGGATTTGAACAAGTCGGTCAAGGACTTGAAGGATCAACTCAAAGGTAACATGTCTTTGGTGGAGGTCGGGAAGATGATCTGGAGTGAAATTATAAAGGAGGTAAAAGATCATTTGGAATACATCACTTTGGCTAATGACAAGAAGAGCATTGTGCATGAGTTCAAGGCCCAATTGGACGCAGGTCCCCACGAGGAAAATGAGAACGTGTTGATTGCACACGGCTATATTCATTTTAACAATGAACTCCCCACTGAGGAGTTAGGAGTGCGTAGAATGGTGGACCATTTCGGGACGGTGATGAAAATCATGAGAATGATACAGAAGGAAGATGCTCAAGCTTAGGCCGCTGGTTGTCTGGTGATAGTTTCGAGGGGAGTGGAGGCCTTTGACAATAAATGGAAAAAGTTCATTGAGGTGGGGTTGCCAACTTGTTGGGATATGTTAGGCATGTTTTTCCCCTAAGAAACGTATGAGAAAATAATGGTGGAGATAAAGAGTAGAGATGAATCAGCCCTAGAAAATACATCTCGTCTTAAGGTTGAAACTTTGGTGGTGTCGCTCTGGAATGAATTTCTATTACTAACCAAGGTAAAATAGTTTTTCTCGTCCAGCCTAGATTATTCTGAATTGATTCAGCTCTGCACCTGATTTGAGATTTTCATCACTGCGCCATTACCCTCATAAATCGTGTGGCATATATTCTATGATCACACGCATCCGCCAGTAGCGTCCACTTCACAACTAATGATGTCGATGTCATCCTGCCATTCTATTTCATCCTCCACTCCTTTGCGGCCTCATAGCTCAGGCCCTTTTGCCACCTCTTGTCACACTAGATGAATGTTTCAGGATCTAGCCCGAGTGGCCTACACATGTTTTGTTTCTTTTAATTTTATTGTTATTACGTTTATATAGTGAAATCGTGATTTCACTGCTGGTATTTTAGTTTTTTTTCTATTAGAGGAGTGATGCTCAGAGCACCATCCAGATTTTCATCATGATTTTTTTTTATGAAAATGCATGTACTGGCATATCAAGAAGGAATATCGGGAGAAGAGACCGTAGAAAACTCTATAAGAAGGAAATGCATACAGAAACATAGGGTTCTGAATTTTTTCGAAGTTTTTGGTCATACCATTGTAATCTATCATGTTAAATATATTTTGAGCTCTAAAATGCATATCTTGGAAAGTTTTTTTCCAAGGCTAATTTAATATGAACTTTTTCACCAACTGGATTCCAATTAAATTTATGAACAATATGTATGTGTTTCTCATTTGTTTACTTAAGTCTTCATTTATATATTTTCTAGTTCAATGACTCATGTGTGAAATCCATTGAATGTGATTAGTTTAATTCATGAATTTGTATATGTTACCGTAGAGGAAGGATGACACTTATTTATTAAGCTACAATAAAACCTTAAAATCACGCTCCATGAGACTCTAACATCACATATGTCTTATTTGTACCCTCTCCTTCCTAATTCTTAGAGAAATGGATTCTTATAATAATTAATCCCATCTCTCCAAAATTCCCTGAGAAATTCCTCAAGTCACCCCACTTTAATCCAAAGATCTGTTCATTAGTTTTTTTTTGGGCCTTGTTGCGACACCATAGGCACATACAACCTCCCAAAACCATTTTGAGAAAAATCATCCCGCATGAGTTAAATACCAAGAATCCTCATCATTCCTGAACTGTTGTTCCATGAATTTTCCTCAAGACATTTTCAAAGAATGTGACAGTGAAGATATGTAAATCCTTTGATCCTAAGATTTCCTAAGCATTGGTCCTTTAGAAACTTGGGGATGTCTCTAAGAGTTACAACATATTTTTGGCATAATTCCCACTGATCGAATAAGAAAATATTTTCCCTGGGATACGGCATAATTTCCACCCTTTAGTCAGGTGAGAAATAAGGGTTGTGAGTTGCATAACTCTCACCTTGGTGAATCCACTACAATCAGATTCAAAACATTCGTGATATTCGCTTCCACCAGGCCACATACCCAATCAGATACCACTAATTTAAAGACTCCTTCTGTATCTGATCTCGAGAAAATTATCTTCAAGAGAGTTTGGAAATAAAGGGTACCTAGCCAGACTAAATTAGCCCATTTATCCCTTGAAACTTCATCCTCCTCATCTCAAAGAGCTAATATATATGCTCAATATTCTGCAGCCTGAGTGCTAGAATACCCTCCTGATACCTTCCACCTCTCCAATCCATTTATAAAAGATGAAACAAAGTCATCCAATTTACATTTTCCTTCTTTTCATCCCACCCCTAAAGCTAAAGAGGTAAAATAAGTCCCGGATAATTATCGTAGCTTCCAAATAAATACCCCATCCTCTCAACAGACACGCGTCATCCCTCATACCTTCCATTGACAAACTCAGATCAATAACTTACCTCTGCCTCCTCCTTATATGGTTGTGCCTGGTTTTATCCTAAATAGGTATGCCCCCTTGGCCCTCCCCTAGCTGCTAAATGACATGCCAAAATATTATCTAAAGCTTCTCCCTCGGTTCACAAGAGAATACAACACTCCAACACAAAAACACATTTAGAATTTTTGGGCCTTTGACGAGAACATGAATGTATAACACCTTAATGTGGTATTGAGGCTCTTCATCCAATATATGGATAGTGAGGTTCAGAAGTGGTTTAATTCATTGACCAACAACTTTTTTCACACTTGGGAAGACATGGAGAATTTCTTTACACAAAAATGGGGAGAGAAGAGAGACCATGGATATGTCATGACTGATTTTAATGCCTTAAAAGAGAAACATAATGAGGATATTGTTGGGTGTGGAGCCTGATTATCTTGTTTACTTTGTATCATAGCATTGGACCCCTGTACCTTAAATGGGGAGGCAACGCCGCCCGTAAATTAATTGCTGTCGTAGGTGGTCTAGGTGGGGGGCGACAGACACTTTATGGAGCCCCCCCCCTAGTGGGGGGTTTCGGGGGCAGCGCCCCCTAAGCTAAAAACAGATGTAAAATTGCCTTGTAAAAGTATATAAATTTCTAGTCAATCTGGGCCGTTTAATAGGTGGATGATCTAATGGTAGAAGTTATGTTTAGTTTAGGGTTTTTTTCCCTATAAGGAAACCCCTCACTTTTATGAGGGTATTTTATTGCGGCTGTGTATTAAGTATGTATTCTCTGAGCAGGAAATTGATAGGGAGACTGTGGGAGAGAACAGAGGATATTACAGCGGATATGCTGTAGTTTTGGTCTCTTCATTTTGCTGGATAATAGAAAGGAAGGACTGGCTGTTCGGGGTGGACGTAGCCCAAACTGGGTGAACCACGTATATTTTTGTCTCTCTGGTTTTATGTGTTTTGTGTGCTTGTATTTTCCACATATTTTATTTGTTGCCTTGCTCTGTAATATATAATTTTCTAACAAATGGTATCAGAGCCCAAGGTATATTTGACTAATAAACTCGCAGGAAAGAAGGGTTCCTGGTTCGAGTGGGAGAAATGGTGGAAGATGGTAAGTTTAGGGTCGAGAATTTTAATGGCCAAAACTTCCTACTTTGGAAGATGCAGATGGAATATTATCTGTATCAGAAATATCTGTACCTACCAATGAGCGGAAAAACAAAGAATCTGGTGGCCATGACAGACACGGAATGCAACATTCTCGATAGAAAGGCACTCGGAACAGTACGGTTGTGCCTTGTGGTGTTAGTCGCCTTAAATATTTCGAAGGAAACAACAACAAAGGGTTTTATGCAGATGTTGGCGAAACTATATGAAAAAACCTCATCCTGAAAAAAGGTATTTCTTATGAAACAACTATTTAATATGAAGATGTCAGAAGGTGGATCTGTTGCAGACCATTTAAATGATTTTAATACAGTTACCAGTCAGTTAAGTTCTATAGGGGTGAAATTTAATGATGAAGTTAGAGCTCTGTTATTCTTGTGCTCATTGCTAGAGAGTTGGAATGGTTTAGTAATTTCCATTAGTAACTCTATCTCTAGATCTAGTACTTTAAAGTTTGATGATGTTGTCGGTGCTATCCTTAGCGAGGAAATGCGACAAAAAAGCTTCGGTGAGACATAGGGTAATGCTTTCAGTCCAGAGTCTAGGGGAAGAAGAATGGAAAGAGGAAAGAGCTTGGTATATCGCAGTAAATCAAGGAAAGGCAGATCCAAGTCTAAATCGGGGATAGTGTGATGGAAATGCGGAAAGAAAGGACACCTAAAGAAACACTGTAGATCTCGGAAGGGAAAAGAAGGAGACACATGGCAAGAAAACAATCATGAAGAAAATGTGATTAGTGATGTGTTACAAGATGCTTTGATTCTTTCTTTCGAAAATGTTACTAACTCCTGGGTTGTAGATTTAGGGGCTTCATTCCATGCCACACCTGATAAGAAATATTTTCATGACTATGTTCAAGGATATTTTGGACAAGTTCGTTTGGGTGATGATAAACCCTATAAAATTGTTGGAATGGGTAAGGTTATTGTAAAACAGCAGAATGGAAACCAATTGTTATTAAAGGAGGTAAGGCATGTTCCAGATCTAAAGAAAAATCTGATTTCAACAAGGCAGTTAGGCGGTGAAGGTTGTGTGACACCTTTCATAGATAAAGCTTGGAAGGTCACCAAAGCAGCCTTGGTAATAGAAAAAGGCGAAAAGGTTGGTACATTGTATTTATGCAATGGAATTTCTAACTCTACTAATGCTTTAACTTCCAAAGGAGCAGATGCAGCATTATGGCATCATAGGCTCGAACACATGGGTGAGAAGGGGATGAAGATTCTTCACTCAAGAAATTTTTTTCCGGGTTTGAAGAATGTTGATTTGGATTTCTGTGAGAATTTCATTAATGGAAAAGAGAAGAGATTCAGATTTCTCAGAGTTGGGAAAGAAAGGAAGAGCAAAAAATTAGAGCTTGTGCATACATATGTATGGGGACCTGCTCAGGTATCATATCTTGGCGGCTCTCGTTATTATGTTACTTTTATTGATGATGCAACAAGAAAAACTTAGATTTATTGTATTCAGAATAAATCTGATATATTTGAAACTTTCAAGAAATGGAAAGCTTTGAATTTGAGATTGAAAGGAAATAAGTTGATATACTAGATCCTAAGACAATGGGTGAATATTACGTGAAATGGTTGATAGGTACTATTAGGAGCATGGAATTTGTAGAAGAAGATAGTTCAAGAACACCACCGAAAATGGTGTGTCGAAAGGATGAACGAACAATCATGGAGCGTGCAAGGTGCGGGAGATTTACATGATTATTTACAATTTTGGGCGGATGTTGTAGTCTTTCTTTTGTTTACCTAATAAACAAGGGCACTGGTCTGTACAAAGTGGTATTCAGAGGAAACATGGACGAGGTAAAGAATTAGCAAATACTTTTAAAAGCCTTCTTGACATTTGGTTGTGAGGCCTTTGTCTATATTAATAAAGAAAACAGAACAAAGCTTGAGGAAAAATCAA
Organism: Pinus albicaulis; assembly: GCA_034641835.2. Lineage (NCBI taxonomy): Eukaryota > Viridiplantae > Streptophyta > Pinopsida > Pinales > Pinaceae > Pinus > Pinus albicaulis. The sequence goes on from CM076584.1 coordinate 814,421,887, forward strand.
AGAAATGTACATTTATTGGATATGGTGCTAATGATTTTGGTTATTGCTTATATGATTATGAAAATCACAAAATCATTAGGATAAGAGATGTAATATTCAATGAAAAGGTCTTGTATAAGAATCAGTTGCAGGAAAAGAAACAGGAAAAATAAAGCAAGGAATACGCGGTTCTTGATGAGATATCTGAAAAAGTAAAGGTGCCTGAAAATAATAATAATCAACAACCACAGCAGCAGCAACCACCACAACAACAACAGGCACCTCAAACACCTGAAAGTGGTGTTAGAAGATCTACCAGGATAAGTAGACCCCCTAAATGATACTCTCCTTCATTATATTATTTATTGTTGACTGATTCTGGTGAACCTGAATGTTATGAAGAAGCAATGCAGGTTGAAAGCAGGAAGAAGTGGGAGCTAGCCATGGAAGAAGAGATGGACTCTTTAATACATAACCAAACTTGGGACTTAGTCAGGTTTCCTGCAGGTAAAACAACATTGCAGAATAAATGGGTTTACAGGCTGAAGGAAGAAGATGGAGGAAAACAGAGGTACAAAGCTAGACTTGTGGTGAAGGGTTTTGCACAGAAGAAAGGTATTGATTTTGATGAAATATTTTCTCCTGTTGTTAAGATGACTTCAATCAGAACTATCTTAAGTCTTGTAGCAGCGGAATATTTACATCTTGAACAGTTAGATGTAAAGACAACATTTCTCCATGGAGATTTGGAGGAAGAGATATACATGTAGCAACCAGAAGGATATGAGGTCAAAGGGAAAGAAAAATTGGTGTGCAGGTTAAAGAAGAGCTTGTATGGCTTAAAACAGGCTCCAAGGTAGTGGTATCTAAAATTTGACAAGTTTATGTATGAACAAGGTTATACTAGATGTCACTCTGATCATTGTGTTTATCTGAAAAAGCAAAATGATGGCAGCTATATTATATTGTTATTGTATGTAGATGACATGCTTGTTGCAAGGTCTAACATGCAGGAAATAAATGTGCTCAAACAAAAATTGGCAAATTCATTTGCAATGAAGGATTTGGGAGCTGCAAAACAGATCCTTGGTATGAGAATAACCAGAGATAGGAAAAATCAAAAATTAACACTGTCTCAGAATGAGTACATACAAAAGGTGTTGAAAAGATTTAATATGCACAATGCAAAACCAGTTAGTACACCTTTTGCTAGCCATTTCAAACTTAGTAAGGAGATGTGCCCAAATACCCAAGAAGACATGGATTATATGTCTAAAGTTCCATATGCATCAGCAGTTGAAGCTTAATGTATGCAATGGTCTGCACAAGGCCTGATATTGCACATGTAGTGGGAGTTGTAAGCAGGTACATGAATAATCCAGGAAAAGAACATTGGATGGCAGTAAAATGGATTCTCAGATATTTGAGAGGTACCACAAATCAAGCATTATGCTTTGGTGGTTCAAACATTGCTCTACAGGGATATGTTGATGCGGATATGGCAGGTGACAGAGATAATAGGAGGAGCACTACAGGATATGTATTTACTGTAGGTGGAACAACTGTCAGTTGGGTTTCAAAAATCCAAAGTGTTGTTGCACTTTCAACAACAAAAGCAGAGTATGTTGCTGCTACAAAGGCTAGTAAAGAAATGATTTGGTTACAAAGGCTTATGGGTGAATTGGGTAAGAAGCATGATATGGGCACGTTATACAGTGATAGCCAAAGTGCCATTCATCTTGCAAAGAACTCAACATTTCATTCCAAGACTAAACACCTATATCTCAAGTACCATTTCATACGGTCGGTATTGGAAGATGGAGAGTTGAAGCTGGGAAAGATACACACTAGCCAGAATCCTACAGATATTCTAACAAAAGTTGTAACCAGGGAGAAACTGAAAATGTGCTCAGTTTCAATTGGTCTTCAAGGATGACGATGAATATGAGAAACAACTAGGTCCTTGGTGTCATTGTCCGACAAATAATTTGTCTGCTCAACTTAGTGTTCCTAAATTGATGTCATAAATTTTCAACCAGGGCTAGTAAATTGTTGAAGTGAAGTGCACTATATGTGCCTAGGTATCTGTTTCTCACTACGTTGTGTTTAGTGTTTTTCCAATGTTTTTGATTTTGTGTTTTTATTCTAAGAGGAAAATAACTAAGTGTTGGTAAAGAGAAGTTGTTGGTCACACTAAAACAGAGAAAAACTATTCTAAACTATGTATGGCACTTGAGAACAGAAAATGCAATACTTTAACAAGAAAAATAACTCATAGCATGAACTCAATAACTCATAACATGAACTCATTCCAATTCATTCATTAGAAATATGTTGGAATAATTTGAGAAAAGGATAAGTTTAATGTAATGAGGTTCTTCTAAGTAAACAACAATCTACAATATCACAGAGAAAATCTCGTCCATGGCTAGAAATTTGTTGGAACACATTTGGGAAAAGATAGTCTGCAACCTAGTGAATAATTCTACTCTAAATTAACCTATGACACCGAAATTAATCCACTCCACAACTCAAAATATCACTGTTAAACCTCATTCAAGAATTAGAAATCTTTTGGAATATCTTTGGAAAAGAGGCAGTTTGTGAAATTATGAGAAGTTGCAGAACAGTCAAGACTTCAAAATGACATTACCAATTCTTGTTCCTATGATGATGATGTATTAGTAGAAATTAAGAACAGGAGTGGTTTTGTAAATAATGAAGGCCATCAAGTCTAACTTAACAACTAGAATACAATTGACTAATAAAACTAAAAATACAATGGATAAAACTGAACTAGAATGCAATCATTCAAACTTGAAATATAGTGAACAGAATTGAACTAGAGTGCCATTAACCTCCAGATTTTTTACAACTAAATTAAAATGCAACTAATCACTGAAATACTACAACTCTGTCTCATTCGGTGTTAGTGGTATTTTGGAACAATTCATAGAACAAGACTGGCTGTAACATGTGATGTAATGAGCATAAAAACATAAAGTTCAAAAAACACAACTAAGCTCTAAAACACCACAGCTAAGTCTCTTTCAGTGTTAGTGATATTTTGGAATAATTCGTAAGAACAAGACTAGCTGTAACAATTGATGTAATTGAGCACAAAAACGTAAAGTTCAGAAAAATGCAACTAATTCCTAGAATACTACAGTTATATCTCATTCAATGTTAGTGATATTTTGGAACAATTCGTAAGAATAAGACTGGCTATAGCATCCAATGCAAGTGAGTATAAAACACAAAGTTCAGAAAATTGCTTAAGCTAGGAATGCAACAAGGCTAAAGTTACTTATCTAAACAATGTGCACAGAGCTTCTCGGGCAGTAGGGGCCCTCTACCACCGGATTAGCATACAAATATCCTCAAGATTGCCTCAGATCTTGCAATAAAGTGGTACTTCTTTCATTAAAGGAAAAGTATTTCAAAAACAGAGTATTACGGTCTTTTGAGATCTAGCAACAAAACATCAATCTAGCTAGTTGTCTCTCGGTCTTCCAAGTCATTCTTATAAAAGAAATACATAACTACCCTTGAGAAGAAATAGGAACAAGTGTCTTTTTCAATCAAAATCAAATTATAACTCTTATGGAAGCCTCGTACTTTGTTGGAGACATCTGTAGAGTCCCTGTCCTAGTAGGAATCTGCTTCTTGGCTTTGATCTCTTCCACGTGCATAACCACCTGTAGCTTCTTGCTCAGACTTCGTAGAGAGAAATAAATGATGTGGGAGTGTTTTGGAATTCAACCATATGCATTTTTCCTTGAAGTGACACCTGTAACCTGTGAGAACATGAAGATAGCTGCGGAATAGGCGACTGGCTATAGAATGGCTGCATTCTGTAGCTGAGTCTAGTCAAAAATTACTACAACAACAAAACCATGAAAATATAGCAATTCAGTCATTGTATACATTCCTAAAGTGACTTTAATCAATCCTATTGACCATTTAAGCCTCTAATTGATAAGGGACAAAGGAAATGAAGTGAAATTTGGTGAAGGGAAAGGACATCTTTGGGGTTCAACATACCCCCACTGCAATGTTTTTGCATCTCCTCATGCAATAAAATCATATATTCTGAGACTTCTACTAGGACGTCTAGGCTCCTTCTTCTTCTTTGCCTGATAGTCAATGGCCTCCTAGTCTTCTTTATGACCAACTCGAATCTCAAATTTATAAGTGCCCTGCTCAACTTTTTGTTTTTCTTCTTCAATTTCTCACTAGCCTTGTACAATTTTTCCATTTGTAGAGAGAGAGTTGTATTCATATCACTTTTCAGCGTAACCTGCTCCCTTAAAATGTTATTCTCATTCGTGATATGCCTATTGAGTACTTCTAACTCATATTTATCTCTTCTTAGCATATCAATTGCAGATTATGGTGGGCTAGGAGTTCTGTCTCTACTTTCTGAGGCTCTCTTCTCCAATGTCTTAACATAATTATAAATTTTTTATTGTGTTGGGTCTATCTCCGGAGCTCCTTCATCAAGGTCCTACTTGTACTGGTACTTAGGTGATCTAACAGTTGGTGTCTCTTCATCTTCAATGTTTATAATTCTCGTTTGTCTAACCCCTGTTTGCTTCAATATACCTCTAAGGCTGTGGCTTCATCTTGGTTGAGATGGTCCTTCACCTCTCTCCTTGCATACCTTCTTATCATCTTCTCCTTTTTAAGTTGTTTCTTAATTTCAGTCAATTTCTCGGAAATTATCTCCTCACTGTCCTCTTGTATGGACTTACCAATTTTAGTTTCAACAACTTTGGAAATTTTTCTTCTCCTGCTTCTTCTTGTAAGTTTGCCTTTAGATGGAGATTCCTTGGGTTCTTCAAAGTGATTCCTCACTAGAAACTCATCCCAATTGTCTCCCACCTTTCTCAAATGATGTTCAATTAGGATTTTAACTAGGCCGTGGTGGTACAAAGTGGTTTCCAGGAATTGAACCCTCTTTTGAACATTAGAGGCCATTCTCTTCAGACTATGAAGTAGGAAAAAGGGTAAATTGATTTCTTCATCTAAGAAATGCATCATTAGCCAAATATGATAAATATATAGGGTACCAAACCTTCCCTCAAAAGTTATAAACTTTCGCAAAATGAGCAACATATTCCACCATTTATTCTTCAGTGCTAAGCTAGGAATACCCTTCTTAAAAATGGAAACATCCATACCTGGTGTTTTAAGCATTTGCCTCCATGCCTCACTATGAAATTCCCTATTTTTAAACCATTGTTCTCCTTGCCTGGGTAATTCTGTTGCTTCTGCAATGAAAGCTTCTGTAATAGTGAATTTAACATCTCCTATTTCGACTTCTGCTCCATTGAAGGACCGTGCAAATGTTTTAGTTACCTCTTTATGAAAACCATTGAATTTTTCCAAAAATTGTAACCACCCAGCCTACTGTAGCATTTCTCTAATTTGTGGGTAACCCTCTAAGTATTTGGTTCCGACTGGTTCAGACCTTACTATGAGACCCATGGCTTCTCTTCTCAACCTTCAATTTACTGCTCTTCTATCCACGGTGAAAATGGTTGCTAAAGAGTTGTTTTTACCCCAAAGGTGCCTTCTCTGTTTATGCAGTAGGAATTAGATACGAAAGGATGACATGATAAGGATATAGAATGAGTGAAATATGGTGAGGGTGATTCACATGAATTAATGAGTTTGCAAGCCATCATGGAAGAAAAGACCGTGGAAAACATCTCATGAGAAATTCAAAATCATCACTGAATACTTCGGCTACTGACGTGACCGAATAGGTCACTTCGGTACTTAACCGTTAAGTTTTAAATGATGATTTGAAATGGCGGAATGGAAGGGATTTTGTCCAAATTTTTTATGATAGGTTTAATAGGCATGATCAACACGAATAATCAAAACAAATTTTTGAATCATACATGACTTAACTATACTATAACTTTCATATTATATCATCATAATAATTTCACAACTTTACCTTTGCCTTTCCTTTAATTTTTGTGGTTTTGATATGCTTTGTCCTCCTTTGAAAATCATTGATTCTTCAGTATTCATAATTCCTTTGATTTTTCTTGTTGACATAGGTGTGCAGGGTCAATTTGCTGCTAAACAAGTGTTGCTAGATAATTGCCTTCAGGATATCTGGCTGTAGAATGTCTAGCTGGTTGCAGAATGTACCTGTAGGAACTTTGAAACATGGAATGGAATGTTGTATGAAATGGATCATGAAATATGGTGGAATGGCTCAGGAGTGAAGTGAAATGTAATGGAATGAAATGAATCACAATCGTGAAGTGGAATGAACCATAAAAAGTGGTATGCAACTCGTGATTTGTAATACTCAATCTGCAGAAAGAGATCAAATTTAGAAATCTGAGATGGAAATGAAATGGACCATGAAATGGAGTGAATGAAGTATGGATGAATGGAGTGAATGAAATATGAATGAATGGAGACATGATGGAGTGAGACTTATGATTTTGTGATAGTTGCTTGCAGAAAAAGAACAAATTTGAAAAGCTAAAGTGTCAGAAGGATTCTGATTTTCACTTTATCTTTTCTGTATAAACATGCTAATCAGTGATTAGTTTTCATGTTTATACTTTATTTATTTATTTATTTTTCATTTGAATTCAGAAAAATTCAACTAAGTTGATGAAGAAGAAAAATTCTTCTTCATTAACTTTACATCACTGTTTTCCTGGAATCTCTTGACAAATTCTTCTCTTGAAATTGGCTTATGATACAGCTTCAGTCTATGACCATTTACAAGAAAAGTGACCTTCTCTTCATCTATTGTCCTGATTTTTATTGCTCCATTGTCAAAAATTCTCATAATTTCATATGGCCCAAGCCAATGTGTTTGGAATTTACCTTGAAAATCTTTGAACTTTGAATCAAACAAGAGAGCCCAGTCACCTTCTTTGAACTTATTTTCCTTGATGTACTTGTCATGCCATCTAGTCCTTTGCTGTTGGACTATACTTGTTTTCTGAACTGCATCTTGTCTGATCTCATCCAATTCATTAATTTGCTCCAATCTGTGCTTTTGTGCCTCTGATAGATCAAGTCCTAGCTGAACTGCCATTTTGAAAGTTTGAATCTGGAACTCTATGGGAAACAAAACTTGCTTTCCATAAACAAGTTCATAAGGAGTATGACTTGTTGTGTTTCTCCATGTAGTTCTATAGGCCCACAAGGCTTCAGGAAGCCTATCTACCCAATCTCTTCTATGTAAATGAACAGTCTTTGTTAGGATTCCTTCAATGACCTTATTAGTAGATTCCACTTGACCATTTTCTTGTGGATGATAGGGAGTAGATTTTTTGTGTCTGATTTTGTACCTCTCCATCATTTGTTCCACTAGCCTTGATGTGAATTGAGCTCCTTGATCTGTAACAATTTCCCTTGGGACACCAAAACGAGTAAAAATATCCTCGAAAAGAAAATTAACTACAGATGCTTCAGTAGCAGAAAGTAATGGCTTGGCCTCTACCCATTTGGTAACATAATCAGTGCAAACTAATATATATTTCTTTTGTCTTGATGGAGGACTAATAGGTCCTAAAAAATCTAAAGCCCATTTTTCAAAAGGTTCAATATGTACCTGAGGCTGCAATGGCATCTCACCTGAAGGAGAAGGTTTCCCTACCCTTTGGCAACTGTCACACCTTTTGACATACTCTTTAGCATCTTTTAAAAGGGATGGCCAATAATATCCTAAATGAAGGATCTTATAAGCTGTTCTTTTATCAGCAAAGTGTCCGCCACAAGGTTCATCATGACATGCCTTGAGGATCTCAGGCATCTCATCTTCCCGAACACATCTCCTAATGATAAAATCTGGACCTGTTTTGTATAACTCATTAGCAACCCATGAATATTTTGCACTTTCATAAATGATCTTTCTTTTGTCTCTTGCATTCATTATTGAAGGAAATTTCCCTGAAACTAAATAATTAGCAATGTCAACAAACCAAGGAGTCTGAGTAGAAATTGCAAAAAGATATTCATCAAGAAATTGATCTTCAACTGGAGTGTCATCTTTGATTTTTTGGAGTCTAGATAGGAAATCAGCTACTGTGTTTTGTTTTCCAGGCCTATCTAGAATGGTAATGTTGAATTCTTGTAAAAGAAATAACCATCTTATGACTCTGCCATTAGTAATTGATTTGTTCATTAAATATCTAATTGCTGAGTGATCTGTGTGAACAAAAGTTTCATAGCTTGTTATATAGTGTCTGAATTTGTTTATGGCATGAACAATAGCTAAAAACTCTTTTTCAGTTACAGTATAATTTAACTCTGAAGGAGTCAAATTTTTACTTGTATAGTAGATGGCATAAGGAATCAGGTCTTTTTGTCCCAATACTGCTCCTAAAGTTGTATCTGAGGCATTTGTTGAAATATGAAAAGGTAACTTCCAGTTAGGTCCCCTTAAAATAGGTGCTTCAGAAATTTTTGTTTTCAGGGTTTCAAAGGCTAACTGGCAATTAGGATTCCACTTGAATTCACAGTCCTTGGTAAGTAGTTTGAAAAGTGGAGATGCTATCTTGGTGAAGTTTTCTATAAACCTTCGATAATATCCTGTAAATCCGAGAAAACTCCTAACATATTTTTGACAACTTGGAATAGATAAGTTAGAGATGACTTCAACTTTTAACTCATCAACTCTAATCCCATCCCCTGAAATGTGATGTCCCAAAACAATTCCTTTAGTAAACATCATAAAACACTTCTCATGACTTAGTGAAAGATTTGTTTCTTTACATCTCTTTAAAAAAATTTCCAAGTTTACTAAAGCTTCTTCAAATGTGTTTCCATAAACTGTGAAATCATCCATATATACCTCTACACAATCATGTATTAGATCTGAAAAAATTCCTAGTACTGCCCTTTGAAATGTTGCAGGTGCATTGCATAATCCAAATGACAATACTCAGTAAGCATAGGTACCCCAAGGACAGGTAAATGTGGTTTTGTCTTGGTCCTCAAGTGCTACTTGAATTTGATTATAACCACTAAACCCATCTAGAAATGAGAAGTACTTTTTGCCAGCTAAGGTATCTAACACCTGATCTATGAAAGGTAAGGGAAAATGATCTTTAAGAGTAGATTTGTTTAATTCTCGGTAGTCAATACATACCCTCCATTTACCATTTTTCTTTGGCACAATTACCAAAGGAGAAACCCACTGACTATCTGAAATAGGATAGATAAAGTTGACATTCAACAATTTTTGCAATTCTTCTTTAACAATCTCCCTAAGATTTGGATTCATCCATCTTTGAGGTTGTCTAATTGGTTTACAATTTTCCTCTATGTAGATGTGATGAGTGCAAGTCTTGGGGCTTATCCCTTTCATATCAGTGTACTCCCATGCATATGCAGAAGAATGTCTCTGTAATATCTTGACTAGCTCTTCTTGTTGGGATTTCTCTAGGTTCTTGTTTATGTTTAAAGTTTTGCCTGGAAATATCTCAATTGTAGAGCTGCCAAATTTATCCATGGAATAGAGAGACATCTGTCTTGATGATAAAAACTCAATGTTGGATTCTTCTTGAAATTTTTCATGTTTGTATTCCGAAGAGGATTCAAAGTTTTCTAAAGTATTCAGAATTTGACTATCTTCACTAATTTCTGAAATTGTGAAGAGAGGTTGTAAGTCTTCTTCATCCTCTTTCCATTGAGTATCATCTAAATCTGTAATTGTCCTTGCTGGAGGATACAAAGTGAATTTCTTAGTTGAACTACCATCAGAGATGTACATATCACTGGATCTACAACTAATGAAAGCATCAGCTGTAGCTAACCAAGGTCTTCCTAATATAATAGGGTGTCCTCCTAGATTATTCTTAGGAGTTAGGATCATAAAATCCACAGGATACTCCCAAGAATCTAGGGACACTGGAATGTCTTCTATTACCCCATCAGGTTTGATCACATATCTGTCTGCTAATTGTAATAATGTGGGTGTAAAAAGAAGATTATGAAGTTTCAGTTTATCCATGATTTGTCTACTCATGATATTGATTGCTGCTCCTAAATCAATAAGTGTGTTTTGGATCTCAGTTCCATTGATGTGTATTTTGACAACTGGATTTCCTAGGTCTAGATACTTTGGAATAGCAATCTTACCCATCATTATATCTGCTATTTTTCCTGCCAGTTGAATTTTCTTTGTCTCTCTTATTCTTTTTCCTATTTTCTTCACGCTCAACTACTTTATTGTCTTCGCTAAGATTGGAATTTCCTTGATAGCTTGCAATAATGGGATCCTAATACAAACATTTATCAGCTCATATAGGAAATCATGATTAGGCACCATAATTTGTTTTTCTACACCTCTATCAATTTGTAATATTTCTGGAAAGGGAGGTGTAGAAGTGGATGTTGATGGCTGTTCTAATATAGGAGTTGAAATTATAGGTTTTTTTTGTTTTGATTTTTCAATGTTTGGGTCTTGGAAAGGTGTGCTCTCTTCAAGACTTTTATTCACTAGTAGAGAATCTTCCTCAGAGTTTTTTTGCTCTTGTATGATTACAGAAGGTTTCTTCTTTTCAAGTATTCTTCCAGACATAATTTGAACATCACTAAGGTCTAAAGGAGCAATCAAATAAGTTGGAAACTATTGGCCTTCTATCATGTATGTATTCTGAGGATTTTTATTGTTGGGTTTTCGTATGGGTTGGGCAGGCAACTGATTTGTTTTCTAAGGAAATGGTAATGGAAGTGGTGGATTTTGAGGATTTTGTTGAGGATTTTGTTGAAAATTCTGTTGAGGAGGGAAATGTGGATATGATGGATATTGATAGTACTGAGAGTATCTTCCATAGGGATTTTGTGCTCCTTGCGCCTAAGTTTGAGATTGATTTTGGAATTTGGGCCAAGGTTGCTGCCAAGAATTCCAATTTGGTGGGGGTTGATTATACATCTGATCATGGAATCCTTGTGTTTGAGGTCCTTGCCAGGGCCTTCTAGAGACAAAATTGAGAGATTCTGTGGAATTTGTAGATGTTTCTTCTTGAAAGACAGCTTTAAGACTAGGAAGTGAAGGAAAACTCTTGGTCTCATGTTTTTATGAAAAAATTACACAGGTCTCTACTACTTTTGCATCCAAAGGGCACTCTCTCAAGGCATGCTTCTTTCTACATTTGGGACAAAAGATTGCTAAGGCATCAGATTCAATTTTCTGCTTGTTTTGTAACTTAAGGGTGTTTATTTGTTCACTAATACTCTCCAAAATATCAGATTTGAATTCATCAAGCATATGTCCTATTTCTTCCCTACTTACTGTCCCAGAAGCAGATTTACTTGCCCTTGCAAAAGCAGGGTCTCTTGGTCCTTTTACAGTTTTAGATTTTCCTCTTGAAAGGTTGATACATAATTCAATTATTTCAGGTAATGTGAGCTGAGATATATCCCCTTTTCCCACCATGTTAAGTATATCTAGCCATTCATCCCTAATTGTCTTCAATAAGAGAGCTTTCAAAGTATCTTGATCTAGGATTTCCATTTTTTCCCTCTTGATGTTATAGTTAAACCTCTCCAACAAATCTTCCAAATTTTCATCCTCTTTTTGTAACATTTTAAACACTTCCTCCTTATGGTTGACTGGCATACATTAATCCAAATACCTCTCTAGAAATGCTTGTTTCATGTCGTCCCATGTCCTAATAGAACTGTTGATCAAACTCATAAACCATTTTAATGCTGCTCCTTTCAATGTTGAAGGGAATAGTTTAAGTTTTTGAGCATCTTGTAAGTAGTCATAGGTTCTACATAGGACTTCAAAATCAAATAGGAAGGTTTCAGGGTCTTTAGTTTTGAGTCCATAAAATTTTGGAAGGAGAGAGGATGAAATGTTTTTCATAGTTGCATTGATTTCTTCATGTACTATAGGAAACCCAAAAGAGCTTCCCATTTCTCTTCTACCTCTTCCTCTACCTCCTTCTCCTTCTGCACCTCTACCTCCTTCTCCTCTACCTCTACCTCTACCCCCTCCAAATAGTGTGTGTTCTCCATTAAAAATTCCTCCTCTCCCTTCTTCTGCCATAGTTGATTCTTCTGTGGAAGTTGAAAAATTTATGTCCCTGGCAGGGGTCTCAAGATCTTCTTCTAAGACAGGTTCAGTGGATAAAGTGGAAGGTATTTCTAATGGAATATCTGATCTTAAGTTCTCTGAAAGTCTAGGATCAGTAAAGGATGGAATGTGGGTTTGATTTGGAGGTGTGTTGGCTCTTGGTCTTGGTGAAACAAGTGGTGTTCTAGGAATCAAGCTTCTTCTTCTTATGAATCTACCCCTTGAGTCTCTTTCTCTACGCATTTCATTGTTTTTAGGAGGTAAGAAACAAGGCTACCTAGTTACACTTTCCCAGCAACGACGCCAAAATGTCTGCTCAACTTAGTGTTCCTAAATTGATGTCATAAATTTTCAACCAGGGCTAGTAAACTATTGAAAGTGAAGCAGTACCTATGCTTCAGGCATTCGTTTTCACTACATTGTGTTTAGGTAGTTTTTCCAATCTTTTTGATTTTGTGTTTTTATTATAAGAGGAAAAGAACTAAGTGTTGGTAAACAGAAGTTGTTGGTCACACTAAAACAAAGAAAAACCTATTCTAAACTATGTATTGCACTTGAGAACAAAAAGTTCAATACTTTAACAAGAAAAATATCTCATAGCATGAACTCAATAACTCATAACATGAACTTAGTCCAATTCATTCATCAGAAATATGTTGGAATAATTTGAGAAAAGAATAAGTTTAATGTAATGAGGTTCTTCTAAGTAAACAACAATCTACAATATCACAGAGAAAATCTCATCCATGGCTAGAAATTTGTTGGAACACATTTGGAAAAAGATAGTCTGCAACCTAGTGAAGAATTCTACTCTAAATTAACCTATGACACCGAAATTAATCCATTCCACAACTCAAAATATCACTGTTAAACCTCATTCAAGAATTAGAAATCTTTTTGAATAGCTTTGGAAAAGAGGCAGTTTGTGAATTTATGAGAAGTTGCAGAACAGTAAAGACTTCAAAATGACATTACCAATTCTTGTTCCTATGTTGATGATGTATTAGTAAAAAATAAGAACAGGAGTGGTTTTGTAAATAATGAAGGCCATCAATAATAACTTAACAACTAGAATACAACTGACTAATAAAAATAAAAATACAATGGATAAAACTGAACTAGAATGCAATCATTCTAACTTGAAATATAGTGAACAGAATTGAACTAGAGTTCCATTAACCTCTGGATTTTTACAACTAAATTAAAATGCAACTAATCACTGAAATACTACAGCTCTGTCTCATTCGGTGTTAGTGGTATTTTGGAACAATTCATAGAACAAGACTGGCTGTAACATGTGATGTAAATGAGCATAAAAACATAAAGTTCAAAAAACGCAACTAAGCTCTAAAACACCACATCTAAGTCTCATTTAGTGTTAGTGATATTTTGGAATAATTCGAGAGAACAAGACTAGCTGTAACAATTGATGTAATTGAGCACAAAAACGTAAAGTTCAGAAAAATGCAACTAATTCCTAGAATACTACAGTTATATCTCATTCAATGTTAGTGATATTTTGGAACAATTCATAAGAATACGACTGGTTGTAGCATCCAATGCAAGTGAGTATAAAACACAAAGTTTAGAAAATTTCTTAAGCTGGGAATGCAACAAGGCTAAAGTTACTTATCTAAACAATGTGCACAGAGCTTCTCGGGAAGTCGGGGTCCTCTACCACAATATTAGCATACAAATCTCCTCAATATTGCCTCATAGGTTGCAATAAAGTGGTACTTCTTTCATTAAAGGAAAATTATTTCAAAAACAGAATATTACGGTCTTTTGAGATCTAGCAACAAAACATCAATCTAGCTAGTTGTCTCTCAGTCTTCCAAGTCATTATTATAAAAGAAATAAATAAATACCCTTGATAAGAAACATGAACAAGTGTATTTTTCAATCAAAATCAAATTATAACTCTTATGGAAGCCTCGTACTTTGTTGGATACATCTGTAGAGTCCCTCTCCTGGTAGGAATATGCTTCTTGGCTTTGATCTCTTCCACGTGCATAACCACCTGTAACGTCTTGCTCAAACTTCGTAGAGAGAAATAAATGATGTGGGAGTGTTGTGGAATTCAAAAATATGTGTTTTTCCTTGAAGTGACACCTGTAACTTGTGAGAACATGAAGATAGCTGCGGAATAGGCGACTGGCTACAGAATGGTTGCATTTTGTAGCTGAGTCTAGTCAAAAATTACTACAACAACAAAACCATGAAAATATAGCAATTCAGTCATTGTATACATTCATAAAGTGACTTTAATCAATCCTATTGACCATTTAAGCCTGTAATTGATAAGGGAAAAAGGAAATGAAGTGAAATTTTGTGAAGGGAAAGGACATCTTTGGGGCTCAACATACCCCCACTGCAAAGTTTTTGCATGTCCTCATGCAATCAACTCATATATTCTGAGACTTCTGGTAGGACATCTAGGCTCCTTATTATGCTTTGCCTGATATTCAATGGCTTCTTAGGCTTCTTTATGACTAACTTGAATCTCAAATTTATAAGTGTCGTGCTCAACTTTTTGTTTTTCTTCTTCAATTTCTCACTAGCCTTGTACAATTTTTCCATTTGTATAGAGAGAGTTGTATTCATATCACGTTTTAGCTTAACCTGCTCCCTTAAAATGACATTCTCATTCTTGATATGCCTATTGAGTACTTCTAACTCATATTTATCTCTTCTTAGCATATCAATTGCAGATTCTAGTGGGCTAGTAGTTCTATCTCTACTTTCTGAGGCTCTCTTCTCCAATGTCTCAACATAATTATAAATTTGTTGTTGTGCTAGGTCTATCTCCGGAGATCCTTCATCAAGGTTCTCCTTGTACTGGTACTCAGGTGATCTAGCAGTTGGTGTCTCTTCATCCTCAATGTTTATAATTCTCATTTGTCTAACCCCTATTTTCTTCAATATACCTCTAAGCGTGTGGCTTCATCTTGGTTGAGCTGGTCCTTCACCTCTCTCCTTGGCATACCTTATTATCATCTTCTCCTTTTTAAGATGTTTATTAATTTCATTCAATTTCTCAGAAATTATCTCCTCACTGTCCTCTTGTATGGACTTACTAGTTTTAGTTTCAACAGCTTTGGAAATTTTCCTTCTCCTGCTTCTTCTTGTAATTTTGCCTTCAGATGGAGATTCCTTGGGTTCTTCAAAGTGATTCCTCACTAGAAACTCGTCCCAATTGTCTCCCACCTTTCTCAAATGATGTTCAATCAAGATTTTAACTAGGTCGTGGTGGTACAAAGTGGTTTCCAAGAATTGAACCCTCTTTTGAACATTATAGGCCATTCTCTTCAGACTATGAAGTAGGAAAAAGGGTAAATTGATTTCTTCATCTAAGAAATGAATCATTAGCCGAATATGATAAATATATAAGGTACCAAACCTTACCTCACAAGTTATAAACTTTTGTAAAATAAGCAACATATTCCGCCATTTATTCTTCAGTGCTGAGCTAGGAATGCCCTTCTTAAAAATGGAAACATCCATATCTGGTGTTTTAAGCATTTGCCTCCATGCCTCATTACGAAATTCCCTATTTTTGAACCATCGTTCTCCTTGCCCGGGTAACTGCGTTGCTTCTGCAATGAAAGCTTCTGTAATAGTGAATTTAACATCTCCTATTTCAACTTCTGCTCCATTGAAGGACCATGCAAATGTTTTAGTTACCTTTTTATGAAAACCATTGAATTTTTCCAAAAATTGTAACCACCCAGCCTGCTGTAGCATTTCTCTGATTTGTGGGTAACCCTCCAAGTATTTGGTTTCGACTGGTTCGGACCTTACTATTTGACCCATGGCTTCTCTTCTTAAACTTCAATTTACTACACTTCTATCCATAGTAAAAATGGCTGTTGAAGAGTTGTTTTTACCCCAAAGGTGCTTTCTCTATTTATACAGTAGGAATTAGCTACGAAAGGATGATATGAAGAGGTTATAGAATGAGTGAAATGTAGTGAGGGTGATTTACACGAATTAATGAGTTTGAGAGCCATCATGGGAGAAAATACCGCAGAAATATTTCGTGAGAAATTCAAAATCATCACTGAATACTTCGGCCTAGTGACGTGACTGATTAGGTCACTTCAGTACTTAACCGTTAAGGTTTAAATGATGATTTGATATGGCGGAGTGGAGGGGATTTTGTCCAAAGTTTTTATGATATTTTTTAATGGGAATGATCAACACGAATAATTACAACAAATTTTTGAATCATACATGACTTAACTATACTATAACTTTCATGTTCTGTCATCATAATAATTTTACAATCTTTACCTTTGCCTTTCCTTTAATTTTTGTAGTTTTGATATGATTTGTCTTCCTTTGAAAATCATTGATTCTTCAGTCTTCATAATTCCTTTGATTTTTCTTGTTGACATAGGTGTGCAGGGTTAATTTTCTATTGAACAAGTGTTGCTGGATAATTTCCTTCAAGATATCTAGCTGCAGAATGTCTAGCTGGTTGCAGAATGTCTGATTGGCTACAGAATGTACATGTAGGAACTTTGAAACATGGAATGGAATTTTGTATGAAATGGATCATGAAATATGTGGAATGGCTCAGGAGTGAAGCGAAATGTAATCGAATGAAATGAATCACAATTGTGAAGTGGAATGAACCATAAAAAGTGGTCTGCAACTCGTGATTTGTAATACTTAATCTGCAGAAAGAGATCAAATTTAGAACTCTGAGATGGAAATGAAATGGACCATGAAATGGAGTGAATGAAGTATGGATGAATGGAGTGAATGAAATATGAATGAATGGAGTGAGTGAAATATGAATGAATGGAGACATGATGTAGTGATACTTATGATTTTGTGATAGCTAATTGCAGAAAAAAAGAACAAATTTGAAAAGCTAAAGTGTCAAAAGGATTTTGATTTTCACTTTATCTTTTTTGTATAAACATGCTAATCAGTGATTAGTTTTCATGTTTATAATTTATTTATTTATTTATTTATTTGTTTTATTTTTTTATTTGAATTTAGAAAATTCAACTAAGTTGATGAAGAAGAAAAATTATTCTTCATTAACTTCACATTACTGTTTTCCTGGAATCTCTTGACAAATTCTTCTGTTGAAAGTGGCTTATGATACAACTTCAGTCTATGACCATTTACAAGAAAATTTACCTTCTCTTCATCTATTGTCCTGATTTTTATTGCTCTATTGTCAAAAATTCTCATAATTTCATATGGCCCAAGCCAATGTGTTTGGAATTTACCTTGAAAATCTTTGAACTTTGAATCAAACAAGAGGGCCCAGTCACCTTCTCTGAACTTCTTTTCCTTCATGTAATTATCATTCCATATAGTCCTTTGTTGTTGGAATATACTTGTTTTATAGACTGCATCTTGTCTGATCTCATCCAATTCATTAATCTTCTCTAATCTGTGCTTTTGTGCCTCTGTTAGATCAAGTCCTAGCTGAACTGTCATTTTAAAAGTTTGAATCTGAAACTCTATGGGAAACAAAACTTGTTTTCCATAAACATGTTCATAGGGAGTATGACCTGTTGTGCTTCTCCATGTAGTTCTATAGGCCCACAATGCTTCAGGAAGCCTGTCTGCCCAATATCTTCTATGTAAATGAATAGTCTTTGTTAGGATTCCTTCAATAAATTTATTGGGAGATTCCACTTGACCATTTGTTTTTGGATGATAGGGATTAGATTTTCTGTGTCTGATTTTGTACCTCTCCATCATTTGTTCGACTAAACTTGATGTGAATTGAGCTCCTTGATCTGTAACAATTTCCCTTGGGACACCAAAACGAGTAAAAATATCCTCAAAAATAAAATTAACTACAGATGCTTCAATAGCAGATAGTAATGGCTTGGCTTCTACCCATTTGGTAACATAATCAATGAAAAATAAGATATATTTCTTTTGTCTTGATGGAGGACTAATAGGTCCTACAAAATCTAAAGCCCATTTTTCAAAAGGTTCAATATGTACCTGAGGCTGCAATGGCATCTCACCTGAAGGAGAAGGTTTCCCTACCCTTTGGCAACTGTCACACCTTTTGACATACTCTTTAGCATCTTTAAAAAAGGATGCCCAATAGTATCCTAAATGAAGGATCTTATAAGATGTCCTCTTATCAGAAAGGTGTCCGCCACAAGGTTCATCATGACATGCCTTGAGGATCTCATGCATCTCATCTTCCCGAACACATCTTCTAATGATAAAATCTGGACCTGTTTTGTATAACTCATTAGCAACCCATGAATATTTTTCACTGTCATAAATGATCTTTCTTTTGTCTCTTGCATTCATTATTGAAGGAAATTTCCATGAAACTAAATAATTAGCAATGTTAGCAAACCAAGGAGTCTGAGTAGAAATTGCAAAAAGATATTCATCAGGGAATTGATCTTCAACTGGAGTGTTATCTTTGATTTTTTGGAGTCTAGATAGGAAATCAGCTATTGTGTTTTGTTTTCCAGGCCTATCTAGAATGGTAATGTTGAATTCTTGTAAAAGAAATAACCATCTTATGACTCTGCCATTAGTAAT
This sequence comes from Pinus albicaulis, assembly GCA_034641835.2. Taxonomy (NCBI): domain Eukaryota; kingdom Viridiplantae; phylum Streptophyta; class Pinopsida; order Pinales; family Pinaceae; genus Pinus; species Pinus albicaulis. The sequence continues at coordinate 814,440,479 of CM076584.1, forward strand.
TGATTTGTTCATCATATATCTAATTGCAGAGTTATCTATGTGAACAAAAGTTTCATAGCCTATTATATAGTGTCTGAATTTTTTTATGGCATGAAAAACAGCTAAAAAATCTTTTTCAGTTACAGTATAATTTAACTCTGAAGGAGTCAAATTTTTACTTTTATAGTAGATGGCATAAGGAATCAGGTATTTTTGTCCCAATACTGCTCCTAAAGCTGTATCTGAGGCATATGTTGAAATATGAAAAGGTAACTTCCAATTAGGTCCCCTTAAAGTAGGTGCTTCAGATATTTTTGTTTTCAGGGTTTCAAAGGCTAACTGGCAATCAATATTCCACTTGAATTCATAGTCCTTGGTAAGTAATTTGAAAAGTGGAGATGCTATCTTGGTGAAGTTTTCTATAAACCTTCGATAGTATCCTGTAAATCCGAGAAAACTCCTAACATCTTTTTGACAACTTGGAATAGATAAGTTAGAGATGAATTCAAATTTTGACTCATCAACTCTAATCCCATCCCCTGAAATGTGATGTCCCAAAACAATTCCTTCAGTAAACATCATAAAACACTTCTCATCTTAGTGAAATATTTTCTTCTTTACATCTCTTTAAAACTTTTTTCAAGTTTACTAAATCTTCTTCAAATGTGTTTCCATAAACTGTGAAATCATCCATATATACCTCTACACAATCATGTATTAGATCTGAAAAAATTCCTAGTACTTCCCTTTGAAATTTTGTAGGTGCATTGCATAATCCAAATGGAAATACTAGGTAAGCATAGGTACCCCAAGGACAGGTAAATGTGGTTTTGTCTTGATCTTCAAGTGCTACTTGAATTTGGTTATAACCACTGAACCCATCTAAAAATGAGAAGTACTTTTTTCCAACTAATGTATCTAACACCTGATCTATGAAAGGTAGGGAAAAATGATATTTAAGAGTAGATTTGTTTAATTCTCGGTAGTCAATACATACCCTCCATTTACCATTTTTATTTGGCACAATTACCAAAGGAGAAACCCACTAACTATTTGAAATGGGATAGATAAAGTTGGCATTTAACAATTTCTGTAATTCTTCTTTAACAATTTCCCTAAGATTTGGATTCATCTGTCTTTGAGGGTGTCTAATTGGTTTACAATTTTCCTCTATGTAGATGTGATGAGTGCAAGTCTTGGGGCTTATCCCTTTCATATCAGTGTACTCCCATGCATATGCAGAAGAATGTCTCTGTAATATCTTGACTAGCTCTTCTTGTTGAGATTTCTCTAGGTTCTTGTTTATGTTTAATGTATTGCCTGGAAATATCTCAATTGTAGAGCTGCCAAATTTATCCATGGAATAGAGAGACATCTGTCTTGATGATAAAAACTCAATGCTGGATTCTTCTTAAAATTGTTCATTTTGTATTCCGAAGAGGATTCAATGTTTTCTAGGGTATTCAAAATCTGGCTGTCTTCACTAATTTCTGAAATTGTGAAGAGAGGTTGTAATTCTTCTTCATCCTCTATCCATTGAGTATCATCTAATTCTATAATTTTTTTTGTTGGAGGATACAAGGTAAATTTCTTGGTTGAACTACCATCAGAGATGTACATATCACCGAATCTACCACTAATGAAAGCATCAACTGTAGCTAACCAAGGTCTTCCTAATATCATAGGATGCCCTCCTAGATTGCTCTTAGGACACTGGAATGTCTTCTATTACCCCATCAGGTTCAATCACAGATCTGTCTCCTAATTGTAATAATGTGGGTGTAAAAAGAAGATTAGTAAGTTTCAGTTTATCCATGATTTGTCTACTCATGATATTGATTGTTGCTCCTAAATCAATAAGTGTTTTTTGGATCTCAGTTCCATTGATGTGTATTTTGACAACTGGATTTCCTGGGTCTAGATACTTTGGAATAGAAATCTCACCCATCATGATATCTACTATTTTTCCTGCCAGTTGAATCTTCTTTGTCTCTCTTATTATTTTTCCCATTCTCTTCATGGTCAACTCCTTTATTGTCTTTGCTAAGATTGGAATTTCCTTGATAGCTTGCAATAATGGGATCTTAATACAAACATTTCTTAGCTCATCTAGGAAATCATGATTAGGCACCATAATTTGTTTTTCTACACCTTTATCAATTTGTAATATTTCTGGAAAGGGAGGTGTAGAAGTGGATGTTGATGGCTGTTCTAATATAGGAGTTGAAATTATTGGTTCTTTTTGTTTTGATTTTTCAATGTTTAGGTCTTGGAAAGGTGTGTTCTCTTCAAGACTTTTATTCACCAGTAGAGAATCTTCCTCAGAGTTTTTTTTCTCTTGTATGATTACAGAAGGTTTATTCTTTTCAAGTATTCTCCCAGACCTAAGTTGAACATCACTAAGGTCTAAAGGAGTAATCAAATAATTTGAAAAATGTTGGCCTTCTATCATGTATGTATTCTGAGGATTTTTATTGTTGGGTTTTGGTATGGGTTGGGCAGGAAACTGATTTGTTTTCTGAGGAAATGGTAATGGAAGTGGCGGATTTTGAGGATTTTGTTGAAAATTCTGTTGAGGAGGGAAATGTGGATATGATGGATATTGATAGTACTGAGAGTATCTTCCATAGGGATTTTGTGCTCCTTGCGCCTAAGTTTGAGATTGACTTTGGAATTGGGGCCAAGGTTGCTGCCAAGAATTCCAATTTGGTGGGGGTTGATTATATATCTGATCATGGAATCCTTGTGTTTGAGGTCCTTTCCAGGGTCTTCTAGAGACAAAATTGAGAGATTCTGTGGAATTTGTAGAGGTTTCTTCTTGAAAGACAAATTTAAGACCATAAAGTGAAGGAAAAATCTTGGTCTCATTTTTTTCTGAACAAATTACACAGGTCTCTACTACTTTTGCATCCAAAGGGCACTCTCTCAAGGCATGCTTCTTTCTACATTTGGGACAAAAGATTGCTAAGGCATCAGATTCAGTTTTCTGCTTGTTTTGTAACTTAAGGGTGTCTATTTGTTCACTAAGACTCCCAAAAATATCAGATTTGAATTCATCAAGCATATGTCCTATTTCTGCCCTACTTACTGTCCCAGAAGCAGATTTACTTGCCCTTGCAAGAGTAGGGTCTCTTGGTCCTTTTACAGTTTTAGATTTTCCTCTTGAAAGGTTGATACATAATTCAGCTATTTTAGGTAATTTGAGCTGAGATATACCCCCTTTTACCATCATGTTAATGATATCTAACCATTCATCCCTAATTGTCTTCAATAAGAGAGCTTTCAAAGTATCTTGATCTAAGTTTTCCATTTTTGCCCTCTTGATGTTATAGTTAAACCTCTCCAAAAAATCTTCCAAATTTTAACCTCTTTTTGTAACATTTTAAACACTTCCTCCTTATGGTTGACTGGCATACAGTAATCCAAATACCTCTCTAGAAATGCTTGTTTCATGTCTTTCCCTGTCCTAATAGAATTGTTGATCAAACTCATAAACCATTTTAATGCTGCTCCTTTCAATTTTGAAGGGAATAGTTTAAGTTTTTGAGCATCTTGTAAGTAGTCATAGGCTCTACATAGGACTTAAAATTCAAATAGGAAGGTTTCAGGGTCTTTAGTTTTGAGTCCATAAAATTTTGGAAGGAGAGAGGGTGAAATGTTTTTCATAGTTGCATTGGTTTCTTCATCTACTATAGGAAACCCAAAAGAGCTTCCCATTTCTCTTCTACCTCTTCCTCTGCCTCCTTCTCCTTCTGCACCTCTACCTCCTTCTCCTCTACCTCTACCTCTACCCCCTCCAAATAGTGTGTTCTCCATTAAAAACTCCTCCTCCCCCTTCTTCTGCCATATTTGATTCTTCTGTGGAAGTTGAAAAGTTTAAGTCCCTAGCAGGGGTTCCTGAATCTTCTTCTAAGACAGGTTCAGTGGGTAAAGTGGAAGGTCTTTCTAATGGAATATCTGATCTTAAGTCCTCTGGAAGTCTAGGATCAGTAAAGGATGGAATGTGGGTTTGAGTTGGAGGTGTGTTGGCTCTTGGTCTTGGTGAAACAAGTGGTGTTCTAGGAATCAAGCTTCTGCTTCTTATGAATCTACCCCTTGAGTCTCTTTATCTACGCATGTCATTGTTTTTGGGAGGTAAGAAACAAGGCTACCTAGTTACACTTCCCCATAAATGGCGCCAAAATTTCTTCTCAACTTAGTGTTCCTAAATTGATGTCATAAATTGTCAACCAGGGCTAGTAAACTATTGAAGTGAAGTGCACTATATGTGCCTAGGTATCTGTTTCTCACTACGTTGTGTTTAGTGTTTTTCCAATGTTTTTGATTTTGTGTTTTTATTCTAAGAGGAAAATAACTAAGTGTTGGTAAAGAGAAGTTGTTGGTCACACTAAAACAGAGCAAAACCTATTCTAAACTATGTATGGCACTTGAGAACAGAAAATGCAATACTTTAACAAGAAAAAGATCTCATAGCATGAACTCAGTAACTCATAACATGAACTTAGTCCAATTCATTCATCAGAAATATGTTGGAATAATTTGAGAAAAGGATAAGTTTAATGTAATGAGGTTCTTCTAAGTAAACAACAATCTACAATAATATCACAGAGAAAATCTCGTCCATGGCTAGAAATTTGTTGGAACACATTTGGAAAAACATAGTCTGCAACCTAGTGAAGAATTCTACTCTAAATTAACCTCTGACACCGAAATTAATCCATTCCTGTTAAACCTCATTCAACAATTAGAAATCTTTTGGAATAACTTTGGAAAAGAGGCAGTTTTTGAATTTATGAGAAGTTGCAGAACAGTCAAGACTTCAAAATGACATTACCAATTCTTGTTCCTATGATGATGATGTATTAGTAGAAATTAAGAATAGGAGTGGTTTTGTAAATAATGAAGGCCATCAAGTCTATCTTAACAACTAGAATACAACTGACTAATAAAACTAAAAATACAATGGATAAAACTGAACTAGAATGCAATCATTCAAACTTGAAATATAGTGAACAGAATTGAACTAGAGTGTCATTAACCTCCAAAGTTTTACAACTAAATTAAAATTCAACTAATCACTGAAATACTACAGCTCTGTCTCGTTCAGTGTTAGTGGTATTTTGGAACAATTCATAGAAAAATACTGGTTGTAACATGTGATGTAAATGAGCATAAAAACATAAAGTTCAAAAAACACAACTAAGCTCTAAAACACCACAGCTAAGTCTCATTCAGTGTTAGTGATATTTTGGAACAATTCGTAAGAATAATACTAGATGTAGCATCCAATGCAAGTGAGTATAAAACACAAAGTTCAGAAAATTGCTTAAGCTAGGAATGCAACAAGGCTAAAGTTACTTATCTAAACAATGTGCACAAAGCTTCTCAGACAGTAGGGACCCTCTTTCACCGGATTAGCATACAAATCTCCTCAGTATTTCCTTAGATCTTGCAATAAAGCGGTACTTCTTTCATTAAAGTAAAAGTATTTCAAAAACAGAGTATTACGGTCTTTTGAGATCTAGCAACGAAACATCAATCTAGCTAGTTGGCTCTCGGTCTTCCAAGTCATTCTTATAAAATAAATACATAACTACCCTTGAGAAGAAACAGGAACAAGTGTATTTTTCAATCAAAATCAAATTATAACTCCTATGGAAGCCTCGTACTTTGTTGGAGACATCTGTAGAGTCCCTCTCCTGGTAGGAATCTGCTTCTTGGCTTTGATCTCTTCTACGTGCATAACCACCTGTAACTTCTTGCTCAGACTTTGTAGAGAGCAATAAATGATGTGGGAGTGTTGTGGAATTCAACCATATGTTTTTTTCCTTGAAGTGACACCTGCAACCTGTCAGAACATGAAGATATATGCGGAATAGGCGACTAGCTACAGAATGGCTGCATTCTGTAGCTGAGTCTAGTCAAAAATTACTACAATAACAAAACCATGAAATTATAGTAAGTCAGTCATTGTATACATTCCTAAAGTGACTTTAATAAATCCTATTGACCATTTAAGCCTGTAATTGATAAGGGACAAAGGAAATGAAGTGAAATTTGGTGAAGGGAAATGAAATATTTGGGGCTCAACATGAAGCAGCAGTGGAGTTGCTACAATCAGTCTCCAAGTGGGAGATTGTTGGATGTGGAGCCTGATTATCTTGTTAACTTTGTATCATAGCATTGGACCCCTATACTTGAAATGGGGTGGCAACACCGCCCGTAAATTAATCGCTATCGCGGGGGGTCAAGGGGGGGCGGCAACGACTTTATGGAGCCCCCCCCCCCCCCTGGCGGGGGGTTTCGAGGGCAGCACCCCCGAAGATAAAAATAGATGTAAAATTTCCTTGTAAAAGTATAGAAATTTCTAGTCAATCTAGGTTGTTCATTAGGCGGATGATCTGACGGTAGAAGTTATGTTTAGTTTAGGGTTTTTTTCCCTGGAAGGCAACCCCTCGCTTTTATGAGGATATTGTATTTTGACTGTGTATTACATATGTATTCTCTGAGTGGGAAATTGATAGGGAGACTATGAGAGAGAACAGAGGATATTACAACAGATCTATTGTAGGTTTTGTCTCTTCATTTTGCTGGATAATAGAAAGGAAGGATTGGTTGTTCGGGGTGGACGTACCCCAAACTTGGTGAACCATGTATATCTGTGTCTCACTAGTTTTATGTGTTTTGTGTGCTTGTATTTTCCGCATATTTTATGTGTTGCATTGCTCTGTAATATATAATTTTCTAACAGATATCACAGATTTTATTAAATTTTCAACAAGTTATATAATAATCTTCCTACAGAAATAAAACCTCCTCAAGCTAATGCTAAGATAGTTTTTGTTGGGTACTTTGAGCCAGAATTCATATTCACCCTCAGAAAAATAAAGCTTGTTTCTATGGATTGGATCCAGGCGGATTATCTACAAGTAGAAGAAAACTTCTCTTCTACGGGAAATTTCAGGGGAAAATCAGATGAATAGTAAGGAGGAAAAATAATGAGAAAGAAACCACCTCAAATCAAGAAAGAGAGTCACATGAGTATAGAATAGAATAAATGAACAATTTAATCAAGAATATTTCTAACAATATGGTTAAGATTGAGTTATAAGCCAAAGTATCTCCTCCTCGATAAAATCAAATGGTTCCTAATCGATTTTTTCACCCTTAGTACAATAAGCCTCCCCTACATCTGTTTCAATGAGATAGAAAGGAGCAGCAATACAACATGCACTGCCCACTATACTTGGAAGGAGAATTAGAAGGGAAAATAGAGGAGATCATAGAAACTTAGGAGAATAATTTTTTGGCCTATTCTAATGATGAAGAAGGCGATCTTACTCTACAAGAATATGGGGAGGAACAAGATGTTCCCCTAGAAGAAAAGGAAATTGAAATTTACTGCAAGAAGTTCGTAGATTTCATGCAAGCTAAACTTCAAATAAATATGATCTTAGATCCTCTCGCAAAATAATGTGGGTGCAAGATCAAAATGATGAGTCAGTCTCAAATATCAAAACCCCTCCCCTCTCCCCAGATAAAGGAAAGAAACTACTAGAAGAAACAAATCACCAAAAGGCCACTACATCCAAATCTGTCGGCAAAGTGACCAATGCCCCAAAATTTGAGAATTCCTCCACCTCATTTCAAAATGTGGCTGATGAAAATGGGGACCACACTAAAATAATTCCATTTGAAAATGGACTTGTCATGTTTAACCTCAAAAAATAATTATAAAAAGTCAAGATCTAGGTGCCCCTTAGGGAACTATTGAATAAATCATCATATAAAGATAAAGTGTCTCAATTCATGCACCCTTCTGGTGTCCCTCCCTTGCTAGACAGTCTCAATATTCAAGAGGAATGACCCATGATTATTTTTTTACCTCATGTAAAAGAGTAAGATTCATGAACACCCTCGTTCTATGTGACTTTGTTAATACATGACCTCATGTTAAACAATTTCATGCTACACTAAGGAGCATCACGCAATATCCTGGCATTGTCTTTCATGGAGAAACTCAAGTTTCAGATTATGAGGTTGTTTAAAGATCTGTATTCATTTTACTCGAAGAGAGTAAAATTTTTGGGGATGATAAAATATATGGCGGTGAATTTGGCGCATATCCCTGCAAAGAGCATGGTGATGGATATAGTAGTAGTAGATATACCAGCTAGATTCGGTATGCTACTATCTATGTCATCGGGATCCAAAATTAGAGGTTCAATAATGTTGGACTTAACCTATGCCACTATTCCTATTTTTTGTGGGGACGAGAGGAGGTTGTAGTGAGAGTCAAGGTCCATGAAAATGGTTACCATAGTTGATGGTTTAACTAACTCTCTGGTATATGTTAAATATTTTGAATTCTCTTGCCTAATGTTGTAGGAATATGAATTGTTACTCCAAGAAACTAAGGCCCTCCATCGAAAATAGGTTACCGTGAAGAAGGAAGAAGCAAACAATATTTGGACCTTATAATTTGACAGAGCTTATAAAAGAGAAGGGAATGGGGTCGACGCTCTGTTGATACCCCTAGAAGGTTGCTTGATTCCTCTTTTTTTCAAGCTGGAATTCAAAGGCACAAATAATGTGGTAGAATAGGAAGCACTATTGCTAGTGTTATCTCTAAATTGGTACTGATGGGCTGCTCCACCAGACAACTTAGAGTAACTCTTTCAAACCATTTTTTGACTGAGGATTAGTCTCTTCATCTTGAGAGGGCTCTCTCAAATTCACTTATGATTTAATCAATTAGGATTCAAAGAGATGGCTAAATCTGTAATAAGTGCTTTAGTGTATTTTATTGTAGGTGAAAAATGAAATAATTTTCACTACCATTGATCTTATGGAGTCAATGTGAGGGAATTCGGTGACAAATGGATCTCTTTGTGGAAGCTGAGGCTTTTACTATTTCAATGAAAGGACAATACTAACACACAAAAATATTCAATATCTTAATGTTAAAATGAAGTCAGATTGTGCATAACATGAATTCTAAGTAATTCAACATCAAGATATTGGAAACAATATATTAAGTAACATAATACCTAATCTCATTGAAACACTCAAAGAATCTCACGTGAAGCAGAAACACAGTCACTGTATATTACTGATGATAAAAATTTACAATAGTGGTAGTTCAAATAACATTCTCCAACCCTTTCTCACTCGAAATTCTTCCTATTAATAAGATTTTGTTCATTAAATTGGATCTACCCATCTAGCTATATCATTGAACCATCATAATTGACACCTATCTTAACCATAAACTATATTCCTAGAACTGAAAAAGACACCTAAAAACTTATGACTTACAAGCCTATTAGGACTCTATCTTTCATATATTACATTCACTTATCTACAGAATAGGATAATTACATTGATCATGAACAAGTTCTCGAGTGGAAATCACCATAACCTAGACATAAATATACCCACTATATTTAGGAAATAACACCCCTACTTTTAAGCAAAAGATAAACATAACTTTTGATCATTGTCCTCATGTTGAGATGAATAGGTTACATCTTTGCCGAAGAGTGAATACCTATTGGAGTGTCACACTCACGCCTTTGAATGCCTCTATATGGTTGGATGCCCTTTAATACACTTTACAAACATCAAAATAAAATTGAAAACACTTCGCTGCAAAAACATAGTGCAATAGGCAATTTTGTAGTGTAGTTTGGTAGCAAATTAATTTCAGTCATCTAAGTCAAATTTTAGCATTTCCTTTTGATTGGTACATGTTTACTTGATAATATAAGCTAAATACAACTTTTTCCCTCCTTTGATTTCTAGCCAAAATGAAATTTGTCGTAAAAAGTATCCTATAGGAATTTTGTAGCGAAATATGGCCTCTAAGGTTGGGCTTCGCTACGAAATTGTCTAATTGGCTCAAAAACACAAAATTTTCATTTTCCTTCACCATTTCACCTTCCAAACTGAAAATGATTTTTCTTCAATACTGCAAAATTTGTCAAAAATGTTTATGCCAACTCTTCGAGCTTTGGGCACTCCATATTTAGCAGTAGAAGGCTGCATCTCCTCAGGCTCATTTATCACTTTGATTTTCAGCCCTCTTTTCTTCAATTATTCATGAACCATATCCATTTGGTCTTATAACTCTTTAACTTGTCCCTTAAGCATTTTTATTTCAGACTGTAACCACAAGTTTCTCTTGCTGGTGTTTTTCATTACACTCCTCAAAGGAAGTGTTTTTTCAACAACCTTTTGGAATTTGTCAGTGATTTATCATATTGGTTCAACTAATCATTCAATTTTTCTTCAAAATCTACCATCAGTTGTATATCTACCTTTGCCTTTTGTAGTTCTAACTTGACTTCAATGACCTCTTCTCTAGCCTCTCTTAATTACTCTTGCAATAGATGTACTTCAGTATTTTCCACCATCTTCTCCTTTCCCTTAATTTGCACAAAAACCTCTTTTGTTGCTAAATATAGGTCTCTGATGTCTTCTGTGATAGGTTGCTTTCCTTTGCCAACATTTTTTGTCATATTTTTTTCCATGACACTCGTTTCAAGTTGTAACCTAGTAATTGGTTTCCTTGGCTATAATATGAAACCTACATCTTCTCCTGCAAAATCTAACTTTTTAACAATCTTACCTTTATGTTTCTTCTCTTCATCCCCTTTAATTCCTTCTACTTGTACAATGGGATTCTCTTCTTGGAGGGTCTCTTCAATATTTCCCTTGGCAATGGTTTGGATTTTAGTTATCCTCCTACTACCATGCTTGCTAATTTCCTGTTTGTTTCTTGTAAGTGATGGTTGTGGGATATATGCCTCTGGTATAGGTTCTGCTTCAACATCCATTGGCTCCAAGATAGGCTCTGTCTCCTCTTCATTAACACCTTCTGTCACAGCTAGAGATGATTTTTGTCTTTGAAGTCTTCTTAGGTGCCACTGAATCAACCTCGTATCCACTAAGGAAAAGAAAAGATGCCCAATATCTGTTTAATTTATTCAATTCTTCCAGCACTAAGAGTTTAATTAGACCATGGTGAAAAAATGATGTCTCACTGCCTTCAAGCCTGGCTTGGAACTTATCAGAAATACTCCCTGAGCTCATAAGAAAAAAGAAATGAAGATCAAGGGGCTTCTTACCAGTGAAATGTAAAAAGATTCTGAAATGGTATAGATAAACCATATGAAACCTCCCCTCATAGGTAAAATATTTTTGGATCACAAACAAGAATTTAGAAGTATTTTCCTTCATAAAAATCCTTGGAATGCTAGAATCCATGTCAGATCCAATGTGTTCTAGTTTGAAAAATTCCTCATAGATCTACATTTTTAATTTGGTGGGATTGAACCACTCTTCAAATTTTCTTGGTATCTATGTAGCCTGAGAAATGGTATCAGGTGACACTGTGAAATCACTCCCACCTTCGAGGTTATACTTGTAAATTTTGCTGCAAAATACTTCGACATCTGGGCATGAAATCCTTGAAGATTTTGAGAAAACTGCAGACATCTGACATTTCTGAATGAATCCATGAAACTTGTGTCTTCATTTAATAGCTTGAGGTCAATAAGCCCGTATCTCAGACAATAACCTCCCTTATTTACCTTCTTCTTCTTTTCCATTCTGCTTTATAACCTTGTTGTCTCCCTAACTATGACAATTAGAAATAAAAACACAACACAGTAAGTTTCTTGCACTGTGAATCAACTCTTCAAAGATGATACTGGACTGATACATGCAAGGCTCGAACCATAGATGACAGAGAGATTCTTTGAAATGAACTTAAAAATTTCAATTTTAAATTTGGATAATGATGCGAAATGTGGGAATAAAATGTAATGATGAGGGTAACTACGATATTGCATGTTTGGGTGATCATGATAACTAATTGGGTGACCTCAACTTTACTATTGACCATTGGAATTTTGACACCTCACCATGCTATGTTTTTTTTGCAGAAAAACATGATTCCACAGCGAAGAGAGTTATAAACCTAAAAGATTCGCTACAGAAGTGTCAGGTGATTTCGTAGTGAAATCTTCCATTCTGCAGTTATATTCGCTACCGAATGGTGAAAAAGAACAAAGGTGGAATTTGTTTGATTTGAGATCATGCATGTGAAAACTAAGAGGAATGGAGTGGATTTGACTGACATGACATGAATCATGGGAGGTTTTAAACTTAGGGTAAGGTTTATTTCATGTGTTTTCCATCAATTTCATAAACTAATATGTTAAGACAAGATGAAACCTAAGTGAGTGACGTGAGTGACCCTATCGATGAAATTTTGAAAATTTATGTGTAATAACATTGGCTCCACTTGGGATGGTGTGCCCCTGTGGTATAGCAAAGAACTTGTAGTTCTAGTGCCTTCTTTAAAACAAAACAAAAATTTATGAAATTGATGAAGACTTCTTCAAATTCTTATGGACTTCTCCTCAGGTTCAAACATGATGATGAACTCATATTTATTATCAAAAAATCATAACAATAAATGAAATATATATAATGAAGTGAAATTCAGTAAAAGGAATTTAGAGGAATAGTGTTTTAGAAACCTGCCATTGACAGGTCCTCCTCTGTCAGAAATACTAAGAGCGGGGTGAATCAGTATTTCTTTTCAATTGTTATTTATTGCCAGCTAGATTCTTCACAATTAAAGACAGAGAGGTGTATAATAATAATATTAGGGATTAATAAGAACTTCAGTCCCCTTTTTAAATAATATTATACAATATATGAGTGAGGGCACCAACCCTTTTAATGAAATAGGCACCAAATTGGACTTTGATGAGGCTCCAACCTCTAGCGCTTTGACCCTATCTTCTCAAGGCACCAACCTTGTGCTTAGGAGCACCAACTCCAAGGACACCAATCCTTTTGTCTTATTTTAATAGAGAATGTGAATAGTGTTTACTTGAACATCCTTGACACAATTCTTCATTTTTTAATCTTCAATTCTTCATAATTTCTTCATTGTCCAACACCGAGCTCATTGTTCTTATGATTACAGAAGTACCCATTGGAAAGAGGTATGAAGTGTTCTTGATTAGACACCAAAAGTCTGAGCTTCAATAGGATAACACAGATCCGAGGAAGGTGTTAACTGTAGGTATTTTCATAAATCCGAGCCACAAGAGATGATCTTCCACAAGACAAGTCTGAGTTCTTCCCAACAACAAGCTCTGGTCCAAGTACCAAGCTACAAGCCTAGTTCGAGCCTCCAAGGGTGTTACAGATATCACACAATAAGTCTGAACTGTTTGTTGACTTATCTCCACAGGTCTGAAGTTTTGGGTTATCTGAGCCTTAACACAGGTCTGTGACAGTTGAAAGAGAATAGGTCCAAAGCTTTGTATCACTGATCCAAAGTCCTGTAGCATTTGCATTGCTTAAAAACTGGGTTGTTCTTCCCTTAAGGGTTCATGAGATGTGAACCTGTTCCCATTCTCTGTGCTTCACACTTTACTAAGCCGCAGTCCTTACATTTGCTAAGATAAGAACTAAAATTATTGGCTGAAACAAATGATTTTAACTTTATATTTATAGTGTTTTTTCATCTTTGAAAGGATGTGACTGTTGGGGAAAAGGGCCGACATGAGAGTGTGAGTGTAGGTCAGCTCAAAATTAATTAATTTTTTTTTTTTAACTTACAAATTCAGTATCTCATCAACCACTGGGAGTTTTAGGGCAAGTGAGGGCTTGTTAGAAGGAGGAAAAAATCATCTTCAGGATGTTCTAGGGCTCATTGTGATTGGCTGCCTCCAAGATGCCAAAATTCATTTTTCTTTGTAACTATCCTTAATTTTTGTGTGCCAAATGTGCATAGGACAATTCCTTCTCCATTTCTTGGCTTCTCCTTCATTTGTCTTCTCCATTTTTTGGCTTATCAATCATAGGGTCATACCATAATCATGTAGTACATATATGTCATCATGATAGTACCCAGCAAGCTCATGAAAGTATAGCATCATGTATTCAATTGTAGTGCAACATCATTAAGAGAACTTCAAATGATATCTTCCATGTTATCATTAATCTTTCAACCTTCATCAACCTGTTGCCATCAATGATAGCTTGGATTAAAAATCTCCCCCTTTTTCATTGGATGCCAATATTTTCCTTCTCTCCCCCTTTGACATCAATCGCAATGGGGTGCCAAAGTGCTCCCCTTGTCATGTTGCTCCCCCTAACATACGGCACCCGTGACATGTTGCTTGATTTAATGTGATGCAAGAGCAATGACCGCCATATTTTGGCGAAGATACTCAAATGCTTCTCATGGAAGGGGTTTTGTAAAGCTATCCACAATTTTCTCTTTTGTATTGACGTATTCCAACTTGATATTGTGTTCAGAAACTTGTTCACTGAGAAAGCGGTATTTGATTGGAATATGTTTGGTCCTTGAGTGCATCACCAGATTCTTTGAAAGAATGATGGCGCTAGTATTGTCATAAAAAATAGTAATTGGTTGCTTAGTTTCTATGTTGACATCCTTCAAGGCTTCCTTCATCCATAGAATTTGTGTACAGCAATCAGCAACAGCTATATATTTGGCTTTGGTTGTAGAAAGGGATATAGATGATTTATTTTTGCTGAGCCAAGATACAAGAAAATATCCCATAAAGAATGCATTTCCACTGGTACTTTTTCGATCATCCATTCTTCGGGCCCAATCAGTATCAGAGTAAGCTGTCACAATAAAAGTTGAACTCTTAGGATACCAAAGACTGAAATCAACCGTTCCTTTCAAATATTTTAGAACTATCTTCACAGCTGCTAGATGGGATTTTTTATGACTTGATTGAAATCTTGCTACCATTCCTACTGCTTGCATAATATCTAGTCTTGTAGTAGTTAAGTATAGGAGAGCTTCAATTATTGACTTGTAAAGAGTTGCATCTATGAGAGGGGTATATTCATCTTTGATTAATTTACAATCTCTAGTCATCGGTGTGCTCATAGGTGCACAATCTTCCATCCCATACCTTTTGAGCATGTCTTTAAGATATTTTTCTTGAGATATAAACATGCTTGCAAAGGTTTGAGATATTTGTAGCCCAAGAGAGTAAGACAACTCACCAATCATTGACATCTCTAATTTTTTGGATATATTTAGAGCAAATACATGGCTCATTTCTTCATCATTGCTAGCAAATATTAGATCATCAACATAAACGAGAGTGATCAGATGTTTTTCCTTGTCCATATTCATGTAGAGATTGCTACCTTCCACTCCCTTTTTGAAACCTTATTGTTGCAGATAGTGATCCAACATTGCATACCATGCTCTAGGGGCTTGTTTTAATCCATACAAGGCCCTTTTTAGTTTGCATACAAAGTATTTTCCTTCAGCAAGATCAAATCCTTTTGGTTGTTCCATGTAAACTTCATCCTTGAGATCTCCATTCAGGAATGTTGATTTTACATCCATTTGATAAACCTTGAATCCTTTTGAGCAAGTAAACGCTAAAAACATTCTTATGGCTTCCATTTGAGCTACTGGTGCAAAGGTTTCTTCGAAGTCAATTCCTTCGATTTGCGAGTATCATTTGCAGACAAGTCTGGCTTTATTTCTGATGATTTGTCCATCTTCATTCATCTTGTTTTTGAATACCCATTATGTTCCAATTATATTTTTATCTTTTGGGCGAGGTACCAGTTCCCAAGTCTCATTTTTTTTTATTTGAGATATTTCTTCTTCCATGGCCTTTATCCAATAAGGGTCTTTCCTTGCTTGAGAAAAATTTACAGGTTCTATTAAAGATAATAGAGCCACATCATCTTTTCTTGGGGTGCTTATCATCCTTCTTCGAGTTTGAATCCCTTCATCTATATTTTTGATGACCTATTCTTTTGGATGATGTCTTTGAATAAACTTGATCTTAGAGGGAGTTTGTGAAGATTCAATTTGAGGTTTACTTTTAGGTTCTCCATTTTCTTCTTCTTTTTCAGGTTCTTCTTCTTCACTTTGTTCAAAGAAAGGCTCAAATTCATGATCTTCAATTCTCTTTTCTAGAAGGCCTTCATGAATATTCATATCAATGCTTTCCACTATTCATCATAGATGATTGTTGTAACATTTGTAAGCTTTTCTCCTAGTGGAGTATCCAAGAAATATTCCTTTGTCAACTCTAGAATCAAATTTACCTGGTGAGTCATAATTTATTTTGATGAACCATTTGCTTCCAAAAACCTTGAAATATTTTACTGAAGCAGGTCTTCCTTTCCAAAATTCATAAGGAGTATTTTCATTATTTGGTCTTAGTTGAGTTCAATTTAAGGTATATACTACGGTTCCAACTGCTTCTCTCCAAAATTTTGGTTGCAAATCAGCCATTAGTAGCATTGTCCTTGGCATTCCTTGAATGGTTCGGTTCCTTTTTTAAACTACTCCATTTTTCTGGGGTGTCCTAACAATAGAGAGTTATCTTTTGATTCCATGCTCTTTACAACATTCATCAAATGTTTTTGGGGTGAATTCTCCTCCTCTATCCCTTTTAAGACATTTAATCTTAGAATCTTTCTCATTCTCAATGAGAGCCTTAAGATTCTTAAAACATTCAAATGCTTCAGATTTATATTTTATGAAATATATCCACATCATTCTAGTATAGTCATCAACAAATAGAGAAAAGTACCTTTCACCTTGAAGAGCTAGAGTTCTACTTGGCCCACACAAATCTGCATGAATGATTTCCAAAGGTTTTGATGTTGAGAACTCTTTAGTTTTGTGGCTAGTTCTAGTTTGCTTTCCATGTAGGCATGGGCCACATACAACTTGATTTGTCTTGCACATTTTAGGAATGTCCCTTACTTCTTCAATTTTGTTGATGTTGAATAGGTTATCAAAACTTGTATGCCCCAGTTTCATGTACCATAACCAAATTTCATTTGTTTGACTTAAGTAACATTTATCTTCTTGGATTCTATTGAGAATGTAAACATTATCTGATGTTCTTACTCCTTTTTCCAGAAGTTCTCCTGAGGATGAGTCTCTTGTTTCACAATTTTTTTCACTAAAGACAACATTATGTCCTTGGTCACAAATCTGGATAACACTTAAGAGATTGTGTTTGAGCTGTTCTACTAGCAAGGTATTTTGAGTCTTTCCTTGTTCATTGACAAGGGTAGCAGTTCCTTTTTCGATGATTTTAGCGGATCCACTTCCGAAGGATACATTTCCATTTTTCTTGTTCAATGAGATAAACTTCTTTTGGTCACCTATCATATGTCTTGAGAATCCACTATCCACGAACCAATGATTTTCTTCACTATGAGCACACAGAGCTAGGCCACATTTATCAATTTTGAGATTTACGCTTTTAGTTTTTTCCTTTTTGAGAGGGAAATTTTGTTCATTATGATCATAATTATCACATAATGAGCAAGATGGATCAAACTTAGCCAAAGGATCAAAGGAATTGTAAGTTTTGATTTTTCCTTGCTCTTTAGGACCACGTAGTTGGTTTGTTTGATTGTTAAATCTTGGTGCTTCATTCTTATGAGCCTTTCAATGCTTAGCTTGATGCCCAAAGTTTTTACAATAGTAACAATATCGAAGAAAAATAGTTTGATACCAGTTGTAGTATCCATAGCTTGAACCAACATTCTTCCTTGGAGTTGCTCTTTCTTCAATTCTTGGTTTTGAGATGGGATTTTGTTCCTGACGAGATGAATTTTCTTCTTTTGGATGGCAAGAGAGTATGTCAGCATAACTTCTAGAATTATTCTTTGTACTTGATGATTCTCCTTTGAAACCAATTCCAGACTTATCATGTTGAGTTTTTTGAGTATTAAGAATGTTGTCAAGAGCTAGAGAGATTTTCCAACTCCTTTTGAATTGCTCTAATTCCTTTCTTAGAGAAAATATTTCAGCTTCACGTTTTTCATAGATATAATCCTTCTCTTTTAGCTTAATGTTCAAAAAGTCTTCCCTTCTTTTTGCTTCCTCTTTTTCTATTTTGAGGAAAATTATCTTCTTTTTTAGATTCTCATTTTCTTCAATAGCACTCATTATCAAACTATCCCTGTTTCTTTCATCTTCCAGTTCTGAGTCATCATCATTTGTAAATGCCATGAATAATGTTTCTTTGCTTCCAACATAATTACTTTCCTCATCTAATTCATCATCACTTCCTTTGTGATGACGCATATTTCTAGTTGATTTCTTTTTTATGACTACAAATTCATCTTCGTCAGACTCATCTTGTTTGGAGAAGAAGTTCTTATTAAACCCTTTCTTTTTATACATAATCCTTTTAGAGTCCTTTGCATCATCACTATCATGTTTATGAGGACATTTTGCAGCATAATGACCTATTCTTCCACAATTGAAAAAAATAAGAGGGTACTTACCTTTTAGCTTAGATCCCCTTTTCAGTCTTTGTATAAATTGAGCTAATTCATTTTTAGTATCAAATTCATCGTTGTCGCAATTCCATCCTTTTCCTTCTTTTGTAAATCTTGAGGCTTTGACGACTGCTTCTTTGAAATTTGGACTCCCTTTCCTCATCTCATAGGAAATGAGAATTCCATGAAGTTCATCCATATTTAGAGTATCTAGGACCTTCATTTCTTCTATGGCACTTACTTTGGAGTCAAATCTGTCAGGAAGTGATCTCAGGATTTTTTTAACAATGGTGCTTTCTTCAACATTTTCTCCTAGTCCTTTAAGAGAGTTAACTACTTCAGCTACTCAGAGGAAGTATGATGCAATATATTCTTCATCATCCATTTTTTGACTCTCTAATTTTCTTCTATAGGTTTGAAGCTTTTCCTTCTTAAATTATCATATAGAGAAACCAACTTATCCCATAATTCTTTGGCTGAGTCACAATTCATGACTTTCGTAAATTCAAAATCGGTAATTCCACTAGTGATGGAATTTAAAGCTTTGGCATTAGCAATGTAGGCTTTTATTTAATCTGGATCAATTGAAAGACCAGAGGGAGTAAAGTACCCATCCAAAATAGAGTGCCATACTTTAGGGCGAAGAGACATTAGATAGTAGGACATCCTCTTTTTTCCAAAAACTAAAATTTGTTCCATCAAAGATAGGTAATTTCCCTGTTGCTTCCATGTTCTTCATTGTGCCTAAGTATCCTTCTTCCAGCTATTAGGTTAATAATGACGAAGCTGGCTCTGATACAAATTTTTGGAAATACTGAGAGGGGGTGAATCAGTATTTCTTTTCAATTTTTATTTATTTCCAGTTAGATTCTTCACAATTAAAGAGAGAGAGGTGTATAATAATAATAATATTAGGTATTAATAAGAACTTCAATCCTCTTTTTAAATAATAGTATACAATAGATGAGTGAGGGCACCAACCATTTTAATGAAACAGGCACCAACCTATTGCCAAGCACCAACTTGGACTTTGATGAGGCTCCAACCTCTAGCGCTTTAACCCTATCTTCTCAAGGCACCAACCTTGTGTTTAGGAGCACCAACTCCAAGGACACCAATCCTTTTGTCTTCTTTTAATAGAGAATGTGAATAGTGTTTACTTGAACATCCTTGACACAATTCTTCACTGTTTAATCTTCAATTCTTCATAATTTCCTCATTGTCCAACACTGAGCTCATTTTTTATATGATTACAGATGTACCCATTGTAAAGAGGTATGAACTATTCTTGACTAGACACCAAAAGTCCGAGATTCAATAGGCTAACAGAGATCCAAAGAAGGTGTTAATTGTAGGTCTGTTCATAAATCCGAGCCACAAGAGATGATCTTCCACAATACAAGTCTGAGTTCTTCCCAAAAACAAGTTCTGGTCCAAGTACCAAGCTACAAGCTTGGTTCGAGCCTCCAAGAGTGTTACAGCTATCACACAATAAATCTAAACTGTTTGTTGACTTATCTCCATAGGTCTGAAATTTTGGGTTATCTGAGCCTTAACACAGGTCTGTGAGAGTCCAAAGAGAATAGGTCCAAAGCTCTGTATCACTGATCCAAAGTCTTGTAGCATTTGCGCTGCTTGAAAACTAGGTTGTTCTTCCCTTAAGGGTTTAGGACATCTGAACATGTTCCCTTTCTCTGTGCTTCACACTTTACCAAGCCACAGTCCTTACATTAGCTGAGATAATCACCGAAATTATTGGCTGAAACAAATGAGTCTACCTTTATATTTATAGTGGCTTTTCATATTTGAAAGGACGTGTCTGTTGGGGAAAAGGGTTGACATGAGAGTGTGAGTGTAGGCCGGCTCACAATTAATTAATTTCTTGTTTTAAATTAAAAATTCAGTATTTCATCAACCACTGGGAGTTTTACGGCAAGTGAGCGCTTGTTAGAAAGAGGAAAAAATCCTCTTCAATATGGTCTAGGTCTCATTGTGATTGGCTGCCTCCAAGATGCTAAAACTCATTTTTCTTTGTAATTGTCCTTAGTTTTTGTGTGCAAAAAGTGCATAGGATAGAATGCCTTCTCCATTGCTTGGCTTCTCCTTCATTTGTCTTCTCCATTGTTTGGTTTATCAATCATAGGGTCATAGCGTCATCATGTAGGACATATATGTCATCGTGATAGTACCCAACAAGGTCATGAAAGTATATAATCATGTATTCAATAGTAGTGCAACATCATTAGGAGAAATTCAAATCATATCTTCCATGTTATCATTAAATCTTTCAACCTTCATCAACCTGTTGCCATCAATGAAAACTTGGATTAACATCATCCACACAGTTGTCCATCCATCTCCTAAAGCATAAAAATGTTGTTTCCATGATATGAAGCTATCAAAAAAGGCCCCTTCCAGATGTTCTCAAACTTTCCATGCCTCCCCTTTTCTTCAGTTATGGCTTCTCATTGAAGAAATACATCTTGGATCTGGAAAATTTCCTCTTTATATTTTATGTAAAATGTTTTCCTCACTATGTTTTGTGATTGTTGATGGTTTTCATACACCTCTTCTCTTTTCTCTTGTAGAGCTATAGGTTTGTTTATCCTCCTTTGGATAACATTTATCTCCTCTTCAATTCCTTGCAACAGTTTCATTACCAAAACTCCCAAAGAAGTGGGAAAAACAGCTTCAGCTGCATACACTAATTCATAGGGAGAGGTACCAATCGATCGCTTTGTGAAAAATCTATCAACCCACAGAGAAAAATTAAAATTTAGATGCCATGATATTTTGTTTTCTTGTAGCACCTTTTTGATGATCCTCACTTTTCTTTTATTGGATGATTTTGTAAGACCATTACCTTGAGGGTAATATTCTATTGAATGTGCAACTGTAATATGATAGTGATGACAAAAGATAATTAAATTTTTGGATTTAAAATCCTGTGCATTATCAGTAATAATTTTCATTGGACAACCAAACATGGAAAAAATATTGTTCTCCAAGAATTGAATGATGACTCAGTGAGTGGCCTGCCTTGTTTGGATTGCTTCGATCCACTTAGTGAAATAATTTGTGGCTGTCAAAATACAGCGATGCTTCCTTCAAGATGTTGCGTGTATTTCACCAATGAAGTCTATCCCCCATTACTGGAAAGGAGCTTCAACATATATCGACATCAAAGGTAAAGGAATCAACTTCTTTTTACCATCAAAAGCTTGGCATTCGTGGCATGCATCGATCTTCTTGTAGATGTCCTTAAACATAGTACGTCAATAATACCCTACCCTGAGTATATTCTTGGCTGTAGCTTTATAGTAATGGTGTCCTCCACAATCTAGCTTATGTAACTCTTCAATGACTTTTTCAGCCTCATATTCCAGCAAACAATAGAATAATTCCATCGGTATCTTTCCAATGCAAATTCTTATTCAAAATGTAGTATCTCAATGATTTCAGCTTTACAAACCTAGATTTGGACTTAATCAACTAAGGAGGATATTTTTGATGATGTAGGATAAATATTACATCTCTGTACGATTCAGACAAGATGAATCTCTCTTCAGCAGGGACTAATTCCACTTCTTCTTATGTCAGCTCTGAAATTTCTGCAATGAAATTCATGTTAAGACATTCAAAATTTGACTGTGCCACCAGTTTTTATAATCCATGTCTTTTCACCAAATCATTAGGCTTAATTCCTATGTCATACTCTAGAAAAGTGGTGATCCATTTCCCTCTTTTTCCATGAGGATCATCTTGTGTCAAAATATATTTAACCATAGTGTTAGGCTCAAATGTAATAATATGAGAATGCAAAATGTAAATTCAGAAATATTTAAGAGATTTGACTGAAAAATATGCATGTTTCTCCAAGATATTATACTTCAATTCAGATTTCACAAGAGTTCTACTGAAAAATGAAATAGACTGCTCACCACCTTTCTGCCCTTTCTGCAATAAAACTCCAACAATGGTATTTTCAGAAGAAAATGTGAAAACCAGAAATTCACTTGAGAAGTTGGGACTTATAAGCACTAGGGCTTGAGTGAGGGATTTGTTTATCTCTTAAAATGATTTATTATCTTAAACAATCCATTTAATATCATATCCCTTCTTTAAAATCTTAGTAATGTCCTTGAAAATCTCAACAAAGTTTGGGATAAACCTTCTAACAAAATTTACTTTTCCAGGAAAAGACTGAATCTCCTTGCTATTCCATGGCAGGTCTATCTTTTGAATTCCGCTGACTCTATCAGGATAAATATTTATCCAATATTTGGATATAATATTTCCTAGAAATTTTCCAGAAGTTAGAGAAAAAATACTTTTAGTGGGATTAAGAGATATACCGAATTTTCTGCATTTGTGCAGAATTTTCTCCAAATGCTTCAAGTGATATTCCTCCTTTCTTGAAAACACAGTTATGTCATTCAAATAGACCAAAACGGATTTGTTTTCTCCTCAGAAAAATTAATATCCATTTCTCTCTGAAAGGTTGCCCTTGCATTCATCAAACCAAAAGGAAACTTGGCATACATGGATGTTCTCATGGAATGGAAAAGGTAGTTTTCTCCTGATCTTATGGATGTACCAATATCTGATTGTAACTTGAAAATCCATCAAGCATGGAAAGTCTTTGAGTGCCAAAAATATTCTGCAAAATATGATCCATCTTGGGAAGAGGGTAGAATTCCTTCAAAGAAGCCTTGTTCATATTTCTGAAGTCAATACAAATTCTAATCTCACCACTCTTCTTTCTGATAGGTACTAGACTAGCAAGCCATATTGAAAACCTTATAGGGACAATGATGTTTTCATCAAAAAATTTCTTAATATCTTTCTCAATCAAAGGCATGAGAAAATGATTAATTCTTCTCAACTTCTGTTAGAAATATTTTTCATTCTATTTGATGGGAATAATATGTTGTATAATGCTAGGATCATACCTTTTCAGATCAACATAGCTCCATGCAAAAACATCAATATATTTTTTCATCATATCCACATACTTCTGTCTCATCTCCATAGAAATAAACTTAGAAAGTTTGACCATTTCAATTTTTGTTGTTGTACAAATATTGCAAGTCTCTACCTTCTCATCATCAACCTTCATTCTAGGAGACTTGAAAACATCATTTTGATCAAAAAAAAATTCAAGGGGAATAAGGCCCTTTGGGATACAATTGTTTTTCAGCTGCAATACTTCAGGATTGACCTTAGTTTCAACAAACATATTTTGTTGATCCACTTGGATGTTCTCAAATTCCTCCTTCAATTACAAGGAAATTTTTTCCTTGTTGATCATTCTCAAACATTTGCCAATGAATGATGTTATCAGGTATTTTTGGCCTATGTCTAACCTCAACCTGATATTTCTCAGTAGAATGTGTATGGATGATAAATAACCTTGCAGAGACAACTAGAGATTCAAGTAATTAATATTGGTTTCTATTTTTCACAATGAAAGCATATTCTTGAAAATTTTCAAGCATTTCCATGATAAAATTTTTGTATGCCCTCATTATTACATCTTTGGTTTGATATGACCCTTCAACTTGTTTAATCACTAAATTTGAATCTCCACACACTGATATCTTTTTGGCACCTAGTTTTTTTCAAAATTTCTAGACCTAAAAACAATGATTCATATTCTTCCTGAGTGTTTGTGCAATCAAAGTTAAGTTTGAAATAGTAAAACTTACATTAATCATTAGGAGTAGTGATCCATATCCCTGCTCCAACCCACTCTCTTCTAGTAGAGCCATCAAAGTGTAAAAACCACCAAACTTCTCCTTTTTCCTCAACACATCCCTAATTTTTTTCTTGTTTATTTTATGTTTTTCTTCATCTTTTGCCTCATCAGTGAGTTCATTGAATAAAATTGAGGACCCCAATTCAGTTTCAACTACATAAATTGGAAAATTTTGAGGCTTATCCTTACTAGTCACCATGTATGCCATCCTAATTTCTGTATGCAGCCTCCTTTTCTCACCAAAAACTGGAATGGTAGCATATGTCAAATCCATCTACATAGTCCCTTTAATTTTGGTTGCCCAATATTTGGATAAAATCATACCAAAATTTGGAGGAATGTCAACTAATACTATTTCCATCACCACTGTTTTAGCAGGTACTTGTGTTAGGCCTAGAACGACATCTTTAATAATACCTAGGGATTGAACTCTCTTGGATTCAAAAGAAAATAGATATTTGTAAGGTCTATTAATTTCTAAACCCATTCTCTGGATGATAACCTTAGGCATGAGGTTGTGGGAAGCACCTGAGTCCAACATGACATTGTGAAAAGCCATATCATGAATATTTAGACTCACATAAAAAGGAGGAACCTCTTCATTTGTTCATCTTCTACCCTCGGTCCCAGGAAAATGTTGGGATGGTCTTCTTCTATATTTAGGATGTCTAAAGGTCATGGCTGAGAATTTGACATATTGAAATTTTTTCTTCTATATTCAGTGACCTTGATAATTTCTCCAAAGCTGACATAAATTTTGATTTTGGAGATCTCATTTTCTAAACTGAAAGTAGATGAGGTTTTTTCAACTTCTTTGGAAGGAGGTAGAGGTGGTGGATCCTTATTTGGCTCAACTGGTTTAGGAACATTTTTCTTTGGCTGATATTTGTTTGTGGTAATGGGGACATTCCTATTTCTCAAATTGTATTGTTTCTGCATTTAAAAAATGGCACGTTGATAAACCTTTAGGTAATCATATTGTCCCTCATTCTTCTCCAAAACATGACTAGACTCATCATGTTCATCTTTAGTTAGAAACATCCTAGAAATGTCTTCATCTAAGAAATGAATAATATCCTCTTGGAAGTTAGGTTGAGCTTCCTCTTCATTAAGAAAATTATGTTGAAAGGGAGGCCTCACTTGCGTGTTAGGCTGATTTCTGTTTTCTCTTTTTCTTTGCTAATTTCGAGGCCTCCTAAATTATGGGTTTATGATGTGTGCATATTTTTTTGTAGGAGGCAAAGGAGTGGCTCCAAGAACAATTCTATCCATGATTTTTTCCATGGTCTTCATCATGGAATCAAATTTAGCATATGAGGATGAAGCCTCCTCCTCTTCTTTCAATTTTTATTTGCCCATCTTAGATCTCTTGGCAGCTGCCATGTTTACCTCCACTTTCACTGCATCATTCTGCATTTCTGCTAGAGAAGTAGACTCTCTTTCTCTTAACAAGATGGAAAAATCATAATAAAATGCCTATGCATAGTTTAATTGAGCATCTCCTGGAGGAGGTTTAAAATGGGCAGGTATGGAGTTATAGACCTTGTTAAACCTCTTAGAAAAGTCTTGAACAAATTCATCTAAGTCACTTTTCAAATTCTTATATTCTGTCACGGCTTGTACTGGATTCACCTTACTCCCCCACTTAGTCAAAAAAATATCTTCTAGGTGGTCCCAATTCTGCAAAATTTCTAGAGCTAAGGCCTTAAACCATTTTCTTACTTTGCCACTGAAACTATTATTGAAAATGCAACAAGATGATGGAGCTTACTGAAATGAAGTCGCCTTCACTAAGTGGGCCCATAGGCTATTTTTGGCGCAAAGTCTATTTTTAGACATATGGATCATGGTCTATGAGTTGCAGGATGCTATTTATGGATGATTGGTCGAGTTGGTAAAAATAGATGGACCTCTATTTTTAGACATTGGGCGGTTTCTATTTTTAGACTGTCGGGCTAAAAATAGAACAGTTAAATATTATTAACCCTTAATAATATTTAGACTATAAACATTATCTTATCCTCTTGGAGCACTTCAGTTTGATGCTTGGATGTGGCACATGCAGCTGACAGAAGGAAATACGCTTTTCCTAAGGGTTAGTTGAGCTATTGCATTGTTGACTTCAGTTAGAACTCATGTGGCAGAGTTTGGTGGAGTTGATGAGACAGTTGGTGGAGTTGTGTTCTGTTTAACTTAGTTGAACTAGTTGTATTTAGCCTAACTGAAAAATACACTAGTGATGAGTGGTGTGAATTAATTATTAATTAATTCACTAATTATTAACTCATAAATCAACTAAAGAACACATCAGTTAACTGCAATGCATGGACAGTTCAGTGGAGACCAATGTTAGAGGTGGGTGAAAGGGTGAGTGTGACTATCAGTTGTGACTATACTTGTGCATGAGATTTGCACACACATTGATGGAGATTTCAAATGAGGATTGCGCAGTTGGAGCTAGTGGGATTTGAACTTGGATCTCATCATTAATCAACTTGGATTGCGCAGTAGAGGCAGGCAGACTTGTGAAGGAGATTTGAACCTGCGACTAGTTCACTTTCCATACTAGTTTTGTGTGTAGCATTGAGATAGTGCTAAGAGCTGTGAGAGCTTTGTGCTATGTATTGTTACATGTTCTATATCATTATAAAATACAGATATTTGGGGGTTTTTAGATATTTCTTTCCCCATTACATCTTGTGTTGATATGTGTTCTTGATTATGTTTTAATGAGCGCATGCGACTGCTTTCTATTTCCGCATATTGATGATCAATTGTAGAAGAGGTTATGTATTATGCATGAAGCTTAAATAGTGTGTAATCAAGATAATATCAATGAATAGTTCAGCTATTATTCAAATTTCTACAACTATGATAAAAAAATATGAGTTTTACATCCTCATTGTCTACCTCCTATCTGTCAATGAAATCATTAAATTGATTCAGATGTTCCTCAGCTGATATTTCCTATTCACTCTAAAAAAAATTAATTCTAGTTGAGTATCCATCTGGGAGGTCATGAAGAATAGTAGGGAGGACAAGTGGAGCATATCTTGCAATTCCAATAGGAGGAGGAGGAGGAACAATTCCAGCCATGATGATAGGAACTATGGTATGTGGAAGGAAAATATATGAGGATAAAATATGATTTTTGGAAAACACAGTAGGTGAGGTTGAATTGTTAGGAGATGGTGTAGATGGTATTTGAAGTCTAGATATGAATGAAATCCATTCAAGAAAAGGTATACCAATTTTTATCTTAAAAAAAAAATTCAAATTGATTTAACTCTTTTAAATTTTCAAAATAATTCCTCTCTAACAACATCTATGATGTGACTGTTTTCCAAAATTCTTCTTTTCCTCCTTAGATACTAGGAATGACATGTCAATACCTAGTCTTTGTAGTTCTAGCATTATGTCAGTCAGTTCGTTTTCAGTCTTATACCTAAACAATACTTCTTCAATTTTATCATCAAATTTCCTATCTTCAGGACTTCGAATAATTTGAGACGGCAAAGCTCTCGAATGTGATGAAATACTTGATTTTGAAGACCTCCTTCTAATGCCTCTGAGGATCCTTCTGGATTATCCACAATTTTAGGTGGGTTAGGATATTGATTTCTCCTTGTGTATCTCTTTCTCGAAGCCACCTTTAAGCATGAAGATCTTTAGTGGAGTCACCAAGGTAGTTTCTTCAGCCTTGAAATGTTCTGAGCTCCTCCTACCTCCAAAAGTTCATCTTCAAACTCCCGACAGACTCCCCAAAATGTTATCTCTAAATTTGTACTGATGGTTTGCTCCACCAAACAACTTAGAGTAACTCTTTCAAACCATATTTTGACTGAGGATTAGCCTCTTCAGCCTGAGAGGGCCCTCTCAAGTTCACTTATGATTTACTCAATTAGGATTCAATGAGATGTGTAACTCTATGGTAAGTGTTTTAATGTATTTGGTTGCAGGTGAAAAATGGAATAGGTTTCACTACCATTAGGATTATGGAGTCAGTGTGAGGGAATTCAATGACAAATGGATCTACTTGTGGAAGCTGAGGCCTTTACTGTTTCAATGAAAGGACAATACTAACACACAGAAATATTCAATAGCTTAATGTTAAAAGGAAGTCAGAGCATGCATAACATGAATTCTAAGTAATTCAACATCAAGATATTGGAAACAGGATATTAAGAAACATAGGGCATAAGCTCATTGAAACACTCAAAGAATCTCAAGTGAAGTAGAAGCACAGTCACTGCATATTACTGATGATAAAAATTTACAATAGTGGTAGTATCAAATAACATTCTCCAACACTTTCTCATTCAAAATTTTGTCTATTAATAGGATTTTTTTCATTACATTACATCTGCCCATCTAGCTAGATCACCGAACCATCATCTTTGACACCTATATTAACCATAAAATATATTCCTGGCACTCAAAAAGGCACCTAATAACTTAAGACTTACAATCCTATTAGGACTCTATATTCATTTATTACATTCACTTATTTGCAGAATAGGATAATTACATTTATCATTACCAAGTGCCCGAGTTGCACTGACCATAACCTAGACATAAATATACCCATTATATTTAGGAACTAAAACCCATACTTTTAAGGAGAAGATAAACATAACTTTTGATCATTGTCCTCATGCTGAGCTGGATAGGTCCCATATTTGTCAAAGAGTGAATCCATACTGGAGTGTCCCACTACCACCTTTGAATGCCTCTATGTGGTTTGCTTCCCTTTAATATGCTTTCCAGACATCAAAATACAACTAAAAAAAATTCGCTTAAAAAATAGAGTGCAATAGGAAATTTCATAGTGTAGTTTGGTAGAAAATTCATTTGAGCCATCTAAGTAACCTTTTAGCCTCTCTTACTGATTGGGATATGTTTTCTTGATAATATAAGATAAATACAACTTTTTTGATCCTTTGATTTTCAACCAAAATTATATTTGTAGTAAAAAGTATCCTATAGGGATTTCGTATCGAAATCTAGCCTTGAGGCCTGGGCTTCACTACAAAATTACCCAATTGGCTAAAAAACACATAATTTTCATTTTTATTCACCACTTCACCTTCTAAACTGAAAATTATGTTTCTTTAATACTAAAAAATTTGTCAAAAATTTTTAGGCCAAATCTTCAAGCTTTCAACACTCCATCCTTAGTAATAGAAGGCTGCATCTCCTCACGCTCATTTATCACTTTGATTTTCAGCCCTCTTTTCTTCAATTCTTCATGAATCATCTCCATTTGGTCTTCTAGATCTTTAACATGTCCCTTAAGCTTTTTCCATTCAGGCTATAACCACAAGTTTCTCTTTCTGGTGTTTTTCATTACTCTCCTCAAAGGAAGTGTTCTTTTCAGCAACCTTTTTGAATTTGTCAGTGATTTATCATATTTTTTCAACTGATCATTTAATTGCTCTACAAAATCTTCCACCATTTTTTTGTCTACCTTGTCCTCTTGTAGTTCTAACTTTACTTCAATGACCTCTTCTATCGCCTTTCTTAACGGTTCCTGCAATACCTGTACTTTAGTATTTTCCACCATCTGCTCATTTCCCTTCCTTTGCACAAAATCCTCTTTTGTTGTTCGAGATAGGTCTATGATTTCTTTTGTGATAGACTTCTTGAATTTGTCAAAATTTTCTTTCATCTTGTTTTCCATGACACCCTTTTCAAGTTGTAACCTAGTAAGTGGTTTCTTTGGTTGGAATATGAAACTTGCATCTTCTCCTACAAAATCTAACTTTTTAACAGTCTTACCTTTATCTTTCTTCTTTTCGTCTCCTTCAATTTCTTCTTCTTGGACAATTGGAGTCTCTTCAAATTATAATGCTTGGAGGATGTCTTCAATATTTGAATTTGCAATGATTTGGCTTCTAGTTATCCTCCTGCTACCATGCTTGCTAATTTTTTGTTTGTTGCTTGTACATGATGGTTGTGAGATATTTTCCTTTGGTATAGATTCTTCTTCAAAATCCATTGGCTCCAAGATAGGCTCTTCCTCCTCTTCATTAACACCTTCTGTCATAGCTGCAGATGAATTAGTCTTTGGCTTTAAATTCTTCCTAGGTGTCACTGAATCAACCTCATATCCACTGAGGAAAAGGAAAGATGCCCAATCTTTGTTTAATTTCCTCAATTCTTCTAGCACTAAGAGTTGAATTAGACCATGGTGAAAAGTTGATGTCTCACTGCCTTCATCCTTGGCTTGTACCTTTTTAGACATCTTCCCTAATCTCCTAAAGGAAAATACAGGAATATTAAGTGGTTGATTATGAGTGAAATGTAAAAGGAGCCTGAAATGGTACAGGTAAACCGTATGAAACCTCCCTTCATCAGTAAAGTATTTATAGGTCACAAACAACAATTTAGAATAATTTTCCTTCATAAAACTCATTGGAGTACCAGATTCTATGTCAGCTCCAATGTGTTCTAGTTTGAAAAATCCCTCACAACTTTGCATTTTTAATTTTTTGGCTTTGAACCACTCTTCACCTTCTCTTGGTATCTCTGTAGCCTGAGAAATGGTATCAGGTGACATTGTGAAATTTAAAACTCCCACCTTCAAGGTTGTACCTGTAAATTTTACTGCAAAATCCTTTGATATATGGGCATGAAATCCTTGAATATTTTAAAAGAACTGCAGAAATCCAACATTTATGAATGCATCCATGAAACTTGGGTCTTCATTTAATTTCTTGAGGTCAATAGACTTGTATCTCACATAAGAACGTCCCTTGTTCACCTTCTTCTTCATTTCCATTTTTCTTTATAACCTCGTTGTCTCCCTAACTGTGACACCCACATATAAAAACAATAGACAAAACGCTCCTTGCAGTGTGAATGAGCTCTTCAAAGATGATACTGGGCTGCTTCATGTAAGGCTCTAACTATATATGACAGAGAGATGCTTTGAAATGAACTTAAAAACTGCAATTTGAAAGTTTGCATAATGATGCCAAATTTGGGAATACAATATAATGATGACAGTAATTATGATCTTGCATGATTGAGTGATCATCGTAACTAATTGGGTGACCTTAGCTTTACTCCTGACCATCGGAATTTCGACACCTCACCATGCACTTTTTTTTCTGCAGAAAAACACGATTCCACAATGAAGACAATTATAAAATGGCATATTTGCTACGGAATTGTTAAGTGTTTCCATAGATAAATATTCCATTCTATAGTTATATTCACTACCGAATGGTGAAAAATAAGACAGGTGGCATTTGCTTGATTTGAGATCATGAATGTGAAAACTAAGTGGAATGGAGTGGATTTGACTGACATGACAAGACTCATGGGGAGTTTTAGACGTAGGGTAAGGTTTATTTCATGTGTTTTCCATCAATTTCATGAACTAATCTATGAATAAAAGATGAAACCTAAGTTAGTGAGGTGAGTGACCCAATCAATTAACTTTTTAAAATTTGTGTGATAACAGTTGAGATTACAATCAATAAGAAATATGAATATCAAAAGACTCAAGGTGTTTAGAGATTCAGAGTTGGTGGTGAAACAAGTGAGAAATAATTGGCAAGAAAAACATCCTCACCTCAGGGCTTATAGGAACAAGGTGTGGTATTTGGTTGAAAACTTCTTCTTGGCATTCAATATCCATTTTATGCCTCGTGAAAAAAATAATATGGTAGAATCACTAGCTATAGCAGCTAGTAATTTTCACCCTCCACAGAATCCATTGCTGAGGTATGAAATAGAGGTGCGGCATCATCCCTTCATTTCTGCTAATATTAAACACTGGAAAGTATTCGAAGAAAAAGAGTACATCAAATGATTCATGGAAATGGTAGTATATTTCTCCAGTTCGGTAATTGACCAGGGAGAAAGATCAAAGGCTGAAGAACCGAAGACAAGGTGGGAAGAAACCATTGCTGGACACAGAGTTCTTCAGCTAAAGGGGAACATTATTCCCTGGGGCCTGGTACCCCTAGAAAGGCTCTTTAGAAAGAATGATATCCCTGTGAATCTTCATAAGCCAAAATTTGAAGAGCTAGTGAAGGACTTCAATATAAGAATAGAAGAAGACCCAAGGTTTCTAAAGTTGTCGAAAGGGGTTCTCGAAGAGTATAAGAAACAATACTTGAAATTGTTCAGGTCCTACTGTTATAGGTCAATTTGGGCACCATTCCCAATGAATTGGTTAACTAGACATCATGTTCAGGGCCAATAATCAAGGGTCTATGATTCCCTATCATTTCAATTGCTACATGCCCTAAGATAAGAAACAAGAAAAATCAAGCAAGACTTTTATCAAGCAAAGGTTTCCAAGGTTTGAAGCTTATTATATAACATATGAGAGCTCACCAACGTAGGCTCTAAGGAGCTTAAGTGCATTTCATATGCAGGTAGCCCCATGCAAGGCTGCTCTACAAAGCACTTTCTGACATTCACAGGTGCGTTGGTCACATTGGGAGTGAAATTATCATTGTTCAGGAATCTCCACTTGGCCAGTGCCTTCTAGAAGAGTTCACATGTGTCAAGATTTGGATCCAAGTGTCCATTTGACATCTAAATTACTATAAAAATGTATTTCCTATTATTGGAAAGTCATTGATTGCGAAAAAACCTAAAGTTCATCTATAAATTGAGCACAAATCTAAGTGCCTGAGGAGGAAGAATTTGAGTAGAGAAATGCTGGAGAATTTTCAATTAAGAGCTAGATTTTTGTAGCTACTGCTCAAGAGATTTATACTGTGACGAGGCTTGGGAACGTTGCTGGAAGGTCACTTCAAATCAGTCACTAGGTTTTAACCTCTCCATCTATCATCAATAAGGAGTACTGCTTATTTTTCCCTAGATGCATCTGTATTGGCTTTGATTTTCCATATTGTAAGATCTTAGTTGATGTGTATGGTTTATGTTTTACTGATTTAGCTAAATAGCTTGAATAGATATCTATATTATTGCATCTTCTGATGTTTCAATTTTCTTTCTTACAGGAAGCATTCAGCCTACAAACTGCTTGAATTTGAAGCTGCAACAGAAGCGATAGAAGGAGCCATTTGGAAGCGATTAAACAAGTAAGCCTCCAATCCTCTCTGTGTATCTGTTATGAGTTAGGATAAATAGTCGTATAGTATTTCACCTATTTTTCTACACTAGCACCTATCTAGGGAAGCGTGATTTATCCATAATTCACAATTCTAGCCCGATAAATTGGTGACTCCGCTGGGGATAATTTCTCTTAGTTATAGGTGTATAAGCCTCTGATATGCTTCGTTATCCACCCAGTAGTTATTAATCATAAAGATTAAAATTTTTCAGAGCTTAATTTGCAAAGAAAATGAGTTAAACAATAGTATTTGTCTTTGTATATTGCACCCAACACACCCTTAGACAGGACACGGTGCTTTGAAGAGCATTGTATCCCTTCCTAGCCTACGTTGCAGAGCACTGTCTCCCCTTGGAAACTGCATTGACTACTGAAAGTACCCAAATTCCCTTTAATTTGTCTTTGCAATTTGCTTCAGTTTTGTTTGCTGCTATGTTCTGAAAAGTTTGATGCTCAATTGACCAGTGACTCTATATAATTCTTCTCCTTTGACTGAAAATTTGTTCAATGTTGTTTTAAAAAAGTTTTTCTTTATCATTGGAAAGTTGATTTCAGAGTAATTTTTATGGTTGCATTAAGAACCATTTGCTTTCGAAATAGGAAATTGTCATAAAATATTCATTTCCTTGATAGGATAAATTGTTGTTGAAATCCTCATTTTTCCTTCAAAAGAGAAATTGTTGTTTGTATTCTTCGTTTATCGAAAGTAAAAAGCAGTTGAATTATTGATTTAGTGCAACTAGTTTCTTTTCTGCATTCATAACATTAAGGAAATTGAAAAGAAAAACTTACATTTGCATGTAGAATAATGTGTGTTTTGCAAAGCGAACATTAGGAAATCTGCATTTATTTTGTGATTCATTGATTTGTTTTGTTCATTGATTTGTTTTCTCACAAATTATTTTCTCTCTTCCCTTAATAGCTAGGTCCTTCATTGAAAAAGCTAAAAGTGAAAGATTGCTTATCATTATTAGCTTGCATTTAGGAATTTCATATACATTATTGTGGTGAACCTTTAAAAGGAAAATTGTTAAGCAAGATCAACATAAAATTAATCTCAATTTACTTAACAACACATTGGAACCATAACGATAACATTTAGGAGGTCTAGGCTAGAGACGTGTTCGGGCGTCGTAAAACATAGCAGCTATCGTTAACTTGTATGTGATACATTGAGAGTGTGATACCTCACTCCATGTACGTAAGTATATCGTATCTCATCCACATACTTTCGGGTATATTGGGCAATGTTACAGTACGATAAGTATAAAGGGGTGCTCTCACTGTGCGGTTTTGCATTAGAAAACACTAATACGGACTTCGGCCTCCACGTACCTTCGGGTATATTTGGGAGGAAAACTTTTTGGTGCTATCCATCCATAGTGAACCAAGTCGGCTGCCTTGAAATTGTGATACACTAAACACAACATTCGAGGATATTACTTGCCCACACTTCTTGGTTCGCTAGGAGGTATTCTGCAGTTCATAGTTTCTTGGTAAACCCTTTTGCCTAGCATTACCCTCTTTTTGTTTTTTTTTTTTTGGTTAAAATAAATTAGTAATCATGGAAGAGCAAATTCCTATCCCCTGTCGTTCGCGTAGATTAGTTTTAAAAACACGTTTACCACCGGAAGTTACTTCTAGTAGGCGAAGGCGATCATGATCTGCTGAATCAAGTACAATTCGTACCTCCAACGAAACATCATCTTTTAACCCAGAGTTAGCTCAAATTGTTTCCACACATCCCGGTTCATCTACTGTTGTTGAAACGGAGTCCTCACAGCTACCCGTGCTCACGATCCATTCAATCACTGAGACCATACCTCCTAGACCCGATGTTGTTCAATCAAAAATTGATCCAAATCCTATCTCTTCTTTGCCACAATATCTGAATCCTAAAGTTGAACAACTGGAAGTTGTTCCTACCTTGGTCATCCCACAAAGTTTTGTAGCTATTGAAACTCCCATATCACACAGTCAACCATCTGAAATATATTTTGGGCCTAATGGTGAAGTTCTTCCTCCTGGTTTAATTGTGATTGAAGAAATCCCACAAGACGATACACCTTTAACTCCAATTCATTTTGGGGAGGACCTTTACCTATACCAGTCTTTTCCTCAATCGTTTCCATCTGTGTTTGTTGATCATGCTACCATTCAATCTCTCGTCGATTTTCAAGGGTATACATTTGGTCAAACAACCATGTATGAACCAACATCTTCATTTCGGTCTATTGTTCCAATTACGTCAGCTCCTACCCTCGCTACTCCGTCGATTTTCACAACCTCAATAGATTCATATTTGCACGGTATCCCTTTTGTCCCAACAGGTTACAAATCATTATCTGGCACTTTCTCTGGTGCATCTTCACGATCATGGTATTTGCCAATGTAATCATCTAGTATTTTAACTGGTATTCTTATCATTAGTACTGAACGAATTGATTCATTACATACATCATCAGAGAAATATCAAGTCAGTTCTTTTGGGTCAATTCCTTTAAGTACCATATCAACTAGAATCTCAGCATTTGGAGAAAATTATTTTCTGTCTTATTATCCTCCTTATGCTAGGGGGAAACGTTTGGTCACCCAATATGACAGTACTCAGTCACTTTTTGGTCAAACTAATGTTGACATGAATGTTTGTCAATGGAAGCCCACTCTACCTATCCAACCACAAACGTTTATACACTTGTATCAACCTGTTCAACCTGTTACACCCACTTCATTAGCACTTGTTAATACATCTATACCCTTGTTACAGAATCAAATTATTGTACATCAACCTTATCAAGCATTTTCTTCGACTCAATATCATCAAATGTTGGGTCCACAGACTCAATATCCTTTGGTTAATTTACAAAAACCTGTATCAGGAATCATTTATTCACAAGCTGGTGTACCATTTTATCGGATGTCACAAACGCAACATGGTTATACATATCAAACGAATCCAACTTATAATAATTTGGGTTATAACATTGGTGGACAGACCCCTTGGCAACCACAAGCACAAATGCCTCAAACTTCGTTTCAACAAGTATCATATCTAGGTTTTGGTCAATAGAATTCTCAAGCATTTGCTATGCAAAACAACCCCTATCTGGGTTACCAGCAGTAAATTACGTATGCTAGTGCCCAAAGACCTTTTCCCCAAGAAATTCCATCTTACCCTGGCTATGCTCAACCTGACCTTAATCGATAGTTGCCTTTTGTTGCAACCTTGGAATTACCAGATTTAGACTGGTTAACCAATGATCCTATAAATTATGCTCCTTGGTGGCCGGTGATACCTCATAAATTACCCTCTGATATTCCTAAATTCAATGCAAACCCTAGAGAATATCCGTTGATTCATCTCATGACTTATCATTTATGGTGTTCATCAAATTCCCTGAATGATGATTCTGTTCAACTACGTCTTTTCCAGCATACGCTTACAGCTCTGGCTGCTAAATGGTACATTGAGTTACCTAGAGCTTCTTTTGAAAATTTCTCTACCTTAGCTACTATATTTTTGACCCATTTCCAGTTACTGATCAGATACAAAAATATAACGGAACTCTTGACCAACTTCAAACAGACTAATGCTACTCACATTTCTGATCATATTCATGAGTGGCATCATCGGCAACGAATGGTTAAGAAATTTTGTTCCGGATCAGCTCCTTGCTAAATGGTTCATTAAGTCCCTATTACCATCTATAACTGAGGATTTGGCTAAAGGTGGCATCGTTACAAAAGAGAAATTTATCACTCGTGCCCAATATTTAGATTTGATTTACACTCAGTCTGGCATGCTCTATGAAACAATTCCTAATGCGCTACGATCTAATTTCAATGTTCCTCCTCAAATAAAGGACTCTCATCTTGGAGACGACTTGATAGGAACTAAAAACACACACCACGCTACTACATCTGATCCTGCTCCAGCTTCTGAAATTATCGCTGTGTCATTTGACAAAGGAAAAAGTGACAAGCAACCAGGAAGTAAGAAAAAGGGGAAATCAAAGAAAAAGAAAACTTCTAACTCGTAGGAAAGATCATCTGATCAACCATCTGGACCACGGAAACCTCATTATCCATGTATAATATGTAATGAGTAACACTTTGTTAGGGATTTTCCTCACCGTTCTGAAGTCTCAAAAATCATCAAGAATTCCCATGCATCAGTTGTGTTGACGGACCCATTTCCGAATCCAGACACTAATTTGGTTGCTACGGATCCGAATCGTAGTTCCCAAGTGTTAATGTTATCCACCACAAAACGTTCACAAGATATTTTTGTGTCGATGTGGAATAAAGACTATGGTAGTCCGGCCACTGATCAACCTACCACCTTGACAATGAATCCATCAACTGAATTAGTATCACCTACTGTTATTCCCGAATTGACAATTAAGCCACCAAAGGGAGTAATTCATAAATCGACATATAATCCTCGAGCAAGAGCTGCACAAAATTATAATATAGTTGAAGATTTGGCTCAATCCCCTTGAGCTATGTTTTCTCTTGAGGTATTACAAAATTGTACCTCCTAGAAGCAGGATTTATTGTCGGCCATTGGTGGAATTGATCTGACTGATTCTAATCTTGTTGTCTTTAATCATACGGGCTATGTGCCGCAACTACCAGCAGAGTTGGCATTCTCCATACAAGTAAATGTTCTCAATCACCTTGTTCATTGCACTATTATTGATGAGGGAACATATACATGCATTATGTCTCTAAAATGTGAAGTCACTTGGCTCGTCGCGATTACCACAATCATTAACGATGTTGAAGGCTTTTGATGGACGTACATATAAACCTTGTGGTATTATCAATAACCTGCATGTTGACTTAGGGGGCAAAACATTGGATATTGATGTCGAGGTTGTTGACGGACCCCTTGAATATAATATTTTACTTGGAAGACCATGGGTATATGCAATGACTGCCATTGTTTCTACATACTTTAGAATGATTTCCTTTCCAAAAAAGGTACAATCACAACCATTAATCAATTATCATTTTTTGCCTCCGCTTCCCATGTAAATGGAAGAATTCTGTTTGTTCACTTACCCCAACTAGAAATTCAGAACATTGGTGTAGGACTCTTAAAGGATTCCACTCTTATGGGAACCTTTGCATTACCACTGCTCGCGACATCAACATAAATTGCAAGTATAGAGACTTGCTACATGATATCTTCCCCTCTATCTGGCTTAAGGGAAAGTACGAGTGATTCTGAAATTTCTACATTGGATGATTTTTTACCGCCCAGCCCTATTGAACTGGCATAGTAATCAATCTATTTGGCTTGGGTGGCAAATCTGAAATCAGTGTCACCGAGTGTTTGGGTTGATCGTTCCTTAGATTTTGGTACTCCATCTGATCCATTTTCCTCAAAATTTTTGACACATGAAAATATTTTGGAAGCTATGATGTCAGAAGGAGAACCATGGGAAGATTATCATCATCATTCCCATCTTCCTAATTATGAAGAAAATAATCTCAATGAACTATATCACCCATCCATCAAAACTTTCTTTTCGAATTCTTTACCGATTAATGCAATTGACTCTAAGATAAACTTATCAAATATTTAAGAAATGATTTCTATTGATATTTTGACCAAACCTGGTGTTTTAGAAAATATTCATGTCATTGTATCTTGTTCTCCATAAAAACATGATTCATATCGCTCTCTTTTTCATGAATTTCATGATGTATTCGCTTGGTCTTACCAGGAAATGCCAGGCATATATACTAGTATAGTTGAACGCACTAATAATATGTATCCTAATGTCAAACTGGTGCATCAACAGCTTCGTCCTATTCATCCAAAGAAATCTGCTGCCATCAAAGCAAAAGTTGAAAAACGTTTATGTGTTGGTTTCATTTACCTTGTTCCGCTAACTGATTTGGTTTCCAATATCGTTCCTGTTATGAAAAAGCAAGGAACCATTAGAGTGTGCATCGATTATCAGGATGTTAATCATGCTTGTCCAAAAAGACAACTATCCTACTCCCTTTATCGACCAGATTATTGATGATTGTGCTAAATGTGAAATATTCTCATTCATGGATGGATTTTCCAGCTACAATCAAATCAATATCTGCCCAGATGACCAACATAAGACAACATTCATCTGTCCATGGGGAAAATTTTCATATAGGAAACTTTTGTTTGGTTTAAATAATGCTGGGGAAAATTTTCAGAGAGCACTGGATTATGCTTTCAACGACATCAAACACATTTTTCAACCATATCTAGATGATTTACCAGCACATTCATGAAATCAAACTGATCACTCGATGCATTTGAGATCCATTTTCTTACACTGCCAACACTACAAGATACGTCGCAATCCACATAAATGTGTGTTTTGTGTTGGTTCGGGTCCATTTCTCGGATTCGTAGTCTCAAAAGAAGGAATTTGAATAGACCCACTGAAGGTTCATGCCATTCTTGATTTTCCTGCACTATCAAACTTACTTTAGATACAGAAACTTCAAGGAAAGGCTAACTTCCTTAGAAGGTTCATTCCAAACTATGCCAAAATGGCTAAAGTATTTACTCGATTATTGAAAATGGGATTCCCTTCCATTGGGACCAAGTTGCACAAGCTTCTTTTGATGCTGGCAAGGACACTCCTGTCTGAGCGTCATTAATGTATCCTCCAAATTATCAAAATGATTATTTCCTATATATCGTCGCGGCTGAAATGACCATCGTTATGGTTTTGGTCCATGTAGAAGATGGAATTGAACATTCGATCTATTATTTGAGTCGTAATCTCAATGATACGGAATTTAAGTACTCGTACGTGGAAAATCTTGCCTTGGCAGCTGTTCAAGTTGTCCAAATATTTCACCATTATATCCTACTCCGAAAAACAACAATAGTTTCAGATTGCAACGCCATGACTTATATCTTATCACGTCAATTGCTGGGGGAAAATTATTCAAAATGGATTGTCATTTTGCAGGAATTTGATTTGGAATTCATCAAATTCAAGTCAAATAAGTCTTTAGTTTTAGCTGAGCTTCTCTGTGACCTTCCCTCTAATAGTACTCCTACTACGTTGGAACCATCTATTCCAGACGAGTCTCTATTTCTGATCAGATCATCTAATCCTTGGTATGGGGATTTCATCATTTATCTCCAAACCCAAAATTTTCGACCTAATACCTCTCACTCTGAACAATGACATATTCGATACCAAGCCAAATTTTATGTTATCGACGGCGATACACTTTATCGTCGTGGTGTCGATACCATTTTAAGGAGGTGCCTCAGTCTTGAGGAGGCTGAAAAAGTGTTAAATGATTGTCATGCTGGGGCTTGTGGTGGAAACTTATCTGGATATGATACCACACAAAAGATACTCCGTGCTGGTTACTTTTGGCCTACTATTTTTTGAGATTGCATCCTTGCAGTCAGAAGTTGTCATGCATGCCAGATTTTTGAATGTAAAATCCGCAAACCGCCAGTGCGAATGCATCTTGTTGTCTCTACTAGACCATTTACGAAATGGG
Organism: Pinus albicaulis; assembly: GCA_034641835.2. NCBI lineage: Eukaryota > Viridiplantae > Streptophyta > Pinopsida > Pinales > Pinaceae > Pinus > Pinus albicaulis. The sequence goes on from CM076584.1 coordinate 814,481,182, forward strand.
GTATTGACTTCATGACCTATAACCCTCCTTCGTCTGGGGGGCATGGTTATATTATTGTCGTAGTGACCGACTATTTTACCAAATGGGCCGAAGCGATGCCTACATTTAATAACATAGGATAAACAACTGCATTGTTTTTCTTCAACCACATTATTGCATAGTTTGGGGTCCCACAGGCTATAGTTACGAATCATGGGAAGCATTTTTGCAACCATATGATGTCTGAATTGAGTACCAAGTTAGGATTGTTGCATGATAATTCTACTCCTTATTATCCACAATCAAATGGACAAGTTGAGGCTATTAACAAAATTCTTAAACGAATGCTTCAAAAAATGATAGGATTTTGGTTTTCAAGTTCCTGTGGTAATTGTTTACTGAAGAGTTTGCCGGATTATCCACAGTCTCACGAAACACTTGATCCTGTACTCTGCCTTGTGGGAATATCGAACCTTGGTGAGAAACGCAACCAGATTTACTCCTTTTCAATTGGTGTATGGTCTGGAAGCTATCTTACCAATCTAATGTGAAATATCGTCGTTAAAACTTGCGATAGAATTGTTACCTGACACCTCAGAAGAAGAAGCGTCTCTCTTAACCTCATCCATCTTGATGAAATGCGTCGTGAAGCCCAATTGGCCAACGAAGTGCATAAGAGACGTATAAAGGCACAATACAACAAAAATGTCCAGCCTCACATCTACTCAGAGGGGGACTTGGTCCTTATTTATGATCGAGAAGCTGATGTAACAGGTACAAGGAAATTCGAGCCATTGTAGCATGGCCCCTATATTGTCAAAAGAGCTCTTGCTAAGGGTGCCTACGAGTTAGTTGATTATGATGGGATTCCATTGGCACAACCTAGAAATGGGTTGTATCTTAAATGTTACTATTCTTAATCATGAGCGTAGTATTTTTTTGTATTATATTGTATATATGCTTTTGATTTGCATTCACTATCTAAATTTGTTTTTAGAGTTTTCTTGACATTAGTAATTCGCTTTAAATTTTATGGTAGATGTCTGAATCTTCGGAACCATTCGTTGGATATGCTAATGGTGCTAGTCCTAGTACGCAGAATATCCTCTGCAACGTGCACCATTTTTGCTCTGAATGGCACGTTAGTGAGTTTTCAAGGATTTGTATTGGTAGATCGACGAACAATATCGCTGAGTATATCACGTTGATCGAACTTCTCTCTGATGCCATTTCATTTGGTATTAATCACATAATCATAAGGTTAGACTCACAACTTGTGGTATTACAACTTACTAGTGTTTATACTGCTAGAAATCCAACACTTCTTAGATTGTTCCTAAGAGTTTGACTTTCTGAAAGACATTTTGATTTTGTTCAATATCAACACATTTCCAAAAATTTTAACACTTTTAATAATTCATTAGCTAATCAAGTTTTAGACATACATTTGCGAGATAGGTAAATAAAACATTCACATCATTGAATAGGATTGCGCATTAAACATCGGAAAAACTATGAAATCATACAGATAGATAGTTATAGGGTTTTACAAAAAATTTCCCAAGACACATTGGTCATCTGACCTCAAAATTTATTCAAAATGTCATAAGTAAACTAGTGGTTCTCATGGTAACATGCTATAGATCTAGCAATCCTATGAAGCAACCACTTCCAACAGTTAGGAACCACAATAGTGTATTGTTGCAGTTGCATGGGAAGATATTCGATTCAGCAACCCGGAATCCTGAAGGTCAACCCCTCTATGTGCTGTTGAAGCTAAGCTAGAGTCTTAGCCATATCAAGGTCTGAAGGAATGCTCTCCCGACAGCCCTCTCTATTGGTGCATCTGCTTCAAACTCTTTTTCCTCTACTAGTTGAACATGACCAATATCTGCATTAAATCAAACATTTATTTTAGTCTTGGAAAGAAATCACAACACAAAAACATTGTATAAACCTTAGAAAAATAAAAAAACATGGTCAAATCATTCTTACCTATTGCACCCCACTGAGCACCTTCTAGTAATACTAAACCTGGATCTCCTCGAAAGTCGACACCTGTGTATGCGTACTCATCGATGGTGATGATCTGTCGCCGGAACCAGGCGAAGAATGTAGTAGAGAACACAATGGTCGATTGGCCTGCATGCCGACCCATGAGTTCTACCCATCTCTTCATTTGAGGATCTCTAGGACTAGATATATCCAATGTTACATGTTGTGGTTGCATCAGTGGAATCTGTTCCAAAGCGAAGGAGATAAGGATTGAACCATAACTAAATTTTTTTTTCCTTCCTCCCTTTGCTTTATTCATTTGTTCCTTTATCTGAGATAGAACAACTTTAGACCAGTTAAAGACTGTTGTCTTTAAACACTCTAGCGCATAATTCATATACGATCTATTCGCTACATGTAGTGCAACAGTCCCAGCAAGTTTAGCGATCGTGAAAAGGATGGTTCTCAAAGTAAAATCCCTGACATCCCAGATGTTTATTTTTCCATCTTTGTTAGGTTCTGCCCCTGGATATCAATACTGCATAACATAACCCCTCACTATCTCCCCTCCAACGGTAGACCCTATGAGAGAAATGGGCAAACCTCTTCTCGACAAACCTGTGAGAAAATACACGTCCTCAACTGTTATGGATAACACTTTATTTTTAATGTGAAATGCCTCCATCGTTGGATCCCATGCTCGAACTAAGAACTCCAAGAGTTATATGTGCTGCCTCATTCCCGACAATTTGAAATACTTAAGTAGTCCACAATCTCTTAGGGCTCTTATAGTACCCGGATCATTTAAGGCAATCATATCTTGTTCTTCATGTTCTCTTTCCCTCCATCTAATCGCCATTGTAATCTGATGGAAACCTGAAATACAACCATAAAATACATTAGATTCCATTCATTGTAAAAAACCAGGCAAATTTTGGGCACAACATGAAAACCAAAAACTTGAACTGCGCCCAACGCACTCCCTGGGTTGAGACAGTGCATTGCATATGTAGGTACCCTTCACTGTACCTGCTATGCAACAAATTTTTGGACATTCAGGGGTGTGTTGCCCTCATTTTGGGTAGAATTTACCGTAGGGGTCTCAAAATCTTAAAAATCTGCAGATAATGGGAATGAACTGAATACCAAAGGGAAGAGGAGGTTCATGGTACTAACCTGGATCAAAAAATGATGAAATATATCCATAGAAATGACCGTAATCAATGACTGAAGTTCGGGGGAAAAATCAGGTTCAGAGCTCCAAAATGCAAATGGTAACTATGGAATGGTAAAAATGAATAGTGAAACACTTTATATAGTCATTTAACTGTTTGCAAGTTAAATTTATTGCTATGAATATGGTTTTATTATGTTTTTATCATGAAACAGGTATTTTTAATCCATTTGATGTTGTTCTGAACAAGAGATACAACTGATGAACAGATTAGTCATGCATACTTATTCAAACAATGACTTGACCACAAAGCATACTTTTTCTCCTTATTTTTTGAGCTTTGTTAAAAACGAAAAAGGATTTGAAGTGCACTTTTATCTCTTTTTCGAGCTTCGATAACAACGAAAAATGAATCCCTGGAGTCTTCTTTCAACTTTTTTTAGACTCTGATAATGTGAAAATTTTGCTGAGCACTTGTCTTTTCGAGCTCGTTAAAGTAAATGAATTGATATCTACTCAGTATAAGTTTAACCCTTTTCCAGATTGAGTTGGATTATTTATGAAAAATGAATACCTTGGTTAAACATGACCAAAGAGGTTCTCTCAAATATTATTTTACACTTTTTCAGATCTGAGAGACAAATTTACGAAAAAGTACTTTTGGAGTTCTCTTTCGTCCTCTTTTTCAAACTCTCAAAATATGAAAAGGGATCGGCCTATCACTGTCGTTAAGCTCATTAAAACATAAAATAACGATGTGCTTGTCGATATTGGCAAGAATTGAGTTTCATTCATCGCTAGACTCGTTAAATTATTAAATAGCAATACTTTATTCGCCCAAAGGGTTGAATTATAGATCAAGGAAATGTTATCCTCCTCAAGCTTGTTAAAAAATAAAGAGGTACTAGTCGACAAATGACCGGGGAAAATTTGGGAAAAGTGAGCAAAATTTATTTTTGATAGCAAGTCACTCTTGAACATGACACTTCTTTCACTCCATGTCTGTGACTGTTTGGGTTGGGTAATCATCTTGACGGCTCATTCACACCTACGATTCATCATACCTTCACTTCTTTTTGGGTCAACGCCGCCAACTCATCATAGTGTCACCGATATGTTCAAGAGAAGTAATCCAGTGATTAAAAAATCATCCTTCTGCAATACTCATAAACCTTCATTTTCATGACCGTCATCCCTAAAAATTGCTATATCAAGTCATACCCTTGTCTTTGAAATGAGTAACTCCTGTTTTGCAATAATGTGTCTTCCTGTCGGTGACAAATAAATATCTAGGAAGTTCACATAGAAACATTAGATTCTAATACCATGAGGCATGTTACAGCATTGACAAGGTCCTCACTTCCGGAACTTTGACCGAAAGATTTTGTTTGACATTCGACATCAAATCATCTATTCACACCTTACGAAATGTACTGTAGTACCTTGGGGGCCATTGACAATAATGGTGGTTCTCTTGCATTTGTTAAGAGCTCACATCATTGGCTGGTAATCAAACTATGTCTTTCCATTTTTTACTACAAATCATATATTCACATGGCTAGACTTGTACCCGAATGATCGAGTGAACGAGATAAGAAGATCCCAGATCTAGTTTCAGCCATCTGGGTTGTGATTCAGGATTGTTGTACACATCATCTATACAATGACCTTACATACAAATTGTCATCCAAACCGAGGCCTATATCTGTAGGCATGTCTACATTTGGGTAACATTCCAATGTAGACGACTTTTTGAATTATGTAGATGTTATTAGATTGTTTTATGTGCTGAACATGGGAATGCCTACCCTAAAAAATTATGATCAAAGACGATATATCATGATGTGATGTATTGTAATATTGATACATGTGACCACTTTTCTTTGTTTCCAGGCTCATCACAGTGTAAAGCATCTCAATCAAATGTTATTATTATTTGGATCTCATGCTTCACGGGGAAATTGTTATAGGTCAATTTGGGCACCATTCCCAATGACCTGGTTAACTGGACATAATATCCAGGAGCAATGATCAAGGATCTATCATTCCCTATCATTTCAATTGCTAGATGCCCTAAGACAAGAAACAATATAAATCAAGCAAGACTTTCATCAAGCAAAGTTTTCCAAGGTTTGAAGCTTATTATATAACATATGAGAGCTCACCAACATAGGCTCTAAGGGGCCTAAGTGCGTTGCATATGTAGGTAGCCCCATGCAAGGCTTCTCTGAAAATAACTTCCCGACATTCACAGGTGTGTTGGTCACATTGGGAGCGAAATTCTCATTGTTCTAGAATCTCCACTTGGCCAGTGCCTTCTAGAAGAGTTCACATGTGTCAAGCTTCGGATCCAAGTGTCCATATGACATCTACATAACTGGAAACATGTCTTACCTATTATTGGAAAGTCATTGATTGCAAAACAACCTAAATTTCATCTATAAATTGAGGACAAATCTAAGTGCTTGAGGAGGAAGAATTTGAATGGAGAAATGCTGGAGAATTTTCAATTGAGAGCTAGATTTGTGTAGTTGCTGCTGGAGAGATTTATACTATGATGAGGCTTAGGACCATTGCTGGAAGGTCACTTCAAATTAGTCACTAGGTTGTAACCTCTCCTTTTATCATCAATAAAGAGTACTGCTTATTTTTCCCTATATGCATCTGTATTGGCTTTGATTTTCCATATTGTAAGATCTTAGTTGATGTGTATGGTTTATGATTTACTGATTTGGCTAAGTAGCTTGAATAGATATCTATATTATTGCATCTTCTAATGTTTCAGTGTTCTTTCTTGCAGGAATCATTCAGCCTAAAAACCTATTGAATTTGAAGCTCCAACGGAAGTGACAGAAGGAGCCATTTGGAAGTGACTGAACAAGAAAGCCTCCAATCCTCTCTGTGTATATGTTCTGAGTTAGGATAAATATTCATATAGTATTTCACCTATTTTTCTAGACTAGCACTTGTCTAGGGAAGCGTGATTTATCCATAGTTCACAATTCTGGCCCAACACCTACACAGATGTATTCTCCTGGTCTTATCAAGATTTGAAGAATTTTGATGTAGACACCATACATCATAAAATTCCCCTAAAAGAGGATGCTAAGCCCCATAAGCAGAAGTTAAGGCAAATAAACCCACTTCTTTTTCCTACCATTCTGAAATAAATAAAGAAGTTGCTACAAGAAAATATTATTATGCCTCTAATGTATTCAGAGTGGGTAGCAAACCTAGTGCGGGTAAGAAATAAAAACTGTGAGATCAAGCTTTGTGTATACTTTTGAAATTTGAACAGGGCATCACTCAAAGACAACTACCCCTTGCCAAAATGGACCATATTCTATAGAATTTCATAGGTTCTTCCCAGATGTCCATGATGGATGGATTCTCAGGATATAACGAGGTGGAAGTGCCCCCAGAGGACCAAAATAAAATGGTGTTCACCATGCCATGGGGAACCTTCATGTATGCCATAAATGTTAGTGCAACGTTTTTGTGTGCCATGGAAATTTCTTTTGTTGGGGACCAGGAAAAGTTTGTGTTAATGTACTTGGATGATATCCTTCAAGATATATGCAGAGCACATTGAAGACCTTAAACAAACCTTCGATAAGTGTCGCAGGTATGGATTGTATCTAAATCCTCAGAAATTCCTATTTTCTCTTGAAGAAGGAAAATTATTGGGAAATATAGTAACCATAGAAGGGGTAAAGATCAATCCTCAGTGAGTGAAGGTGATAAATGGTATTCCACTACCAAAAAATAAAAAAGAGATACAAGTCTTCTTGGGAGAGACAAATTTCTTAAGGCGGTTTATACCCAACTATGCTTAGATCGTCAGAAACATCACAGATATGTTAAAGAAGGATAACGAAGTAAGGTGGACTCCCCAATCTAGGGAATAATGTTTCATAATAAAATGGTCCTTTGCATAGGCACTAGTCCTATCTGGACAAGATTATCTAAAGCCCTTCTTGATTTTATCCTTCGCATCACCTCATACAATAGTTGTAGTCTTGTTGCAAAAATACGACAATGGGCATGAGCAGGCTATCGCTTTTTTTCAGTCAAGTTCTCAAAGACACAGAGCTAAGATACAACATATTGGAAAAGCAAGCATATCATTTAGTCAAGGCCCTAAAGGATTTTCGGGTATGTATTCTACAGTCCACTGTCATTTCTTATGTACCCACGATAACTGTGAAAAACATTTTGGTACAGGGTGATAGCGAAGGGAAACGAGGTAAATGGATAGAAAAGATACATTAGTAAAAAATGGAAATTAAGCCCAATTAGTTGATCAAAGGGAAAGGACTAGAAAAGATCCTGTTAGAGTTGAAATGTCAGGCTCTAGGGATAAATATTTCAATGTAAAGTAATGAAATAAAAGGTGGTAAGGGGTTACATTATGGAATAGAGGCCTCCACTCAGAAAACACATCGAGGAAAATAATCTGTCGGCCAGAGTGAATTTGAAGGAAAAATTGTCATAGTATGTTGATAAACACCACACCACAATTTTGGCGGCTCCCAATGTCGAAAATGATCAATTATTGATTACAATGAAGCATTCAAACTCTCAGCCCCTGCCCCTAGGTTCTAAGTAAAACTATCTAGGGACGATACTTGGTATCTCCTCCATTATGTTACCAGAAAAGTTAAACCTCCATAAATAAATTTGGAAAATTCTACCTAACGAGGTATTGAAGCACACTCTAACAATGCAAAAGGCCTAGAATCATCTGGATAAGATAGTAGCAATCATAAAAAGGGAGAGGGTGAAATCCAAATCTCTCTCAAAATAGCTGGCCGAATATAAGGCCATGATAAAGGGGAAGGGAGCCGACCAAGAGATAGCTATGCAGACTCTACTCAGGAAGATAGAAGCTGGAGGTACAAGAGCTACGACAGAAGTTGAATATTCCCGACTCTGAACACATTCAGACAACTGTACTTTCTCAAGTCGAGAAAGGGGAAGAATATATCTACGGAAAAATCCTCTAGAAGTTCGACGAGATAATGGATCTGAAAGGAAGATTGGTTGAGTTACAACAAGCACAAGATAGTCATGTCTTCCTAATCCCAATACCTAAAGATCCAAAAAATCACTCAATGAAATTGACAAAGGCATTAGGAGAGACGAAGGTATTAGAATACGAAGCTCGGGAAGTGTGTATATACTTAGAGGAGGCAAAGAGTGCCTTGAATGAAAAATACAAGATAATATCATCTTTAGAGAAGGATATGGATGTGGCTTGCAGGGAGTCTTAGGATCTGAACAAGTCAGTCAAGGACTTGAAGTCTAAAATCAAAGGTAACATGTCTTTGGTGGAGGCCAGGTAGATGATCTATATTGAAATAATAAAGGATGTAAAATATCATTGGGAATAAATCACTTTGGCTAATGACAAGAAAAGCACTATCCACGACTTGAAGGTCCAATTGGATGCAGGTCACTGCAAGCAAAATGAGAACGAGTTGATCGCGTGGGGCTATATTGATTTTATCAATGAACTCCCCATTGAGGAGTTAGGAATGCGTGAAGTGGTCGCCCATTTTTATACGGTGATGGAAATCATGATAAATATACAAAAGGAAGACGCTCGAGTTAAGGCCGATGGTTTTATGGGGATAGTTTCCAGTGGAGTGGAGGCCTTTGATAGTGAATGGAACAAGGTCATTGAGGTGGGGTTTCCAGCCTGTTGGGATCCATTAGGCATGTTTCTCCCCTGGGAAAAATATGAGAAAATAATGAGGGAGAAAAAGAGTAGAGATGACTCAACCCAGGATAAGACATCTCGCCTTAAGGCTGAAACTTTGGTGGCGTCCCTCCGGAATGAATTTCTATTACTGGCCAACGTAAAAAAAATTGTCTCGGCCAACCTGGATTGTTATGAATTGACTCAGCTCCACACCTTATTTAGGATCTTCAACACTGCACCATTACCCTCAGAAATCATGAGGAAAATATGCTACGAGCACAGACATCCATAAAAAACGTTCACTTCACAGTCAAGGATGCCCATGCAATCCCATCATTCTGGTTCATACTCCACTCCTATGCAGCCACATACCTCAAGACCTTCTGCCAGCCTGCACTGCCTGAAATGAATGTTTCAGGATCTGGCCCAAGTGGCCTACAAATGTTTTGTTTATTCTACTTTTATTTTTATTCTATTTATACAGTGAAATCACAATTTCACTACTGGTATTTTAGTTGGTTTTGTGTTAGAGGAGTGATGTTCAGAGCATACTCCAGCTTTTGATCATGATGTTGTTTTATCACAATGTATGTACGGGCATATCAAGAAGCAATATCGGAGAAGAGCCCATAGAAAAGTCTATAAGAATGATATGCAGAGAAAAACATAGGGTTCTGAATTTTGTGGAATTTTTTGGTCATACCATTGTAATTTGTCATTTAAAAGATATTTTGAGGTCTGCAATGCATATTTTGGAAATTTTTTTTTTTAAGGCTAATATAATCTAAACTTTGTTTCCAACTGGATTCCAATTGAATTGATGAACAATATGTATGTTTTCTCTTGAATCATCATTTCTCTATTTGTTATTCTGATGAATAATGTGTGAAAGTCACTGGATGTGATTAGTTTAATTCATGAATTTGTATATTTTCTCATAGAGGAAGGATAACACTCATGTATTAAGCTACAATATAGCCATAAAATTGTGCTCCATGAGAGTCTACCATCACATATCTTTGATATGTTGCCTCTTCTTCCTAATCCTTGGAGAACTGGATTCTTATAATAATTAAGCCCATATCACCAAAATTCCCCTGAGAAATTATTCGATTCACCACACTTTAATCCAAATGTATGTTCATTATTTTTTTTTTTTGCCTTGTTTAGGGATCACAGACACATATAGCCTCTTGAAACCATTCTGAGCCAAATCAGCCTGCATGAGTTAAATAGCAAGAATCCTCATCATTCGTGAACTTTTGTTTCATGAATTTTCCTCAAGATATTTTATGATTCCGTAGTGAAGATATATAAATCCTCTGATCCTAAGATGTCCTAAGCATTGTTCCTTTAGCAACTCAGGGCTGTCTCAAGGAGTTACATGTACCATGTCATATTTTTGCAAGTGAAGAAAAATTTCCTTCCTTGCCTTTGATTCCAATATTAGTTGAAGCATGTTTTTTTACGTTGGGGTTTAGAGTTCATTGTAGATATTAATCCCACATTAGTTAATCATCATAGATGGATTTTGACTATAGTTGATTACTTTAATAAGTGGGTAGAATTAATTCCAATAAGAAACAAAATTGATACTGTAGTATTTAAATTCATTGAAGAAAATATTATGTCAAGCTTAGGTTGTCCTAACGAGTTGATAGTTGTGAATGCACATGGTTTTTGCTCACCCAAGATGATTGAATTATAGCAAAAATATCACATTTCTCTACACCGCTCCACTACATATTTTTATTTTTTTTTCTAAGTAATACTGATCTATTAACAAGTTGAATAATTTACATCGAGACCGAAGTCAAAAGCTACTGCCTAGAAGGCAGAAGATTCAGAAAAAACAGAGAATTGGACTGTCGAAACCCACGCAGGGGTGCAAAAGATTTCTCCAAAAACTTCTATGACCCATGACAGACAGAAAAGGGCCAGCAAACTTCATGGCAACCAAAACATAAAAAACCCCAGGAAATGGGCAAATTAAACAGAGAAAAGGACCGAGCATCGAACCCATTAGACTTCCGGAATCTCCTCCACGATCCTGCAACCACCGGTGACAAGCATATCAAGGGTGATTTCAGCCTGAGAGGCCTGGGGACCAGGCTCAGCCGAAATCATGTCTTCATCAGGAACAGCCGGGCGAGACGGAGGCTGAAAAGGAGTGCCGCTGCCCAGATTGAAATGAGAAAACTGGGAGGCAGGAGCAGAAGTCTCCATGGGAACAGCCAGTTGCGCACTAGAAGTCTCAGGCAAGCAGTCTTCAATAAAAACCACCGAGAGAATGGCAGTAATCCTCGGACGATTGAGGGAACTCTGGAAAGTAAACCGAGCAGAAACAGTTGTATTAGCAGATGCGGCAGACGAGCGACGGGAATGGGGACCCCAGTACGAGCAGAAATCCATAGAGCGCCCCCTGCCACTACGGGTTCTGGGGTAATGACTGGAGCCATCGTCGAAGGAAGAAGTGTCCGGGGAAGGACTGGAAGGCAGGCGAGTGGGATGGCTCTGAGAGCTGCCTCTCCTACTCCACATACGATGTCGAAGCCTCGGCATTGTGTGAGGGAGCAGGAACCTGAAAGAGTGAACCAAATTGCCAACCCGCCCGAGGAGGCCCGAACTTAAACAAAGACGCAGAGACAGCGGAAAATGCCCAAGACAGGAGGCCTCCCTTTGCGAGGAGCGCTCCAGACGTCGTTGGTCGATCACCCTACTGTGCAGACAGAAACCAACGCCGCCCAAATGACAATGCGGGAAAGCCAAGACCAGAGCCAAATTAACCTGTTGCATGTGAAATTTATCTGCCATGAGACCGGCCTGAACATGCGCCGAGTTCGTCTGCCCAAACCCAGCAAATCCATCTTCATAACTGCGATCCGAGTGAAAATCTCGCCCGAGCATGCGAAGGCAGAGCTCAACCTGATTGAAGGCGCGCGAGTGCATTGGGTTGCAGAGCCCATAGCATTGGAGTGTGAGGAGTGTAAATGCGACAAGCTGTGGAGCAGCTGTCCATTTAACACAGCGTACCACCAGGGCAGGTATCGGCCCCTCTGTCCCATTCCCTTAATTAACCATGGAAACACCCGCATCCGGGGACCGCTCCACTACATATTACCCATATGGCAATGGATTGATTGAATCCTCAAACAAGAACCTAGTGAAAGTCATAAAAAATGTGTTAGCTTATCATAACAAAAGTAGGGACAATCATCTCAAGTTTGTAGTCCGCGCTAAAAAAGTTTCACAAAAAAAAAGAGGAATAACTAAATCTCTTTTCCAACTTGTATATGGTACTGGAGTAGTATTTCCTACATAAATAGATTTTTCTACTATGAATATTATATAATATTCTTATTAAGAGAAACGAATTTACCAGAAAAATACAACAGATACTTGAACTGCAACACTAAAGAAAACAAGTACAAGATAAACTTCTTCAATATCATAAAAAAATGAAAATCTTAGTTGATAGAAAATCAAGAGAAAGAGATTTTAGACAAGGTGTTTTAGTGTTAAAATGGGATGCCAAAAGGTAGGAAAAATGAAAGCATGGAAAATTTGATAATCTCACTAGGCTCATTTAATATTTCCAAAATAAAGAACAATAAATTTTTTGTTCTCCATAATTTGGATGGGGAATACTTCTCACTGCCTATTAATGGGAAGTATTTGAAACCTTTCATTTAGTATTGAGAACTTTATATATTTCATTGTAAATAATCACATGATTTAATTTTACAGAGCAGGTGTGAAAATTTTCTTATGACACTTACTCCATAGCCTGAGGTGAAGTCACCGAATTTTCTATTCTCTACATCCCATAGGCGAAAGTCATCCCCAGTTGGAGCCAATGTTGTAACATTTTCTTATAAAAAAAAATTCCAAATTTTTTTAAAATTGTTATATTTTTTCTACACTTTGTATTGATATTGTGTAGCTTATATTTTATAAATATCTATGTATTAAACAAAACAAAAAAAAATTAGCTTTTCCAAAGTTTTATATTTCATTGCAATAAATTTCTTTCTTAATGCATGTGTTTTTACGCATGGTCTAGGTGTGCACTCACAAATCAATGATCAAGGATGAAAACCACATAAATCCCTATATGCCCCACGCGATCCCCACACCCCCCTTGAAAATACCACTGTGATTTTGGGTGAAATCAAAGGTATTTTTCCACCAATTGTAATTTATTATGAATTTTTCATAAAGGGTAGATCACTGTAATAAAGAAAATTCTTGTTCTCTCGTTCTTTTGGTCATCTACTCTTTCAGGAGTAAGAAAGGTTTTTGCACGTAATCATAAAGGAACAAATTTTCCAATCCATCAGGTAACATTCACTTTTCACTTTCCATTTTATTCATAATTTTTTTAACCATAAGTCCAAGAAAAAATAAATCTATTACAAATCAATTCACAACACCACCTCCCTCTACCTAGGTAAACATGGATGAAATTCATTTAATTGACCAAGATGCCAAAATTGTGGAAACACGGTGTGAATTTGACTGCCATGAATTTAGAAATTTGGAATTTCAAATATTCCTTGACAATAGTGAATAAGTTTCTCTTTGGGAATATTTTATTCCCCAATTTGTCTTTCCCCAAAATAATCACGTCCTTAAATCTGTCGTGTGGTTCTCTGACATATATTTTCCTAGTAAAAGAGCTATAGTCACCAAGAATGAAGTTACCCTATTTGATATGATTATCATAAAAATAGGTGATTCCATTCTAGTAAAAAGAGACCCATTCATGGCACCATGATTAATCCTAAATAATGATCTCTTAAGAACCTACAAAGGTAATGGGTTCTTTAGGCCTCTTATTTTATTCTATCAAACTTAATGAACCAATTGAGTTTGGTGATGCAAATATTAAAGGGGTGATTTGAGGCATCAATTTCTTAGATATTTATATATAAGTTACACATGTAGGTCAAAATGGATCAAAGAGAGTTCCTAAAAAATTATTTACTGTTCCAAGAAGTAAATTTCACTTTGAAGGACATACTGTGAATTATTTAATTGATCTATACTATATTGTCTCCAATGCAAATTTAGTCAGCGTCGATTTTGTTAATGATGGCACTGATGTTAATAATCTTCAACAAGAGCTTATATGTTTCACAAAGCATATCTCACCTCCAAATGTGAAATCAAAATGTTATTTTACTATATTATGTATTTTTATTGAGTTTCCAATATCTTTCCTTATTAACAAGGGGTTCAATGGTGTTTGATTTACAAACGGTCTAGGATACCTAATGTAGAAATTATATGCACTACGCATGCATATGTCCAAGATTCTCTTGATCACACACTATTTTAACTTCATGCACAATACAGAATCTATTCCACCATTGATCATCACATGCAGAAATTAAATCAATTGCATGCACACATTGAAACCATAAAAATTCACACACATTAACACAGTTGTTTTAATGGGAAAGCCTGAAGCTAAAAACCCAAACTATCTGTATATAATATATGTCATAGATATCATGTAACAATCATCATACAAATCTTATCAAAATCTCTCAGTACAATACAATCACTACACACTAATCAGGCCTGATCTAGCAAATCCATGCACCGATATTTGCCACTTGCTATCCTGCCTCCACTCCACAATCCGTACTGAAGAATGGCTCTAGAGGAACTTGAATTACTCCAGCCTTGCTCACGCAATCCTTAAAGGCATCTCCACTAAATTTTTGGTGAAAACAATGCAACACTATAGTCACAACTGAGAGTCACACTTGCTCTTTCACCTACCTCTCCACTAGTCTCCACTGAAACTGTCCATGCATTGTAGTTAACTGATTTATTATTCATTTGATTAATGAGTTAATATTTAGTGAATTAATTAATAATTAATTAACACCACTCTCACTAGTGTATCAATCAGTTAGACTAGATAAAACTAGCTCAACTGTGTCTAACTGAGTTAAACTGAACACAACTCCACCAACTACGTCTACAACTCCACAAAACTCTGTCACATGAGTTCTAACTGAAGTCATACACGCAATAGCTCTAGTAAACCCTCAGGAATAGTGTAATTCCTTCTGTTAGCTCCTGTACCACATCTGTGCACTTAACTGAAGTGCTTCAAGAGAATAAGATAATGTTTAGAGTCCAAATATTATTAAGAGCTAATAATATTCGACATATTTATTTTTAGACTGGCAGTCTAAAAATAGACTCCGCCCAATATGTCTAAAAATAGAAATCCATCTATTTTTCCAACTTGACCAACCATCCACAAATATCATGCCGCATCTCATAGAATATGATCGACATGTCGAAAAATAGACATAGTCTAAAAATAGACTTTGCAACAAAAATCACTTGTGTGGGCCCCACCTAGTTTAGGTGATTATTTTCCGACTAGGATCAGGAATGATGTTTCAGGATGCCTCCTTCACTATTTCTTGTTGCAATATTCAACACTCCCTCTCAACAAGAAAGGACTGTCTTTGCATGCGACATGCAACTCCATGCATTCGCCTTGCTACCTTTACAAGCGCCATGCAACTCCATGCATCTGCTCTGCAACTCTTCCGAAACTAAATAAGCTCCAAAAAACTCAATCAATATGATGCATCTATCATCAAAGTCTTCTAATTCTACTTAGCCACTGCACATGTCTTCAGGAACCACTACGTTGTTGAACTCTGCACCCATGCACTCTGCACTTGCTGTCAACTCTGAACCGCACCCCAGTATCTGACACTGTCACTTTGATCTCACTCCATCAATCCAAATGATCATGCTATTTCTGCTCTATGGTCACCTCGTAGGTAGGTTCAATTCATGAGATCCACACCATCTCCATGAATCCTGCCTAGAAATCTCCTCTTGAGATTACTCATGCATGTCGCCCCACCTCTCACCCGGTGGTATAGCTGCATGCACTCCCTCTGCCCATCTGGCATGAAATTTCTCTTCATGAGTGGTTGCTCCCACTCCATGATCCTCATCTTGTGGCTGCTCCATATCCCAAGGTTCACTCTTACTTGCATGAAAATCCATCTCCCTCTCAAGCTTCAATTGCATGTCTTTCTTGCACTTCCCAACATTATGAAGCTCCGTAGAAATCCCATCTCCTTCAAGTCTGTAGAGATTCTTGGCTCGAATCCCAACCTTCTTGAATTTTCCTGTTTCTTTGTATCGAAGGAAAAATTTTCCTTCACTAAAGACAACATCGTGCCCTTTATCCTCTAACATTGCGTTTGAGATTAAATTCTTCTTTAAACCTGGAACATGCACTACATCTTGTAAAAGAAGGAGTTTACCTGACTCCCTCTGAAAGGTAATGGTACCAATGGTAGTCACACTATATCGTCTATTGTCGCCCAACTCAACATGCAACTGGAGATATTTCTCCACCAAGTCACTGAAAAGGTTCACATATCCCGTCATGTGAAAGGAAGCGCCACTATCAAAATACCACCCCGATCCCAATGAAGTAGACACCATGCATGCGATCAATGAGAAGTCCGGCTCAAATTTCAAGGCAAGAGCCTCACTAGCTGTAGCTCCAACAACCTGCTTTTTCTTCTTCTTCTGTGGACAGTGTGTGGCAAAATGCCCATGCTCGTGACAGTGAAAACACTTCACTTTGGACATGTCATGCTCTTTGCCATCCGCACCGGATTGAGAAGGATTTTTCTTCCCCTTCCATTTCCTTGCTTTGGAAGCCAAAGCAAAATCCTCTTCATCATCATTCTTTGATGAAGAGCCATCCCTGGTACTTCGCCTTATCTCCTCCTGCACAAGATCCGACCAAAGTCGCTTCCATCCTGGCAGTTTCTCTCGACCATTGACAGAGTCCTCATAGCTATTCCAACTATTCGGAAGCCCAAGGAGAGCCACACTCACTAATTATTCATCATACAAACTAACTCCTACACTCCTAAGCTCATCCCTGCAGTGGAAAAACTTTGTCAAGTATACCGGAATAGTGTCGTTCTTCTCCATTTTTATTTTCCTAAGCTTGTCTTTAAGCGCCAACTTCCTCTGGTCAATTCTACTTTGGAAAAATTATGTCAAAGCCTTCCAGATCAAGAATGGAGTGGCTTTACTGTGAAGGTTGGACACAATGTGATCCTTCACACCTTCCAACATAATCCTTCGACACCTTGCTACCTTCTTTTGCTAGGCGTCAAGTGCGGCTACATCGCTAGAACCCAGTTTAGGAATTTCTGCATCTATGAACTCCTTCAACCCATAATCCTACAGCACCGCCTCCATCCTGTCCTTTCATGAAATATAATTCGAGCTTCCCTCAAGGGAATACTCCAATCTCAATCCGTTGAAAGACAATTCAATGAATGCTCAACTTCAACACCAAGAAAACACTGCAACAATTTCGAATTCCACCAGCACAAAACTTAACTGTTTCAATAATTGCAATTGCTCCAATGATTAACGCTCTGATACCATGTAGAAATTATATTCACTACGCATTCATATGTCCAAGATTCTCCTGATCACACACTATTTTAACTTCATGCACAATACATAATCTATTCCACCATTGATCATCACATGCGAAAATTAAATCAATTGCATGCACACATTGAAACCATAAAAATTCACACACATTAACACAGTTGTTTTAATGGGAAAGCCTGAAGCTAAAAACCCCAACTATATGTATATAATATATGTCATAGATATCATGTAACAATCCTCATACAAATCTTATCACAAGCTCTCATTACAATACAATCGCTACACACTAATCAGGCCTGATCTAGCAAATCCATGCACCGATCTTTGCCACCTGCTAGCCTGCCTCTACTATACAATCCCTGCTAAAGAATGGCTCTATTTGAACTTGAATTACTCCAGCCTTTCTCACGCAATCCTTAAAGGCATCTCCATTAAATTTGTGGTGCAAGCAATGCAACCCTATAGTCACAACTGATAGTCACACTTGCTCTTTCACCTACCTCTCCATTGGTCTCCATTGAAATTGTCCATGCACTATATTTAACTGATGTATTCTTTAGTTGATTAATGAGTTAATATTTAGTGAATTAATTAATAATTAATTCACACCACACTCACTAGTGTATCAATCAGTTAGACTAGATACAACTAGCTCAACTATGTCTAACTGAGTTAAAATGAACACAACTCCACCAACTACTTCTACAACTCCACCAAACTCTGTCACATGAGTTCTAACTGAATTCCTCCATGCAATAGCTCTAGTAAACTCTCAGGAATAGCATAATTCCTTCTGTTAGCTCCTGTGCCACATCTGTGCACTTCACTGAAGTGCTCCAAGAGAATAAGATAATGTTTAGAGTCCAAATATTATTAAGAGGTAATAATATTCGACATATCTGTTTTTAGACTGGCAGTCTAAAAATAGACTCCACCGAATATGTATAAAAATATAAATCCATATATTTTTTCAACTTGACCAACCATCCACAAATAGCATCCCGCAACTCATAGAATATGATCGACATGTCTAAAAATAGACTTTGCGACAAAAATCACCTGTGTGGGCCCCACATAGTTTAGATGATTATTTTCCAACTAGGATTAGGAATGATGTTTCAATATGCCTCCTTCACTATTTCTTGTTGCAATCTTCAACACCTAAAAAGTGCTTGCTAGGAAAGCAACATAGTTTTTAATTTAAAGAAGGTAAACACTGGAAAGAAAAATCAATGCTTGAACTAGTTCATGTTGATATCCATGGTCCAATTAGGAGAATCATAGCATCCAACACCAATTATTGATCATCATAGTGCAATTGTTGAATAATTTCCTACAAACGTAGTGCAAGGTGTTATTCAAAAAGAGGCTTCATCTAGAAGGAAGGAAACCTAAATTTATTCATTTAAAAATTTGTGATTTTGTGGAATCTGTACTAATTCTTGAAGAAAGAGATAAAATTATATGAAAAATGCATGAACATGATACTCACTAGGTATAATGAACAAAATAATGCTTACGGGGCCTATGGTGTCATTACTAATAATGTGACATTCGACTGAGATGTCACTATAAATGAAATTGTAGGATTTTTTGGACTCATATAATGAATTGGATCTAAAACTTGATGGGAGTTAAATTAGGGTCCAAAAGTCAGACATAATGAATAGTAAGAGAAAATATACCCCTATGAATTTAGTTTACAAGGATAACTCAACAATGAGGTAGTTGAAAATTATCTAAATAAAAAAAAAGGTAGTGTAAAGGAAGAATAAAGAATAAAATGGCCAGGTGATACTACATAACTCTAGAGGGGTTGTACTTGCTAGAGATATCTCAACTATGAGAGAAATTCCATGGAAAAAAGAAGGTAGGACACTTGTCTATTTTTCTTTACGTATTTTTATTAGTGAAACAAATTATTGGAAGAATTCATTCAAAAAGAGTGAAGGAAAAGAGGATTCTATAACAAATGGATGACTCCTACAACTATTCAGAATCTTGTTTGCTTCACCTATGCAATATACATCCAAAGGAACACAGGATTGATGTCTTCATAGGGACTTTAAATGATAACATCCAACATGAGGTTCACCTTTCGGAACCTGATTCATTGGAGAAGGCATTCAGGTTGCCAAGAAAAATTGAAAGTCAATTTATGGCGACAAGGAAGCCTACCACTCTCATCTATAAATATGTAAGTGTTACTACTCATAGACTTACACAACCTAAAAGGATGACATCACAACAACTGGAAGAAAACGTATAAAAGTGGATTTGCTACAGTTGTGATAGAAAATACACTAAAGGCCATAAGTATGATGAGAAACAAATATTTTACATAGATTGTGAAGAGGAGGAAGAAAATGAACAAGAAACTTCGAAAGAAGAGGATATACACCAGGAACCAACCCTAGAGAAAGAAGAAATGAGTGCGAACATATCCTGTAATTAATTGGATGGAATTACCACTCCTCAAACTCTCAAGATAGAAAGACATATCAAGAAGAAAAATTTAATAGTGTTGATTGATTCAGGTAGTACCCATAATTTTATTCATTGTAAGGTACCCTAGGAATTGAATTGCTTCATATACCCAGCACTAGAGTGTCAAGTGATGGTTGCAAATGGAGGGAATATAATTTGTTGAGGAAAATTCCATAATATCAAGCTAACCATGGGGAATATGTATTGAATAGTCCAATGCTTTCCATTACAATGGGAGGTGTTGATGTTGTATTAGGAGTAAAATGGTTATAATATTTGGTGACGGTAGTTTTTAACTTTCAAGAAATTTTCTTCAAATTTTTTTCTGGAAGGAAAGGAAGTTGAATTATTGGGTATCACAGGGAAGCCAGGAAATATAATGAGTTCTAATGTCATGACAAAGCTTCTAAATAAATAACAACCAAGTGTAATTGCACAATTATGCTCACTATAAGTGGTGCAACGGTAGCAATGGATTTGAATAAGCTCACACAGGACTTTTTCAACTCTTCACTCAACCCTTGTTTATATCGAAATCGAAAGCCTTTGAATTGATAAAAAATGTTCCTTTATCTTTCTGATCCGATATAATCTTTAATCTGTTCAAAAGTAACATTAAACACCTTTTACAAATAGAAATCTATGTGTATTGCGCGCCTCGGATCTGGCCGATCGGATGACTCAAAACATTTCGCAAATCGGTGATTTACAAAGTGCTACAAGGTTTGGCATTCACCACGGCTCCGATGCGATATCATTATAACTTTCACAACTCCGATGTGGTAACAATCGGCAATCGCAAATATCAATGGTTCGATGTCACCTCTCTAACTATCTACAGCTCCCACAGTTCCGATGCAATATTAATCGGAAATCGGAAATCGCTATGTCACAATGGTTGAACAACACCCTTCCCGTAGCGTCGCGATATTTTCTGGACCCGATCTCACATCAAAAAAGTTTATAACATTTCACGTCCGGGGTCCATTGTTATATGGTGCGATATGGAATGATTCTCCGACGCGATGCGATATGAAACACCTCCAATCTGATCTGATGGTTACCAGATCCGATATGTCATATAATCAACTGATATGTTTTTAAATCCGCTCAAAGGTTCCACTAAGTGGATTCCACCAATGGACAATGCCAGGTTTGCCTTAAAACCAGGAATTCTTACAGTTTAAAATAAGAACACACAGATCACAACCCCTTCAAGAAATTACAAAGAAAAACAACGCATCAAACCTTATGGACTCGTTATATATTGATACACATAACATTAAATTTATTCATATTGTATAAAAGGACAGAGTCTTGGCATTTGGCCCAATTACATAGGAAATAACCACTGTTACAGACAAAACACAGTCCACATACAATTCTGAGCTCTCGCTTCACTCCAAGCCTCTCTAAAAGAAATCTCCCTCCTCAAAATTTTACTCCTTTTCTTATTAACTAATTCTTCTAACAATAGCTAACGCAATCTCTTATTTTTTAAAGATCTAACAGAAATCTTCTATTTCTAGAAATCTAATCAGCAATATTCTATCTCTTAACTTTCGTGCACACCTATATTAACAACTCTATATCCAAATCTAAAATAAGACAATCTCACATTTATTACAATAATAAATTATAACAAACTATTTGAGAACTCCAACCTCCTCAGTAAAACTGAATTTGACCAACAGTCAGTGAATTTCAACCTGTTTAGCCACAACATGTGAACAAATATTCACATTGTTGGCTAATCCTGATGCTCCTGCATCAGACTCCTGGGGAAGAAAATATTTGTCCTTCAGATTTTCAGGACTTACTCCATATTTCTGTAGTTCAGCTGTTGTCAACCAACTGGAATCTTCCATTGGTTGTTCCTTCCACTTGACTAGATATTGGAAATTTTTTTTCCCTCGAGTTTTCTTGGATATTCTTTGATCCAAGAGAGTCTCAACTTCTTTCTTAGATGCTTTTGGTACCTGTTCCTCCCAATTCACAGTTTGAACTTCATCTCCTATGGCTTCATTCTGCAACTCGGTCTCTGTCTCTCTGAATGGATATAAATCTGCAACATTAAAAATGGAGGATATTCTGATTCCTTCTAGCAACTCGATCTCATATGCATTGGCTGAAAATTTCCTTTTAATTTTACAAGGTCCCATCTTCTTCATTTTCAGTTTATTATAAGTTTTTGTAAGAAATCTCTTTTTCCTCAAATATGCCATGACTAAATCTCCTATTTGAAACTTCTTTTCTTTTCTTTTCAGATTTTCTCTCTGCTTGTATCTACTGCTGCTTTCCTGTAATTTACCTTTGACGTCTTCTTGTAACCTCTGTATTTGTTCAACAAAATCTTCAGCACTTGCACTCCTGGCTTCCTGTTTTCCCAAGTCCCTAAGCTCATATACTCCTCTCGGATGCATTCCAAAGAAAATCTGAAATGGACACATTCCAGTGCTTCGATTTGGTGTATCATTGTAAGCAAATTCAGCTTGAGCTAATGCCAAATCCCACTGTTCGGGATTATGATGTACTAAACTCCTTAGTATATTTCCCAAGCTTCTATTCACTACTTCAGTTTGTCCATATGTCTGAGGATGGTACAATGAACTAAAACTGAGTTTAGTCCCCAGTTTCTTCCAAAGTGTCCTCCATAAATGCCCTACAAATTTAGTATCTCGATCTGATACAATACTTACAGGTAAACCATGCAATCTTACAATCTCTGAAAAGAATAAATTTGCTATGTATGTTGCATCACTGGTTTTCTTACAAGCAATAAAATGTGCCATTTTAGAAAATCTATCTACTACAACATAAATAGAATCGTTTCCTCTTTGAGTTTTTGGTAAACCTAGAACATAGTCCATACTAATTGCATCCCATGGTCGATATGGTATGGGCAATGGCTGATATAGACCTGTATTCTGACTCCTTCCTTTGGCATATTGACATACCCTGCATTTCTCAAAAAAAATTTAACATCAGTTTGCATTTTGGGCCAGTAATATAAAGCATTCACCTGAGCAAAGGTTTTATCTTGTCCAAAATGACCAGATAAGCCTCTACTATGCTTCTCTTTCATTATGTTCTCCCTCATGAAACATTTAGGAATACATAACTTGTTGCTTTTAAATAACAAGCCTCCTTGAATAAGGTAGTCCATCCATTGACTTCTGTTATGCCTCGCTGGATTCTGAACTGTTGTGTAGATGTCTCTAAAATCCTCATCATCCTTGTACATTTCCATCATTTCTTCAAAACCTACAACACCCACTTTAAACTCCTGCAAAAGAAAACTTACCTTGCTCAATGCATCTGCTACTTTATTAGACTTACCGCTTTTATGCTTTATTACAAAAGTGAAACTTTGCAGAAATTCCACCCATTTGGCATACTTCTGATTTAGCTTTGGCTGGTTATTAATAAACTGTAAAGCATGATTGTCTTAATATAAGATGAATTCCTTTGGCAGTAAGTAATGCTCCAATTTTTCAATGCCTGCACAATAGCGTAAAACTCTTTATCATAAGAAGAATATTTCATTTTCACATCATCTAGTTTCTCGTTAAAATATGCTATCGGTCTTTGCTCTTGACTCAGTACCGCACCAACTGCTACTCCACTTGCATCGGTTTCTACTTGAAAGACTTTCTCAAAATTGGGCAATGCTAGAAGTGGCTCTTCTATTATCTTCTTTTTCAGCAGATTAAAGTTCCTGTTCGCTGCTTCTGTCCATCGAAATGGTTGTTTGACCTCCTTGATTGTCTCAAGGATTGGTACACAAACTTGACTAAACCCTTTTATAAATTTTCGGTAAAAACTAGCAAGTCCATGGAAACTTCTTACCTCAAATACACTTCTGGGAGTAAGCTAGTTCCTGATTGCTTGTACCTTCTCCAGATCTATTTTCAAGCCTTCTTTAGAAATCAAAAATCCCAAGTACACCACCTCCTCTTTCATGAAACTACATTTCTTCAAATTGATTAGTATTTTTTCCTTCTGTAGAGTTTTCAGGACTAACTTCAAATGTTTTAAATGCTCCTCTTTACTTTTGCTGAAAAACAAAATATCATCAAGGTAAACAACAAAAAATTTACCTGCATAATCCTTCAAGACCTCGTTCATTAGTCTCATGAATGTACTAGGTGCATTAGTGAGCCCAAAATGCATCACTAACCACTCTTACAGTCCACTATTTGTTTTGAAAGCCGTTTTCCATTCATCGCCTTCCCGAATTCTGATCTGATGATACCCGCTTTTCAAATATATCTTAGTAAAGCACCTGGATCCACTTAAACAGTCCATTAAATCATCCATTCTGGGCAAAGGAAATCTGTACCTGACTGTTATCTTGTTGATAGCTCTGGAATCGGTGCACATGTGCCATTCTCCTCCCTTCTTTGGACTAAGTACCGTTGGCACAACACACGGGCTCAGACTTTCTCGAATCAGCCCCTTGTTCATCAGTTCCTGTACTTGCCTTGCAATCTCTGCGTTTTCCTGGGGAGTTAGTCTATATGCCGCTTTATTGGGTAGAATTTCTCCCGATATTAAATAGATATGGTGGCTAACACTTCTAATCGGTGGTAGTTCATTCGGTAATTCATCTACGATGATATCCATAAAATTATTTAACACAGCTTGAATTTCTTCAGGAAAATTGTTTAAATTCGTGGAGGTTAAGATTACCTTGGGCCTCCCTACGATGGCGAAGTGCAACTCCTCGCTTTTATCAACCTTCTGTAGCATTTCTTTACCACTTATCAACATGATACTATTTTCAAATAGTCCTTTATCAACATCATTCTTCACTGGCAGCAACATGTGTTTAATTCCATCCTTCTTTATGGTATATGTGTTCCTTCTCCCATCGTGAATCGCTTTCCGGTCAAATTGCCATGGTCTCCCCAATAATACATGACATACATCCATGGGCATTATGTCACATAGGATCATGTCTTTGTATGTGCCGATCTGCATTTCTACATTACATTGCTTTGTCATGATAACTTGATGGCCATTCTGTAGCCAAGATACTTTGTAAGGCGCAGGATGTGTTGTCTTGGCTAACCCAAGCTTTTCCACCATCTTTGCGGACACAAGATTGTCAGTACTCCCACTTTCAACTATGACCTTACAGCACTTACCCTTTGATTTGCATGTAGTTCTGAACAAGTTCTTCCTTTGCGCAGGTTCTCCAGTCTCCTTTTCTATTCTAAGAAAAGTTCTTCTAAGTAACAGTGATTCACCTTCTTCAGGTGGTTCCTATTTCTTCACAATTCGAGGTGGTTCTGGCTCTGCCTCAGTCACATTTGCACCCCTCTGGCTTGCTGATTTTTTATGAGGACAGTCCCTCGACATGTGTCCCCATTCACCATAGGTATAACACCTAATATCTCTTCCTCACCCTCTTCCTCTGGGCGTGAATATTCCTCTACTAGATTCACCCCTCTATGGTGATGTGCCACTTGAACTTCATGTTTCATGTTGATGCTGTGTTCCTCTGGATCTGGCAGCTCCTCTACCTCGCGCTGAGCTCTTCCCTCTGTTCCTTTGACTCCGTCTCCTCAATATTTTCTCTTCTTCCTTTAGGCTTGCTTGATAGGCATCCTCAACAGTTTTCAGACTTAAAAGGCTAATCTCATCTTGTATTTCATACCTTAACCCGTTTTTATATATAGCTATTTTTTCCAAATCATCTTCTACATGTCCTGTTCTGATACTTAATCTATAGAATTCTTCTGTATACTCCTTAACAGACATTCCTTTCTGCTTCAGATTTTGCATTTGCTTAAAAATATTCAAATGATAGTATTTAGGCAAAAACTTGGCTTTCATATTACTTACCATTTTATCCCATTGCCTGATCTTAGATTTCCCTTTCCTCGTTGTTGATGTCTGTACCTCGTCCCACTAGATGGCTGCATGACCCTTCAATCTAGTGACTACAAACTTCACCTTCTTATTCTCCTCAATCTCTTCAAAGTCAAAGTACTGATCTATGGATCTGATCCAATCCATAAGCTCCTCCACATTCAGACTCCCTTCATACATAGGAATCTCCATCTTGGGTTTACTTCCAACTTTTTCCAGCATTGTTAGTATGAATCCTTTGTCGAAGTGTACGAAAAAGGACCACTTTAGCTACGCATAACTAATAGCCCTAACAACAAAAGTGGCTGCCAACATCTTCAGATCTGCGGTTAGTTGAACATAAAAGAGCTGCAAAAACCAGATCTATGCATGGAAAGACATTAAGCAGAAAAAATAAGGGTTCGCTCCATATACCAATAGACAAGACAAGAACAATTTTTTGAAAGAATTTTTGCATTAATCGGGCACCTGGGAGGAAAAAAAGAAGGCATATCCAATTCTCCTCAGTGGGATGGGTTCTTGGAAGTCCTCAGCACTTCAGATCTAAGATTTCTCTCTCTTGTTGGTGTAGAAAACCCACACAAAGAATGGAACTCAAAGGGAGCTCACACAGCAAATGGCAGAAAATGGTGACCAAGTGTATAGATCCAAAGTGATCTAATAGGCAACAAAAGGTGAAGAATGGTAGGAAAAATCCTCCTATTTATAACAAAATATTGGGTCATTCTAGATCTTGGTGCATGATTAAAATAATGTTAACCAAATCTAGATCCACCTTTTATGGAATATTTTATTATATTTGTTGGAGGGAAAAGGTATTTGACTTGGGTCAAATCCCTTGATTAGTCAAAAATAAATAAATAAATGATTTATTTATCTTTTTAAGGAAGTGGTTAAAATATAATCAAATAAATAATGATTTATTTAATTATTTAAGGAAGTGGTTGAAAGATAATCAAATAAATAATGATTTATTTAATTATTTGTGGGTGATTTGGTCATATTTAATAAGGAATATTATCTAAATAAGATTTAAATAATTATTCCTAGAAAATAATAAGATAAATAAAGGTTTATCTAATTAATTTCTTTGTTTTGGGTTAAACATGACTAGGAATAATAATTAAATTATGGTTTAATTAATTATTCCATGAGGAAAATCAAACAAATATAGGTTTGTTTAATATTTCCTTTTGGGGTTTCCCGTTTAGACCATAAACAACCTAATAAATGTGGTTTATTAAGTTATTTAACATAGTGAAGGCAATTTTACTTAGGGTAAAATTGGTCTTACATGGTGTACTTGGGTCCATCTAATGATAATAGGTTAGATGACCAAAAAATGGTGTAACAGATTGCCCCCCAGCGTGCGAGTGTCAGGAGCAAATCATATGACCAAAGTACGTTGTAAGAACTAAATCACTAGACAACAAAAGGGAAGTCAGAGAGAGAAATGCAAGGTAGATAGTGTGCTAAAGAATTAGACCCTGAGGAGACGAGACTCGCAGGTGCAACAAGTCTATTTTTATGAGAGGGTACCTGTGCTGAAGGCAGCGGGGGAGGCATACCTATGCCCGCCGAGACAAAGTACAAAAGAATAGTGGGTCCAGTAAACAAGGTACCGAACCATAAAGTACAGCCGGCATAATCATGAGCCAGATAAAAATACAATGAGGAATCCCACATACATGTTGTGCCTGGGATGACAGCCAGGACTGATACAATAATATCTGAGTACATGAGATACAAATACAACCCAAATTCCCCCTGTAAATGGGGAAGGGCTCACAAAATCTGACTGATACATGCAAATCAAAGAGGCACTGCAAGTGGCTAAGGCCAACATCATCAAATATCTGGAGCTGCATCGAAGGCTGCAAGGAGGAGATCATTCGGGCATGTGGGGGGCTACCTGCAGGGCTACCCCCTCATGAGGGTTGAGACATCTCACACACACCGGGGAATCATCAAGAGCTGCTGCTGTATCACTGAACCATCGATTATACGGATCTCGGTCATGCTGAAAGGAGCTGGAGTGGAGAAACAATAAAGTCAAAGGGAAATTAGAGATCCCTTTGCCTGATCCGAGGCACCGAACAAGAGTGGAAGCTGGAACCAAGTTACACCACCCTCTAGACCTGGCTTCTGGAATGAATGGGCTGATCTCGACAGAAGGAGGTCCACCATAGGTGAGGCAATGAGAGATCCTCAACTAAGGCATGGGAGAAAATAGTAGAGAGATGGACAGACTGACACTAATGATGATAGTGAAATGGAAAGGACTGAGTAGCAAATGGACGACTTCCCTTGTTAGAGCATAAAGGGCATGAATGACATGGCAGCGACTGACACAATATCATAAGGGATAGGGGATAGTGGGACTGAAGGCCATAATGTGCGACACAAGAGAGAGACCAAGCAATGAATGGTGGAGGGCTATAGCGGGGTACAAAGGGACTCGGAATAGACTCCATGAATGCGATGATGACTCAAATTGGATGCTCTAAACGAGGGTGACTTGATGGTGCTGCCACACAGTAAAGGCCCAATGTGGGACCATGAAAACATGAGTACAAGATGGTAACTCATGACGAAAATCGACACGAACAAAGACAAGTAAGGAGGCAAAATGGTGCCCCAAGTACAAGTGTTGTAAGTGAGGAAGTTCGATTTGAAGGAGAGGTGAAGTGATCCTTATTGGAAAAAATAGGTCCTAGCGAAGGATGAAATTACAAAAAAGATGCTGGCTATCTAATAGAACATAAAACACGCATCTCAGAAGGGAAATGCTAAGGGTAATATTTCTTAAGATAGAGTGCATTTGCGAGGATTAGGAAGAGGATTGCCTTCAAAGTCCTCTAAAAGGTATGCCCCCTTACCAAGATCCTTACTGATGACGTAAGGGCCTAGCCATAATGAGTCAAACTTTCCGTGACCAAGGACATCATGGGCTTGGTCATATACTAGAACAAGGTCGCCTTTGTGAAAAGGACAAGGCTGGAATTTTTGGTCATATTGAGATTTGGTGCGTTTCTTGGCCGCTTCCATGGTTTGCAATGCAACACGGCGGTCTTCAGAGGCATGCTCAGGCATGATAAATCATTGTTCTAGAGGTTGGGTGTCAGGGAGAAGTTCAACAGCCAGATGAAGGGAAGGGATTTTACACTTGATTGGTAAGACAACCTCCTCTCCAAAAACAAGGTGAGGAGGGTTATGGTTGAGGGGTATAGGTGCCCACGAGCATGGTGTGGTCATGCCGAAATGTATTTAGAAAAAGGGGAATCTAAACACATTTAAATGATGTGGTGTGCCATTTGTTCTCGTTATGGTTATGCAGTTTGAGAAAGGAAATGGAGGATTACCAATCTCTTTTGGTACTACATATAGGGATCAAATGGACTTTAAGTTTCCGAGTTGGCATACTTGGTGTCACTATCCCAAAAAGAGGATTTGGAGATAATGAGCTGATGATCTCGTATAAAAGCGATAGGTTGGTCAACAATAATGTCTAAGAGACTGGGTTGCTGATGTAAGATGAGGGAACGATAAGGGGTATCATCCCTGGAGTGATCTGAAGTGATATGGGACTTGAGAGGTTCTTCTAAATGTGGAAGAATACTGGGACTAAAGCCAACACGACTAGATACACTAGGAGAGTTGTGGATAATTTCTTCTCTTGGTCTCTCAAATGTGGGTGCCCCCTTACCCAAACATTGGGTTTCAATGTAATGGCCACAAGGTGGATGCGAGAACGTGCTGGGTTCGATCGGCCCTTAGCCAACCAAGTCATGTGTGATTTTTTCCATAATGTCGTCATCGTGATAGAAGATGGGGTGACTGGTGGAAGAAAGACCACCTGACGTGGTGAATCGACCTGAATCATCATCATGAGAAGAGAGGTTCACATGCGCATCGTCACAAGGGGTGATCGAAGAGTAAGTAGATAAAGGATCTACCAATGTTGAGCCCAAGATGATCGCTGGAGGAAGGTCAAGCGAAACAACAGGGGAGGATTCAGATGGAATGTTCCCTGAGGGTCTCATGGATGATGATAGGTAGAAAATGCTGGACAAAGGCTCCGTCATCTCGACATCAAGAGGGGGAATGTCAATGGGAGCAGTCATATCTGGTAGTTTTGCCAGAGAAAAACATGCAAATAGGGGAGAGGTGGACTCATTGCGCTTGGCCTCGAATTGGTGGACCACAGCTAGAGAGGTGCAGAAGTCCTCGAGGTGGGGACAAAGATGGGTGTAATGGCCATGGAGATCACACAAATCACAGGGGTGGTTGGTGTGAAAATTCTTGGGGTTCTTGATCGTGGTCACGAAAGGAATAGAGGCTTTCGGGACCATGGACTCAGGGAACGCGACATTAACCATGGGCTTGAGATGAAGCAATTCAGGACATGTATGGGTGGTGTGACTGACAACATCACACAAAAAACACTGGATGGTATGCTTTGGAGGCCTAGGAGGGGCAGGGTTTGTCGGGGCAGCCTTGTCCTTTGATGCGCCCTTGCGAGCTTTGCTCTTCTTACCCGAAGTGGTCGCAACAGGAGGTGGTTCCTGTTGAGGTGACTGAGGCACTGTTGCAGTGGGAGAAGTCTTGGGGACTGGTTGAACCGAGGTCAAAGCAAGATAAGGTTTGGGTTGACCAGGCAATGTTGGGGCTGGAGGATCAAGGTACCAGACGGGAATCCCAAGGGTCAGGTTAGGAAGAGAGAGGGTGGCCATGACAGGTACCGTGGACACTCCTGGTGGGGGAGCTAGGAACGGTATCTAACCAGAGGGGTAATGGCCAGGTGGGACGGCTCCTAAATGGCTAAGGCTTGGAGGAACCATTCCAGGAGGACAAAGAGGCTCATGAATACCAGTTGCAGGTGAAGGGCTAGGAGCAGGTTGCCAAGAGCGTGGTTGCTGACTAGCCGAAGCAGGTTTCTTGAGATCAGCCCGAGACGATTGCATCATGCAAACATTTGGTTAGCTGGGGTCATAGAGAGGAGGAGGAAGAAGACCAGGGAAAGTTCCAAGCAAAGAGGAGTCTTTGTAGACGCCAGGAGAGACATTGGTCAAGGAATTGACGGTTTGCTTATTGGCTACAGAAGATATGGTCGTCTCAGAGGAGGTCTGAGGCTTTGGCTCATGATATGTCAACTGGTCAATGGTGACTATCTTTCCATTATGAGGGAAAGACATCTTGCGGAAAACCGCAGATGGGATAGTAGACATAGCATAGGTGTAGCTCCGCCCCAAGAGAATGTTGTAATCTAGAGGGGCGTCAATGACTTCGACGTCAACGCAAACAGTCTTACCCGCAAGAGTGATAGGACAATTACGGAAGAGGCCAATGGGCTGGGAGGCGTGGCCATCCCATGCTCGGAGGGTGATCGTGGAAGGGGCCAAATCAGGAGATCCGAGTTGCTTCCAAACCGAAGTGGACATCACGCAGGTGGATGCCCCCTCATCAATTATACACCGAGAAACGTTAGCGTTCCGGATTTTGACTGGGATTTGGAAGGCGACGGAAGCAGGAAGAGGAGGATGTTCTGATTGGTGGGCATCAAAAACAATCATTTGGTCATCAGCAGGGTCTATAGCACCCATGGCAGATAGCAGAGCCTTCTTTTGGGAAGGGCACGACTGGAGGAGTTCCAATGTGGAAATGGCAGCAGGAGACTGCGCCAAATCTTCTACTATGCTATACGAATGAGCAGCTCGAGCAGAAGCAACATTTCGGCATAATGGTCCCTTATGAATCTTGGTATGAACCTCAACTTTGGGCTGAGGGATATGCAAGGGACCATTGGTTGTCGAAAGAGGCTCTGTAGAGCCTGCAAAAGGTGACTCGGGGACAGACGGAGCGGGAGGCTTGGGGTACTGATGGGACCGAGTTTGAAGGTTAAGGTCGACGGTTAGAGGTGGATCAGAGTTCATCATGAGGATCTGATAATTGGAGGAAAGTGGAGTGGCCACCTGTCCGTCAGTCGGTTGGGTAGCCATGAATCCCTGCTGTGCATCCACCTGCTCTTGAGGGGGCGGTGACTGCTGTTGCATGGGAGGCGAAAGCGCATATGCTGAAGGAGCTGGCGCACCAGGCTGCGGATAAGGGTAATGGTTAGGTTGGGCAACATTGAGGTAAGCAGGAGGTTGGGAAAAAGGATGAGGCATGCCGTATCCTGGATGCATGCTACCAGGAGGGGGAGAAGTGCAGGAAGTGGTGCCCCCTCCCCCAGGAAAACCATAGCTCATGAGAGGTTGAGCGGATGGATGAGAGATAGATCCAACGATACTCTTGGCGGCATGAGGTGCCCCCGGTGTATGGGCATCACCGGGTTTGGCGAGATCAGGTAGGATAGTATGATCATAACCTGTCTGAGCATAGATCAGGTCATATTTTAACGCCATTTGGAGGGCATCTTCTTCGGTTTGAGGAAAATGTGATGCGACATCTTTCCCGATAGGGGACAAGAGAGATCTAAGGAACCAGTCCATGTAGAGACGGTCTTCGAAGGTAGGAGATTGACATAGGCTCTTTCTTCTCCGCCATTCCTGGACATGATCGGATAGGCGAGTCGCAGATGATTGACGGAAAGAAGTCAAAAGTTTGATACCAGTGTCATAATGAAGGGGAAGCTAGAAGTAAGATAAAAAAGCCCGGGCAAGAGTTGCAAAGGTGGTATGGGAGGAAGTGGGCTGATCAACATACCACTTAGAAGCTTCACCTGTAAGCGTGCATTGGAACAATATAAGACGAACAGAATCATCGGTAATGGAGGTAGATGAACACCACATGTGGAAATATCGAACATGATTTGAAGGACCTTCTCCAGCACGACCTTCAAACTTTGGGATGTCGGAAGAGAGCTTTGTCGGCATAGCAAGCCAACTAGCGTCATGGTGTATAGGGTCGTTTATCAATCGATCCAAATCGGGGAGGCTGAGGCCTGCTAAGAAGGGGAGCAAGGGTGCAGCCGAGGTAGTTCCTGTGGCGGTTCCGCTAGTAGTATTGCCAGCATTAGGGCCGGGAGCACCGCTAGCGTTAGGCCCTGGACCAAACATAGTGAAGGTGACAGGGGGAGAACCAGGAGGAGAAGGAGAACCCAATGAATCAGAAGAGGAGTCAGAGTGCGGACTCGGAGGAGGACTGGCTCGACGACGGCGGGGCGGAGCAGGTCGATCGACCGGAAACTGAGGGTGAAGGCCAAGAAGTCTCTGGTAAAGGCGCCTTGGGGGCGCAATGATGACAGGAAGAAGGAAACCAACAAGGGCAGAAAGGGACAGAATCAAGTGAGGTCAAGGGCAGACAAAGTGCAGTGACAATTGATTTTAGAGTCTTTGCTAGGTGGTGTTAACCGACGCTTCTTCACTTAGGGTCAGTGTGTGGTGTGCGTTAATTTTA
Source organism: Pinus albicaulis (assembly GCA_034641835.2). Classification (NCBI taxonomy): domain Eukaryota; kingdom Viridiplantae; phylum Streptophyta; class Pinopsida; order Pinales; family Pinaceae; genus Pinus; species Pinus albicaulis. The sequence continues at coordinate 814,514,271 of CM076584.1, forward strand.
ATTTTTAAACCCTTTCCGTTTTGAGAGCAAGAAAAAAGTGTGCTGCGTAATTGAAAATATATTTGCAGAGAATAGTATATAATGCTGAAATAACAGAAAATTAACAGCTACTATTGCATCATTTCAACCCAAAAAGGTGGGTCTCTCAAAACTAATCTAAAAGAGGGGAAAAAAAAAAATCTAATCAAAACACACTAAAAATAGGCCAATAGATCTAGGGGCAAAAGGGATAGGGATCTAAAGGAGAAAGCTGTTGAAAAGAGGTGCAGATCACAGCCAAGGGGCAGAGGCAAGGTGGCTGGAAAAATGAGCAAATTAGCAAAAAGAGGAAGGGATAGGGAGGAGGTCCTAAAGGGAGGTCCAAACAAAACTACAAGAGGTGATTTAAAAGGAAGAAAATCTGATTTAAAGGGATCTGAGGATGAGGTATCAGATCTGAAAAAGGGAAGGCTGAAACTCTGAAAAATCAGACACCTGAAATAGCTAAAACTCTTCCACCAAAGTGTAAGATGCGAAAACCCTAAGGGAGACTGGAGTTCCCCACCAGATAGCAAAACTGGATGAAACGAATTCGAAATAAGTACAGAGACGGAGAATTTGAAGAGAAAACCACGACAAAAGCCCAAACCGAGAAAAATTTCAGAAAAAACGGCGAGAAAAATGTCAGTCTTACCCCCCGAGTTTTTGACACATTTTTAAAACAAATTCGCCGATTAGAGTACATTTTACGCGACACAGGCTCAGTCCGCATTTTTGGGCAAAAAAGTGTGACTGCACTCGGCACTCTCGGCGGATGTCGAGAAAAATGTCATCTCGATTCTTGGTGATGTCTGTCACCTGCGCAATAGGGCCAGAAACACGCGGAAGTTAGAAATTTTAATGTTTTAGGGTTTTATGTGAGAAAAAAAACATCAAAATAGGAAAAACAAAAAGCTGAAAAGAAACCCTAGGGTCTGAAGTAGCTGGATATGCAGGAATAGGTAAAACGATAGTGGTCGTAATTTAAAACCCGTGTGGAGTCGCCATTTGTTAGTATGAATCCTTTGTCGAAGTGTACGAAAAAGGACCACTTTAGCTACGCATAACTAATAGCCCTAACAACAAAAGTGGCTGCCAATATCTTTAGATCTGCGGTTAGTTGAACATAAAAGAGCTGCAAAAACTAGATCTATGCATGGAAAGACATTAAGCAGAAAAAATAAGGGTTTGCTCCATATACCAATAGACAAGACAAGAACAATTTTTTGGAAGAATTTTTGTATTAATCGGGCACCTGGGAGGAAAACAGGAAGGCTTATCCAATTCTCCTCAGTGGGATGGGTTCTTGGAAGTCCTCAACACTTCAGATCTAATATTTCTCTCTCTTATTGGTGTAGAAAACCCACACAAAAAATGGAGCTCAAAGGGAGCTCACACAGTAAATGGTAGAAAAGAGTGACCAAGTGTATAGATCCAGAGTGATCTAATAGGCAACAAAAGGTGAAGAATGATGGGAAAAACCCTCCTATTTATAACAAAATATTGGGTCATTCTAAATCTTGGTGCATGATTAAAATAATGTTAACCAAATCTAGATCCACCATTTATGGAATATTTTATTATATTTGTTGGAGGGAAAAGGTATTTGACTTGGGTCAAATCCCTTGATTAGTCAAAAATAAATAAATAAATGATTTATTTATCTTTTTAAGGAAGTGGTTAAAATATAATCAAATAAATAATGATTTATTTAATTATTTAAGGAAGTGGTTGAAAGATAATCAAATAAATAATGATTTATTTAATTATTTGTGGGTGATTTGGTCATATTTAACAAGGAATATTATCTAAATAAGATTTAAATAATTATTCCTAGAAGATAATAAGATAAATAAAGGTTTATCTAATTAATTTCTTTATTTTTGGGTTAAACATGACTGGAATAATAATTAAATTATGGTTTAATTAATTATTCCATGAGGAAAATCAAACAAATATAGGTTTGTTTAATATTTCCTTTTGGGGTTTCTTGTTTAGACCATAAATAACCTAATAAATGTGGTTTATTAAGTTATTTAACATGGTGAATGCAATTTTACTTAGGGTAAAATTGGTCTTACATGGTGTACTTGGGTCCATCTAATGATAATAGGTTAGATGACCAAAAAATGGTGTAACAAGCATCTTAAGGACCTTGGCAGTTTCATTATCTTCTTCTACTTCTTCCACATCTGCATCAGATTCTTCTGAAGAACTCTCGGCACCATCATCAGGCGCTCTTCTTTGGGCTGTCTCCATTGTCTCCATTCGTGCACGCAAATTCCACACTTCTTCTAACATAATTGCATTTGGTTCTGGTCTTCCTCGACCAATTCCTCTTCTTGGTGGCATCTTTGCTGCAAACACCTCTTTATTCTACTCTGATACCAAAAATTGGTGCAGCGGTAGTGTCTAGTCAATTTAGTGTCCTAAATTGCTAACATAAATTATCAACCAGGGCTAGCAAACTGATGAAGTGTGATGTACTATATGTGCCTAAGTATCTCTTTTTATTACTTCATTGTTTTTAGTGTTTTATTGATGTTTTGGGGTTTTTATGTTTGATGCTTAGTATGCTACTCTATGCTAAAAAGATGAAGTTAGATCTATGTCAAAAGGGAGAAAATGTAATATTAATAAATGAATTAAAATAGAATTTATTTGCAAGTTATGTTCATAATTAGAAAATGATGAAAACAGAGAGTCCTAATCCATGGATATTACAGCTTCTAAATGAACATTCGTGAAATGAAAAGTAACTCAAAACGCTACAACTTAATCTGATTCATTTAGTTAGAGATTTGTTGGAAGAGCTTGTGAAAAAGATTAATTCTAAGGCAATGAGTATCTCCTAAAACATAAAAGGAAATGCTGAAACAACTTATAACATTACAACTAAATCTCATTCATGAGTTAGAGGTTTATTGGAAGAGCTTTTTTAAAGAGATTAATCATAATGTGATAAGGATCTTCTATGAAGCAAAACAATCAATAACTCAAAATATTACAACTTAGTCTCATTCGTGAATTAGAGGTTTATTGGAAAAGCTTTTGAAAGAGACTAAGTGCAGTATAATGAGGATCTTCTTTTTAACTAAATAACAGAAAATGAAATGCTAATAACTTAGAATATCACAATTGAATCTCATTCATTTAATAGAGATGTATTGGAAGAGCTTGAGAAAGAGACTAACTGCAAATTCATGAGGATCCTTTATCCAAGCAAATGACATGAAAAATAATGCTAAAAACTATGATTTCAAAAAGTAATCTAAGTAAGGAAATATGACAAAACAGAATTGAAAATGACTTATCTAGAAAACATGTAAAACCTCCTTGAATAGCAGGGGCCCTCTGCTACCAATTTGGTGAAATTCTTCAGCTCCTTAAAGTTGTAATCAAAAGATCATCAAAGAACTGAACTTCTTTATTGATAAACTCACAAATCTACATCCCATTCCATCTTAAGCTTTGTTACAAAACACTCTCTATTATTTTCTCTCATTTTCCTATTTTTTTCACTAATACCCATGATAGGAGAAAGATTTTCTTATTTATACAAAATATGAGAAGTTATCTCATTAATGGGAGTCCATGAATTTCTCCCTCCATCTCTAGAGTTACAATCAAAATAGGAAATGATAGGACACGTGTCTTTTTAGAGTTTTAACACAAAAAGGAAATGAGACACATATCCTCATGATCCCATGATCTTCTCCCTCCATCTCTAGAGTTACAATCAAAATAGGAAATGATAAGACACGTGTCTTTTTAGAGTTTCAACACAAATAAGAAATAAGACACATATCTTCTTAGAGTTTCAATACAAAAAGGAAATGAGACACATGTCCTCATGATCCCATGATCTTCTTCACTCAAATTCGAATTTGGTTATGGGAGGCCACATAAAGGTCTTTTAGAAGCTTCCTTTTGACCTACACATGTCACAAAACTCATAACACATATATAGATATATGAAACTATGTTAATTTTCTAGTTTCTAATCATAAATTCACTTTAAATACATAAAATAAATAATTTTGGAAGACAAGGATCCTAACCCATATATTTATGAAAATGGTTACTTGATGTAGGGTTTTAGGTCAGATGGCTTATGAAATAAGAGCTGAATGGTTATGACATAATCGGAATATGTATGAATATGGAAAACACTTTTGAGACTCAACATATCCCCCAACTGAAGTTGTTGCATGTCCTCATGCAACTATTGCAATGATTCATTTTCCCATGAGTTAATCTTTTATGAGTTTTGACTCATATAGATTTTATCCAAACTTTGCTTCTTGATATTTTCTTTTTGGCAAAGTATTATACATTTGATTGCAACATTTTTTTTTAATGGTTGGTTCTTGTGTGACAACCAATTTTTTTGAGCAATGGTTCTTGTGTAACAATGCTTTATTTTCTTTGTTGCATCAAAGTTCATGAAAACATTTAGAATCAATTATTTCATCAATGAATTGATCATTTGCAAGGCATATAATCTTTTGGATCATGTTGCAACAATAGTTGGTTGGGAAGTATATGTGGGTGGAAATGAAATGAAAATGTGTGATAGTGTATGACATGTGGATATGAAATGATGTCCCTTCCCCTCAGCTAAAGATATGACAATGTGAAAAAGGGAGTGAAGAATTTTTCCAAATTTACAATTTTAGCATTCTAATGAATTACATGACTAAAAATTAAAAAACCAAATACCTTCACTTACCTTAAATGTGGATGAGTTGTGTATACTGAAGAGTGTGGTTGTTGATGTTGTTGGATCATGAACTATGTAAACAAATGAATTTGATCTGCTTCTTTGTTCTCTTTGTGCTGATGGCAAGATTGAGAGCTTTATTGCTGCTGATACAAATTGATTCCTACTGGAAACTGCGGAAATGATGTAGTCTTCAATCGTTACAAAATCTGATGGTATAATTCTAGTCATGCGAATAAATGTGTTGATGTCGATAATGAAGAGAATTCATTGGATTATCGACCATTGATGAATGTCATTAACCAATGCGAGGCAAACTCACCATTAATGTCAATGAGTGCCAAGGTACCTAAGTACATCTTACAAAGTGCGAATAAATGGGTTGATGTCGAGCCACTTGCAAGATCTGAAGATCAAGGGACATTGATGTATTCCCATGATTTTCAGCGAGAGAACTTGTCATTAATGCATACAAGCCTCAAGGTACTATTAAGGACTCTAGTCTTGGACCTAGATAATGTGTTGATGTCGATAAGCCAAGAATTGTTAGAAGGGAGACCTTAAGGAATCCTCCATCAACTAACGCGAGCATGAAAGAATAATTTTTGAAGGACTATGGATGAAAATTTTAGCAGTGGATCAAGGTTTATTTGACAGAATGAAAATGGAAATAAAATGAATCATCTTTGTAGAGGAGCTGAATGGTTTTATTGCTGGGTTTGTGAAAGCATGGAAGGAAAATATAATGACAAGGGAAAATAAAACGAGCAATGAGGGAAAATGCGCTGAGGATTTTATTGAATGACTAAGTAGAAATGCAATGGCGAATGTAAAGGGAAATGAGGTGAATGTTTTATTGACTTAGGAAGCATGGATTCAATGGAGATATTGGCATCTGAAAGGCTTTCAAGTGTTGGATCTAATTTGCATTAGCATGTGCTCATACATTGATGTTTCTTTCTTTGTTGCTGATCATCTTCTTGTAAAATAAATGTAGTCTCTGAGAGAGACACTATTTTCTTGTAGTCATTTGTCCTTCCTCTAGGAACCTGCAAAATAAAACTAGTACTTCTTCTGCAATGGAATGTAAGATTATCAAAAGAGAGAGGTGATCAATCTCTCTGGTTGTGACATTTACACAAAAAACTAAGAATTGGTACTAATAAAACAAGTTCATGAAGGAAAACCAAAAGAATTTATACCTGCTTCGAAATTAGTGCCTCAAATTAACTGTTGTGTCTTTTCAACAATTTCTTTAGTGTTTACTATTTCAAACTTTGATGATAGTTTTCTCATTATGTAGATCTCGTCGAAATCTTTCCAACGACGCTTGAATCATCAAAATCCGATGTTGGATGAGAAAGTTAGGCTAGTTTAAAATTTGGGTGAAACAATGAAGTTTTTCAGCTGCAGAATGTGCACCATTCCGTAGCTAAAATCCTGAAAAGAAAGTTAAGTAGCCAGGCCTATGCAAATAACCAGTCTTGACATTTAAATCAATTAGTACCTCCTTATTGAAAACAATACACTATTTTTATTTTTATTTTTTTTTAATAACAAAATTGAAAAAGAGAAATGCAATTTTTATTTTTTTTTAAATAACAAAATTGAAAAAGAGAAATGCAATTTTTTTTTTTTTTTTAATAACAAAATTCAAAAAAGAGAAATGCAAATTATTTATTTATTTATTTATTTTCAAATTTCGCTGCACGAGTATGTTTAAGTGAACCATCACAACAACAAAAAAATTTCAATTTGTTTCAATCATGAAATTCACATCAATTTTGATAGCAATTTTTCATGGCAAATAAAACATACAATATGATTACGACGAGAAAAATAAATAAATAAATAAAACAAACTAAAAGATTTTTTTTTTTTTAAATAAATAAATAAAACATATATGAAACATTGTATATTAAACATATTTACAAACATTATATATACAACACTATGTATATAAACAACATTCCAAAAAAAATACACTACATAACATATATAAAAAACCAAACCTATAACACTCCATATAAAGAATATAAAAAAAATAAAACATAACAACATTGTACTAATAAAAAGAAAGCAACGTAACATGCATATAACACTTTATCAAAACACAACTTGAACTAAACACAACACAATGTATCATCAAAATAGTATACAAATTTTGCCATGAAAATAAAAAACGTTGAAAGTGAATATCGTTGAAATGACACATGTGAAATAAATGTTGGAAAGTGAAGAATTAAAACTTGGTTTCAAACTGAGCAGCGTTGAAATTCCATTTGGTGCAGCCCTGAGGTGAGCCACATATCTGCTAAATTGTTTTGATCACAGCATCGTAGTTGACTCTTCATCGAATTTCATATTCGTGATTGCTTCAATAAATTGCTCAAGCACCGTGATGTGGATTCGATCTCCATATAACACAGAACTCTACCAATCCGTCCATCTATTGTGCCATATAATCAGAGTTTAATGAAAACCGTTTTTTCTCACGTAGACAGCGAAATAGGGTTGTAAAGAACCACAAAATTCTCTCAATCGGTTAAGAAATTCAGAAAATCATTTCAGGGTTATGTAATTTCCCATGTTCTAAGAAAAACCCATGTCTCCGTTTTTTGAAATTCATCATTAATCAACCAGAAAATGTGTTTTAAAATCACATGTCAAAAACAATTGCGTTTTCTGGAAATGCCCTTCTGCTCTGGCAATGAAATGAATTACTGGTGGAAGGTTCAACGACTGCCACATGCATCAAATTCATGAGTTATGTCAGAGTATTTGATTTTAATTCAAACTCTTATGCTGCAAAAATGGATATGTACAACGAATTTTTTCAACGATTCTCTTAAACAGCGACTCTTCTTCCTTACAGTTACAGTCCAGAACTCTTCACAGAACCTTTGTCCTTTCTGCATCTTTCAAAATCATCATCTTTCTCCTGATTGTTTGAAACAACAAAATCTTACATAGAACGGATATCTTGAGAAGTACCTTGCGCTTCCACAACTCCAAAAAGGTTGCCTTCTGCTTCACCGTTATAACTATGCAGATCATGAATTCTGCCATTTCGATGGGCAATGATCTTTGGAAAACTCCGTTGCTTTTGAGCTAATCCATCTTCCTCTGCTGGATTTTGCCTCTTCGAATTTACTTTCTAGTTCACCATCTTTGATACTTCTTTTCTAGAAGAGACCTCAGTGTTTTTTGGTTTCTTTGTACTCTCAACAGAATAACAAATTACATTCACACAATCTCAATTTTGTTTGTAGATGTAAAATTTAAACTCTGTGTTGGCTCAGTACTGCAATCTTGATGGGGTTTTTGTTGCTGTGTTTTCTATGAAGCTCCAGCAACAAAAATTAGCTGTGGTTGGATTTGCCGGTTTTAAAAGCTGTTTCGATTGTAGGGCGCTCTGGTCAGATGATCTACAAGTTTTTAAAAAAAAATTATCTTATGCTCCTTTTCATCATTGTAGTTTTTATTCCCAGAAAATTGTGGAGAAGGCGTCCAAAACAGTTTGATAACTTCATTTAGAACGTTAGTCATTGGATGGATGTTCAATTTCCCTTCCTATCGTGGACTGTAAATGATTAATTTTCCGAGAAATTTTTGAGTATGCAATTGATTAGAATGCGTAGATTTGATGTATCTAATGGAAACACAAAAAAATCTAATGCAATTGCAGAGAGAAAATTGAAAATCAAGGTGTGAATACTTGCAGAATAGGCCCTGGAGAAATTGAGAATGGTATCCCTGGTTTCAGGGGTTAGATCCGCTTCATAAACAAGTTCAAGTTTCAAATTTTGAAGGACTGTGTTGGATCTTGGCTTCTTTGGTTTCGTTTTACCCAAATGCCATGGCCATTATCGTTGGATGTTTCATTTTGTCATGGGCCATGTTATGGCATTTGTTGTTTTTTTTTATTATTGATTTATTTTGATTTTTTTTTTATTTGTTTTTGTTAATAAAATTACATATGTTATATTTTCAAAAATTAAAAATATACATATGTATTTTACTAAACAAAATAATTTATTCAATTTTTTATTTTTTTTGTTTATTAAAATTTATTAATAGAGAAAAATAAGAGAAGTTTTTATTTTTGTTCTATTTTTTTTAAAATGATTTGTTATTAAAATTATATATATATTTTCAAAATTTTAAAAATATACATATATATTTTAGTAAACAAAACAATTTAATTTTTTTTTATTTTTTATAATTGATTTGTTAATAAAATTATGTATGTTATATTTTCAAAAATTTAAAAATACACATATATATTTCATTAAACAAAACAATGTATTGAAATTTTTTTCATTTTTTTTTTTAAGTGTTTTTTTTTTTTTTAAATCAAGTGAAATGATGAAAATATTTTTTTGTTTTTTTATTTATTTATTTATTTATTTTTAACATAAAAATTCTTTTTCTGATCCTCCAGATCACACAAAGTGTAGGAGGAGAGTATACTCGAGAAATTATTAATTTTTTTTTTTAAACATAAAGTTCTTTTTCTGATCCTCCAGATCACACAAAGTGCGGGAAGAAAGCATACTTAAGAAATTATTAATTTTTTTTTTAGATGTAAGAAATAAGGCTACCTAGTTACACTTCCTCGACAATGGCGCCAAAATGTCTAGTCAATTTAGTGTCCTAAATTGCTAACATAAATTATCAACCAGAGCTAGTAAACTGATGAAGTGTGATGCACTATATGTGCCTAAGTATCATTTTTTCTTACTTCGTTGTTTTTAGTGTTTTATTGATGTTTTGGGGTTTTTATGTTTGATGCTTAGTATGCTACTCTATGCTAAAAGGATGAAGCTAGATCTATGTCAAAAGGAAGAAAATGTAATCTTAATAAATGAATTAAAACATAATTTATTTGCAAGTTATGTTCCTAATTAGAAAATGATGAAAATAGAGAGTCTTAATCCATGGATATTACAGCTTCTAAATGAATATTCATGAAATGAAAGTAACTCAAAACACTACAACTTAATCTGATTCATTTAGTTAGAGATTTGTTGGAAGAGCTTGTGAAAAATATTAATTCTAATGCAATGAGTATCTCCTAAAACATAAAAGGAAATGTTGAAACAACTTATAACATTACAACTAAATCTCATTCATGAGTTAGAGGTTTATTGTAAGAGCTTTTTTGAAGAGATTAATCATAATGTGATAAGGATCTTCTATGAAGCAAAACAATCAATAACTCAAAATATTACAACTTAGTCTCATTCGTGAATTAGAGGTTTATTGGAAAAGCTTTTGAAAGAGACTAAGTGCATTATAATGAGGATCTTCTTTTTAACTAAATAACAGAAAATGAAATGCTAATAACTCAGAATATCACAATTGAATCTCATTCATTTAATAGATATGTATTGGAAGAGCTTTAGAAAGATACTAACTGCAAATTCATGAGGATCCTTTATCTAAGCAAATAACATGAAAAATAATGCTAAAAACTATGATTTCAGAAAGCTATATAAGTAAGGAAATATGACAAAACAGATTTGAAAATGACTTATCTAGAAAACATGTAAAACCTCCTTGAATAGCAGGGGCTCTCTGCTACCAATTTGGTGAAATTCTTCAGCTCCTTAAAGTTGTAATTAAAACAGCATCAAATAACTGAACTTCTTTATTGACAAACTCACAAATCTACATCCCATTCCATCTTAAGCTTTGTTACAAAACACTCTCTATTCCTTTCTCTCATTTTCCTTTTTTTTTCACTACTACGCATGATAGGAGAAAGCTTCTCCTATTTATACAAAATATGAGAAGTTATCTCATTAATGGGAGTCCATGAATTTCTCCCTCCATCTCTAGAGTTACAATCAAAATAGGAAATGATAAGACACATGTCTTTTTAGAGTTTTAACACAAAAAGGAAATGAGACACATGTCATCATGATTTCATGATCTTCTCCCTCCATCTCTAGAGTTACAATCAAAATAGGAAATGATAAGACACATGTCTTTTTAGATTTTCAACACAAATAAGAAATGAGACACATATCTTCTTAGAGTTTCAATACAAAAAGGAAATGAGACACATGTCCTCATGATCCCATGATCTTCTTCACTCAAATTCGAATTTGGTTATGGGAGGCCACATAAAGGTCTTTTAGAAGCCTTTTTTTGACCTACACATGTCACAAAACTCATAACACATATATAGATATATGAAACTATGTTAATTTTCTAGTTTCTAATCATAAATTCACTTTAAATACATAAAATAAATAACTTTGGAAGACAAGGATCCTAACCCATATATTTATGAAAATGGTTACTTGATGTCGGGTTTTAGGTCAGATGGCTTATGAAATAAGAGCTGAATGGTTATGACATAATGGGAATATGTATGAATATGGAAAACACTTTTGAGACTCAACAGGTAGCAATGAATTTGAATAAGCTCACACGGGACTTTTTCAACTCTTCACTCAACCCTTGTTCATATCGGAATCGAAAGCCTTTGAATTGATAAAAGATGTTCCTTTATCTTTCCGTTCGATATACTCTTTAATCTGTTCAAAAGTAACATTAAACACCTTTTACAAATAGAAATATATGTGTATTGCGCACCCCGAATCTGGCTGATCAGACGACTCAAAACATTTCACAAATCGGTGATTTACAAAGTGCTACAAGGTTTGGCATTCACCACGGCTCCGATGTGATATCATTATAACTTTCACAACTCCGATGTGGTAACAATCGGCGATCGCAAATCGCTATGGTTCAATGTCACCTCTCTAACTATCGACAACTCCCACAGTTCAGATGCGATATTAATCGGAAATCAGAAATCGCTATGTCACAATGGTTGAACATCGCCCCTTCCCGTACCGTCGTGATATTTTCCGGACCCAATCTCACATCAAACAAGTTTATAACATTTCACGTCTGGGGTCCATTGTTATATGGTGCGATATGGAATGATTCTCCGATGGGATGCGATATGAAACACCTGCAATCCGATCCGATGGTTATCGGATCCGATATGTCATATAATCAACTGATATGTTTTTAATTCCGCTCAAAGTTTCCACTAAGTGGATTTCGCCAATCGACAATGCCAGGTTTGGCTTAAAACCAGGAATTCTTACAGTTTAAAATAAGAACACACAAATCACAACCCCTTCAAGAAATTACAAAGAAAAACAACGCATCAAACCTTATGGACTCGTCATATATTGATACACATAACATTAAATTTATTCATATTGTATAAAAGGACAGAGTCTCGACATTTGGCCCAATTACACAGGAAATAACCACTGTTACACACAAAACACAGTCCACATACAATTATGAGCTCTCACTTCACTCCAAGCCTCTCTAAAAGAAATCTCCCTCCTCAACATTTTACTCCTTTTCTTATTAACTAATTCTTCTAACAATAGCTAACACAATCTCTTATTTTTTAAAGATCTAACAGAAATCTTCTATTTCTAGAAATCTAATCAGCAATCTTCTATCTCTTAGATTTTGTGCACACCTATATTAACAACTCTATCTCCAAATCTAAAATAAGACAATCTCACATTTATTACAATAATAAATTATAACAAACTATTTGAGAAGTCCAACCTCCTCAGTAAAACTGAATTTGACCAATAGTTAGTGAATTTCATCATGTTTAGCCACAACATGTGAACAAATCTTCACATTTCTGGCTAATCACGATGCTCCTACATCAATAAGTTCCAAAATCAAAATTGTATATTCCTCTAGATATCCAAAAAGTCTTCGACAATCATTCTGTTGGTCACTTTAATTGTTTATTAATTTAAACAATTCAAGTGCTACATAAATTTTCGACCTAGGGAAGTCTGTTTATTTCAAAGGCAATCACACACTGTATATGCTCAATCTCAAAAGCAAAGAAATGTTGTAGTAAGAATCACACTAATCACACCTTTCTTTAACAAAACTGAAGTCTACTTGAGTTACAGCAAAGACAATCCTTCTATTGTATAATTTCATTAAAATAATCCTAGATTACATTAAAAAGACAATGATCTAGGAAAGGAAACCAATCTGCAGAAAGGAAGATCAATTATACTATAATAGAGAACAGGACCCTATTCCCCAAGTAGGAATCTTCAGCACCTATTTTTGATTACCAAGCTTTCACACACTCATTGCATAAACAAGATTGCTAATTAAAATAATCCACAACTTCTCAAGAATGAATTGGATGAAATCAATGCAACAAGTAATGAAAATAGAGCTTTAGCAGTAAACAACAGAATTTTGATACTGCATAAATAACTTCATTAAATAGGGTTTAACCAAGGCATGAATGAAAAGAACAATTAACAAACTATAGGAACAAATGGGTGAATCTTGTGAAGAAGGCGGGCCCTTTCCTTCTCACAAGATTCCTCAGAAGAAGGAATTAAACTGAAGTGCTCAAAAAAAACTTTTATTCATCTATCGAAATCAACATATTAAAAAAGAGTCATGCTCCTTCTTTGTTCAGAAATGAACCTCCCGTAGTCTCTAACTATACTCTAATGCTGATGTCTCCTCTTTTTAAAGAGGAGACATCTATTACAATTGATTTTCATTATAGAAGTCCTATTTTTAACCCAATCTGATCTTCTATTATAAAATAGGGCCTTTTTGTTCTTCCATAGAAAAATGATGTTACGATGGTTACGATGGTACTGGCTTAAGAGTGGCCCATGTAACAACTTCCTTTACTTGTCTTTTCTTGTTACGTCATACTTGAAACGCTACTTCAAAATCGTAAATCACAGGTATTTCAGCAACGGGATTTACGTACCATGTTGACTGTTTCAGCAACGCGGTCTTCAGACAGTCATAATAGATTATCTGTGATCTTCAAACTATCTCAGAAACTATATATCTTCGATCAATAATTAAATATAAAAGTAATGTAGAATTATATGCAAAAGAAATTCAACATATAGTAAAGAGAAGAATATTATATACCTTTGGGAAAAATGGATGAAAGTGATAGTGTAAGCTTTAAATACAGACTAAAAAAGAGTAGAATGATAACAAAATGTATAGTCAAAATGATACATTATGAGGTCCTAACATCCCCCCCAACTGAAAGGGTTGCATGTCCTCAGGCAACTTTAGTCTGAGTCTGAGTCCGGATACTGGCTTTTAGCATGCAAATTACTTAGGCAATAGCTATGGAAGGTGCTATCTGTTAAAGCTCTAAATTCTTGCACATTTTGTAATCTCTGCCACGCTGTCACTTCATCCTTATTAGCCAACCTGGAATGAGCATGATATTGTTCTGCTGACATCCATAAAATAGGAAAGTGAAAGTGGTACCCTATCCATTTTTCGGCACATTGCTGAACACATTTGATGTAGTTAGGTACTCTATATAATGCAGTTTCAAGGTTAGTAGGGCTAAAAGGATTATACTTTTGTCTCTCCTTAGAGGACTGTTGCCACAACATGTTGTTTTCTGTTAGAGCAGCAATTTCTTTGGCCCTGATGAATTGGTGACAATCATGGAGTACTGAAGCCTGCAATTGCTGTATATGTTCAATCATCCCTAGCTTCTGCAAAAACTGATGATATTCTGCCACGAAAATGGTAGGGTTCTGAGGTTCTGGCCTTATCCAGAGAAGGCGGTTGTCTTCATTGTGCCTAGTTGTAAGAAAAATGGTCAACCATGTAATTAGATTAGCAAGGAAGGAAGCAAATGCACTGATCTGAATATCACCAACAAGAGGGTTGAGATTAATCTGTCTATTTTCAGGCATAGCTTCATTGTGAAGGTACAACTCACATAGTAGGTGTTGATCACTAGTGGAAGCTTCTGCAAATGTTTTCACAAACTGTTCAGCTGTAAGCACCTCGTGAGGTCTTCCGTATTTGACTGATTTCAACTAAAAATAAACAAGACGTTCTCAAAAAAATAAAGAATAGTTCATAGATGGTTTCCTAGTGGCCAATAATTTTTGTACCAGTTGAAACATTAGGAGCAGTTTCATTTTAGTTCTTTATTCTCTTTCTTGTAAACTCTAAATTGCTGGAGTGTCTGCTCACAGTTCTCCCAATTAGAATAGATATGATTCTTCCAAACCAATTTCTGTTGTTGTAAAGTTTTATCTTGGGCAATATCATATTGTTTTCTCCACTTGTTCATTATTTCCATCTCTTTCCATGGTTCACTTTGTGTTCTGGCATTGTAAGTGGTGGGCTGAGGCATAGTCAGAGTAGCAAAATCTGTTACAGTAGGGCAAGTTACTTGTACCTTGATTTCCTTTTCTAAAAAATTTGAAGGCCCTACTGGTTCTTGTGTAACAGTAGGGCATTCTTCTTTGACTTTAGATGATGTGGATGCTCTGGGCATTCGAACTTGAACTATCTTATATCATGCTTGCTGATAGGTGTTTCCACATTGATGGCACATATATTCTTTATATGGATCATTCTATGTATGTTTATCTGCCATGGATGCTGTATGCGCCAGGGTATAAAAATTTATCTCCTTTTCAAAGGCTTCCCTTGCCATTACCAATTATCTCTTGTAAGCTTCTAATTCTGACTTTAAAAATTTATTTTCCTGTAAAAGGGAGGCCATGGTGACTGGGCCTTGTGTATCAGTTGCTTTCTCTGAAGTTGATTGTTTTTTTTCAGCTATAGTTGGTTCTTGTGTGACAGCTAGAGCTGGTTCTTTTGTAGCAGCTACTGGATGAGTAGCCTATTGGATGTCTAATTTTTTCACATCAGTAGCTGGTTCTTGTGTTTCAACTGCTGACTGAGTAGCTAGTTCTTATGGAGCAGCTATTGACTGAGTAGCTGGTTCTTTTGGAGAAGCTACTGACTGAGTAGCTGGTTCTTGTGGAGTAGCTATTGGTTTTGTAGAAAATGATGTCATATTACCCTAGGCATCTGGTTCTTTTGTTTCAGTGCCACAGGATGAGACGGGTAATAATTCTGGGGTTTGGAAGGGTGGTAATGAATGGATTTTTAACAAAATGGCTGCAAGATCAGGGGTAATAGGAATGGTTTCTGATTCAATAGACGTCTTCATTCGTCTCCTAGGTAGGAAAGCAGAAAAATAAGTAGTTTGATTTTTCTTTTTATGAGAAGATTTTTCCCTAGGAGAAGGGCTATCAGAGGAGGTGGCTTCTTTAGTTACAACCCTTGTTTTTATTTTTGATACAGAGGCGGTTGTAATTCGACTTTTTATTTTACGAATAGGGGAAGATGGTGGTGTTTCGGCCTGAGAGTCATAGCTGGGAATGTGGACTGTAGGATGAGATGACTCTGCTAAGTGAGATGGGCATGAGGACAGGTTAACTGGATTAGCTGGTTTTGTGGATGGAATCAATGGAGGGTCAGGGATATTCTCAGATTTTTTCTCGTAGAAACTTTTAGGATTTCTTGGGGGTTTTCGGCAGATTCTTGAGGAATTTCGGCAGCTTTCTCAGGAGGTAAAGGTAAATTATTTAAAGGAGGGTTTTGTTGAGAAAAACCCCTCTTAATTAGTAGCTGAAAAAGATGGTGATGGGTGAGGGAAAGGAGTGGAAATTTTACCCTTCTACAATAATATGACATATTTCTAATACATCCAAGAAAATAGTAAGGAATGTTCACTAGTCTACCATGTCATAAGTGATTCATTAAGACCAAGTCATGCTGATAGACTACCTGATAGTGACCTTCGCAAGTTAAACAATGTTTAACAAATTTAGCAACCTTCGGCCATGGAGGATGCAATGAGTGAAGTCCCACGCCACAGCCTTTAATCTTGACATTTTCCCCTGGGAGAAGGAAGTCCTGTTTTGCATTTAGAATGATGTGCTTCTGACTAAACCACCGAGCACCAGTGACTGGAAAACCTGATACTTGTGTTATATCGCCCTCTGAAACCAGAATTCAGACTCCCTGGACAGTAAAATGGCCCTCTTGAATATTTTGTGCAAATTCCAGGACGTACTGTGGGTGGAACTCTTGAAGTCTCTCAAAATATCCCACCCAACGTACCTGTTGGAAAATCTGATATGCATCTGGAAACAATTCAAGTAGAGCTATTGAGCCGGGCTCATGTTTGATGGACGGTCCTCCCATAGTTACTAGCTTAGGTAAAATGCATAGGCAAAGAGCAGAGTTACCGGACTTCGAACAGAGTAAAATTTGCAAATGAGAACATGGAGTATTAGTGAAGGGATGAAGTAATGGATATGAAGAACGACAGTAATTGGCATGCTGTGAAATGATGGCATATAATTTCGAAATTCCCTCCATCTATGGTGAAATGATGTTTTTGAGTGTGCAGATATTGTATTCATGATGAATAAAATCTTCTCTTTAAACTATACTTTAATTGTATTACATAAAATTCACATACCTTATATTTACTTTTGCTTTGTAATTCGAAAAATATAGTGCTTGTTTATAATAGCTCAATAATCATGGAAGAAATTTAGAACTCTTTGAAACATAAAGGAGATCATATTAGAGTCTACTTGATGATAAGAAAGAGGCAGTGAATGGAAAATATTCACACAAGGAGTAAGAGAAGTGAAAATGAAGGATTGAAAGAGTTGCATAGTCATGTTTTGGAGAAAGAAATGGTGTTTCAGCAACGGAAAAATGAATGACATACTGTTGAAAGTGGTGTTTCAGCAATGGAAAAATAGGGAGAATGTTGCTAAGAAGTGATGATTTAGCAGTGGGAAAATGGGGGAAATATTTGCCGAGAAATGGTATCTCAACAGTGAAAAATAGAGAAAATATTTACTGGAGAATGGTGTTTCAGTAATGGGTAAAATGGGAAAAATAGGAAAAATGATATGAAAAGGAAAAAGGAATGAAGGGAATGAATGATGAAATGTTACTAGGAGATGGGGAAATGAATTTAAATGAGGGAAGAAAATCTTCTCAAAATGAATCTTGGATCTTCCTGTGGTGAAATTGCCCTTCCTTGGTAAGTCCTTCCTTAATTAAGAATCTGCAAAATAATCAATTGTAACATGCCAACCCTTGACAGGGATTATTAGTTTAAGAAATCTAATCTAATACTAAAAATACAGTGCAGAGAAAAATTAAATTCAGTGAGGAGCAGAAGACTCCTCTAGAAAAAGATAATGTGCATCTGCCATGCAGGTGGCCTTAAAATCTTGTTTAGAAATAGGGCGCTGGTACAAATGAATCCGATGACCATTTACTAGTAGTGGTGTTTTAGAGTCATCAATTGTTAAAAGTCGTACTGTTCCATTGGGAAAAACAACATCTACTTGATAGGGTCCCAGCCATCCTGTACGTAGCTTCCTTTGAAAGTTTTCAAACCGAGAATCATACAATAAAGCCCAATTAACTTTTTGGAACTGCTTGTGCTTGATGATTTTATCATGCCACTTTGTTCTTTGTTGTTGGATCATAGTTGTCTAATGAATGGCATCTAATATTTTTTCATCCAGTTCAAGAAGTTGCTGCAACCTAGTTGTCTGCACATCAATCAAATCAAGGTTAACAACTAAATTAGTCCTTAAAGTTTTAGTTTAAAATTCCACAGGAAAAACAACACTTTTACCATAAACCAATTCATAGGGAGAAAATCATGTAGTATTTCTCCAGGTAGTTCTGTAAGCCCATAGTGCTTCAGCGAGCTTTTGAGACCAATATTTCCGGTTATCCTTCACTGTTTTGGTTAGAGTGGCTTCTATTACTTTATTTGTACTTTCCACCTGCCCATTAGCTTGGGGGTGGTATGGTGTATTCATTCTATGATGAATATGATATTTCTAAAGGGTGGATTTGAAACCATGAGAATTGAAAGGAGGTCCTCCATCTGTAACTAGCTCTCTAGGGACTCCAAATCTAACAAAGATTTCTTCAAATAGGAAAGCTATGACAACTTCTTCATTAGCTCTAAGAAGTGCTTTAGCCTCCACCCATTTAGTCATATAATATGTATAGACTAATATATAGACTCTTTGGTTGGATGGAGGATTAATGGGTCCTATAAAATCTAAGGCCCATCTTTCAAATGGTTCAAGTATTACCTGGGGGTTCAATGGCATTTCATCTCTATGATTAGGTTGACCCATTCTCTGACAACTATCACAAGCCTGAACATATTTCTTTGCATCTTTAAATAGTGAGGGCCAATAATAACCCATCCTAAGAATTTTATGTGTCATTCTTTTATCAGCAAAATTCTCTCCACAAGGGCCATCGTGACAAGCTTTTAGTATATCATACACCTCATCCTCTCTAATGCATATTCGGATTTCATGATCAAGTCCTGTGTAGAAAAGACACCCGCTTATCCAGCTATACCAAGAACTTTGTTGAATGATTTTTCTTTTCTCTCGATGTGACAGGTGTGATGGTAACTTTCCTGCGACCAAATAATTGGCAGTGTCTGCATACCAAGGTGAGTGAGCAAATACTACAAATAAATACTCATCAGGAAAGGAATCATCTACTGGAATATTATTATTAGTTTTTAACCGTGAAAAGAAATCAACAACAAATTTTCTTTACCTGGTCGATCTATAATTGTAATATCAAACTCTTGTAGTAACAATTACCATCTGGTAACTTGAGCATTTGTGACAAACTTGTTCATTAAATACTTAATAGCCTAGTGATCAGTATGAAAAAAAGTAGAGTAACCAATAATGCAATGTCGAAATTTATTAATGGCATAAATTACTGCTAAAAATTCCTTTTTGGTAATTGTATAATTAAGCTCAACAGGGGTCATATTATTACTGATAAAGTAGATAGCATAAGGAAGATGGTTTTCCTCTTGTCCCAAGACAGCTCCAATTGCAGTATCTAAAGCATCAGAAGATATATGAAAGGGAAGTTCCCAATCAGGTCCTCTCAAAATAGGGGCTATGCATAACTGATGCTTGAGTTCTACAAAGGCTTCTTGGCAAAGATTAGTCCACTTAAATTCAGCATTTTTCTTAAGTAACACAAATAAAGGAGAAGCTATTTTGGAAAAAAAATTAATGAATCTCTTGTAATATCCATCATGTGCTAGAAAACTTCTCACATTAGTTTGTGTTTTAGGAACAGGAAGATTCTGAATGACTTGTATTTTGGATGGATCTACCTGAATTCCTTGAGATGAGATAAAATTTCCAAGCACTACTCCTTCACTCATCATAATATGACATTTTTCAGTACTTAAGGAGAGGTCAGCTTGTATACAACGTTTGAGTACCTTCTCAAGATTCTGTAATGCATCTTCGAAAGACACACCATAAGGGGTAAATTCATCCATAAATATTTCCATGGAGTCATTCAACGTATTAGAAAAGATTCCTATAACAACCCTTTGAAAAGTTTTTGGTGCGTTACATATTCCAAATGGAATAACTCTATAGGAAAAAGTTCCCCAAGGGCTAGTAAAAGTGGTCTTATCTTGGTCTTGGGGTGCAATTCTGATTTGATTATACCCACTGAATCCATCTAAAAAGGAGAAGAATTTCTTCCCTGGCAAACTATCCAACACCTGATCAATGAAATGTAAAGGAAAGTGATCCTTTTGAGTGGCTTTATTTAAGGCTCTATAATCTACACACACTCTCCATTTCCCATTTTTCTTAGGAACTATTACCAATGGGGAAACCCATTCAATGTCAGATATAGGGTATATAAATCCCGCATTAAGTAATTTCTGAAGTTCCTCTTTAACAATTTCTCTTAAATTAGGGTTCATTCTTCTTTGGGGTTGACAGACTGGTCGACAGCCTTCCTTAATATAAATCCAGTGAGTACATAATTCAACAGAGATTCCCTTCATATCTGTATAGTCCCATGTGAATGCTTCCTTATTTTCAAGTAATAACTTCATTAACTATTGTTTTTTAGCAACTGTTAGATCAGGATTTATGTTTAGTGTTTTTCCAGGTTCGATTTCTGTTGTTATGCTTCTAGAAGAGATGGTGGTTGATGTTTGAGGTAGATCTTCGGATTTAAGATTTTCCTAGGTATCTGTTTCCAAAAGTGCAACTAGCTGATTATGTGTTTCAGAAGTCATGGAGGAGGGTTCACAAATGAAATTATTAATTAATTCATCCTCAGTGTTATCTTTAAGGTTAAGGCTTGTCCGATAGTCAAAATAGGTTGAATAGCATTATCATCATAATCCATCCACACAGAATTCTCATTGTTAATCATGGGTGTAGCATGAGGGTATAGAGTAAGTTGTTTAGTTTCATATCCATTGGAAATTGTCATTGAACCAGATCTGCAGTTGATAAAGGCATCGATTGTGGCTAGCCAAGGCCTTCCCAAAATTAGAGGATGTCCCCCCAACATTGTTTTAGTTTGTAACACCAGAAAGTCAGCTGGGTAATTCCAGTACTCAAAGGAGATAACTAAGTCTTCAAAAACTCCCTCTGGTTTCATTTTAGAATGGTCAGCTAACTCTAGAATGGTTGGTGTATCTCTTATTGTGTTCTTTAGCTGTAAAAATTGTGAAGTTTCAAGAGTCATAATGTTTATAGTAGCACCTAAATCTACGAGAACTTGAGAGATTATTGTTTTACCAATTTGGAATATCATGGTAGGATGGCCAGGATCACCATATTTAACTAGAGGTGTTTTACCAAATATTAATGTAGATATATCACCCATAACATTAACTGTAAGGGGGTCTTTAGCTTTCCTACCAAGTTTCTTAACACAAATATCTCTCATGGTTCTGGCATAAATTGGTACATCTCTTAGTGCCTGTAAAAGTGGAATTTTAACATACAGATTTTGCAATTCCCCTAAAATATTAAAATTCGGTGGCTCAGGTGTTCTAGTTAAAACTAAACGCTCAAGGAATGGTGGTTCTACTATTTCAGCACCCTTATTAGAGGGTGGTTGTACCTCTTTATGTGAATCATGCTTCTCAGTTTCTTCTTTATTAGAATCAGAAGAGGTAACATCATCAATTATGGGTTCAACTATTTTCCCAGATCTTAAATGAATGTCATTAAATTGTGCAGGGAAAACAGGAAATGTAGGTTGGTTCTGAATATCAATAACTTGCACAACTTTATTATTGGGGTTAGGATTTGGTTGTACAAGTAGCTGAGCTCTCATTTGATTATTTAGTGGAGCACCTAATGGTAGAGGAAGTGGTTGTTGAAATTGAGGAAATTGATTTGGAAATGGGAGTTGTTGGCCCCTCCACTTTGAATTCCATTGATTAAAATAAGATGGTTTTTGTGGAGGCCAAGGAGTCCACATTGAAAGATCTACGAAGGGAGGGTTTGTTTGTTGCATGGGTGGGTAATTCATTTGATTAAAGGGTGGGTATTTCATTTGATTGAAGGGAGGGTAATTTGTTTGACTAAAAGAAGGATAATTGTTCCAACAATTAGAAGATGTAAATGGAATATTAGAGTTCATACCTTGTCCTCATGGTTTCCATTATCTACTCTGTGTTAGCAGATAGACTGCTTCATCTTCTTCTTCGGTTGCTTGCAATGCCGCCTTTATTCCTGGTAAAGAAGGGCATTTTTGTGTTTCATGATATTTCTCACAAAGAGTGCAAATTGATATCTTGTCCAATGGGCACTCCCTTAGTGGGTTTTTATCTCTACATTTGGGGCAAAATACAGCTAAAGCTACTTCTGCTTCAGCTTGTTTCTTTTTAACCTACAAGGTGTCAATCTGTGAAGCAAAAGAACTTAACATCTAAGTTTTAAATTCTTCAAGTAAATTACCTATTTCAGATCTTGTTTCTCCTCCACTGGCTGATTTTTGAACTCTTGAATATGTGGCATCTCTGCTATTTGACCTGTTCCTTGCAGCTCCTCTTGAACATCTTTTACATAGGTCAACAATTTCGTCATATGATTCTTTAGATATATCCCCTTTACCAAGCATATTTAGCATGTCTAAACAATCATCCCTCTCCCCTTCCAGTAATATTGTTTTAAGAATATCCTTACTTACATCAGGATGATTGGATCTCTGCAGATTGTACTGTAGTCTTTCCACAAAGTCTTCCAAATTCTTGTTCTCCTTTTGTACCATCTTGAATAGTTCCTCCCTCTTTTCTCTTGTCTGGCACTAGTCTTGATATTTAAGCAGAAATTATGTTTCATCTGTTCCCATGTTGTGATTACATGGCCTCCAAGACTCATGAACCACCTTCCTGCATTTCTTTTTAGTGTTGATGGGAACAACTTCAACTTCTGGGCATTAGTAACATAATCATAACTTCTACATAATATATCAAATTCAAAAATAAATTCGTCAGGATCTTCAGAAGATAAACCATGGAATTTAGGTAAGGCTGAAAGTGGGATATTCTTCACGGGAGTTGCTCCTCTAGGAAGATCACTAATAGGAAATCCCAAGGTAGAGAGATAATTTTCATCTTTTCCCTCTCCCTCAGGATCTACTTATCCTCCACCAAAGAATCCTTCATTTTTTCCTTCCATTGTTTGATCTCCTATTGCACTTGCTCGATCCTCAAAGTTTTCTACTGGCTCCTCAATGTTTTCCACTAGTTTTTCAACATTTCCTCCTGATTCCTAAACGTTCTCTACTGGTTCTTCAGTGCTTTCTACTGGTTCTTCAACACTTGCTGCTAGTTCCTCAACGTTTTCAGGACTCACAACTTCTTCTATTTCACAATTCGATTGACGGGAGCTCTGAGGCTTTGGCCTTCGAGAGCTTAATCTCTGAGAAGATTCAGCTTTTGATTCAATCTTGTTAATAAAATTCTTTCTTCCTCCCATTCCTTTCCCTTTACCACCTGTAGGGTTAATCTTCTTATGGGTTCTGCGTCCTCTCATACAATCTGCACATCTGGAAGAAAAACATCAATGCTTTTGAAATCTATAATTGTCTTCCTCAGAAATGCTGCCAAAATGTTGGTCACTTTAATTTTTTATTAATTTAAACAATTCAAGTGCTACATAAATTGTCAACCTAGGGAAGTTTGTTTATTTCAAAGTCAATCACACACTATATATGCTCAATCTCAAAAGCAAAGAAATGTTTTAGTAAGAATCACACTAATCACACCTTGCTTTAACAAAACTGAATTCTATTTGAGTTACAACAAAGAAAATCCTTCTATTGCAGACTTTCATTAAAATAATCCTGGATTACATTAAAAAGACAATGATCTAGGAAAGGAAATCAATCTGCAGAAAGGAAGATCAATTATACTATAACAGAGAATAGGACCCTATTCCCCAAGTAGGAATCTTCAGCACCTGTTTTTGATTACCAAGATTTCACACACTCATTCCATAAACAAGATTGCTAATTAAAATAATCCACAACTTATCAAGAATGAATTGGATGAAATCAATGCAACAAGTAATGAAAACAGAGCTTTAGCAGTAAACAACAGAATTTTGATACTGCATAAATAACTTCAGTAAATAGGGTCTAACCAAGGCATGAATGGAAAGAACAATTAACAAACTACATGAACAAATGGGTGAATCTTGGGAAGAAGGCGGGCCCTTTCCTTCTCACAAGATTCCCCAGAAGAAGGAATTAAATTAAAGTGCTCAAAACAGACTTTTATTCATCTGTCGAAAGCAACATATTACAAAAGATTCACGCTCCTTCTCTGTTCAGAAATGAACCTCCCGTAGTCTCTAACTATATTCTAATGCTGATGTCTCCTCTTTTTAAAGAGGAGACATCTATTACAATTGATTTTCATTATATAAGTCCTATTTTTAACCCAATCTGATCTTCTGTTCTAAAATAGGGCCTTTCTGTTCTTCCATAGAAAAATGTTGTTATGATGGTTACGATGGTACTAGCTTCAGAGTGGCCCGTGTAATAGGTTCCTTTACTTGTCTTTTCTTGTTACGTCATACTTGAAATGCTGCTTCAAAATCGCAAATCGCGGGCTGTTTCAGCAACGGGATTTGTGTACCATGTTGACTGTTTCAGCAACGCTGTCTTCAGACAATCATAATAGATTATCTGCGATCTTCAAACTGTCTCAACAACTATATATCTTCGATCAATGATTAAATATAAAAGTAATGTAGAATTATATGCAAAACAAATTAAACATATAGTAAAGAGAATAATATTATATACCTTTGGTAAAAATGGATGAAATTGATAGTGTAAGCTTTAAATATAGACTGAAAAAGAGTGGAATGATAACAAAATGTATATTAAAATTATACATTATGAGGTCCTAACACATTCCAAGGTGTTTGAAACTCTGAAAGGAATGCCACTCGTGATAATGATCATGTTTCATTTGATTCCAAGAACTGCTCTTCCAAATATCAGGCCTTACAGACATCCTTATGTCCAAAAGAGTGAAATTGAGCATATGATTGCATAAATGTTAGAGGCTTGTATACTTCAACCTAGTCAAATTTCTTTCTCTGGTCTAGTACTATTGGTGCACAAGAAGGATGGATCATGGTGCATTTTTATGGATTATAGGGAGCTCAATAATCTCACTATTAAAGATAAATTTCCCATTCCTGTGATTGATAAATTATTGGATGAATTACATAGAGAAATGTATTTTACCAAGTTAGATCTTCATTCAGGATATCATCAAATTAGAATAAAGACAAAATTTATTCTGAAAACAATATTTCCAATTCATGAGGGTCATTATGAATTTTGGGTCATGCCTTTTTGCCTTGCCAATGCACCTTCTACATTTCAAGGGTTGATGGACTCCATTTTTAAACCCTTCCTTATAAAATTTGTGTTATTTTTTTTAATAATATACTACTCTACAACAGGTCTTGGAAGGATCATGTTCAACATGTTGGCGGGGTGCTTAAACTATTAGAGGAGAAACAATTATATGAAAAAACCTCCAAATGTTTCTTTGGAGTATGAGAGGTGGAAAATATGGGCCATAATGTATCTCAGAAGCGTGTTAAGGTAGACCCTAACAAAATTAAATCCATTAAGGAATGGAAATTCCCAACAACCATAAAGTAGTCGTGAGGATTTCTCAAGTTAATAGGGTATCATCACAAGTTTGTTAGGAATTATGGGAGATTAGAAACACCTCTATAAAAATTATTGAAGAAAGATGCATTTTCATTGACTCCTGAAGAAACTAACGCCTTTTAACATCTTAAAGAGGCAATGTGCCTAGCACCAGTATTATCTATACCAGACATCACAAAAACCTTTATTGCATAATGTGATGCCTTAAGAAATGGAATTGGTGTTGTTTTAATGCAATAATGAAGACCCATTTTCTTTGAAATTCATCCAATAAAAGTAAATTATTTACAGAAAGATATTTATGAGAAGGAAATGTTGGAAATACTACATGCACTAAATAAATGGAGACCTTACCTAATGGGAAGACACTTCAAGGTTAAAACTCATCATGATAGTTTTAAATACTTTTTGGAACAAATACTGTCTTCAGAAGACCAGAAAAAATGGGTCATAGAGATCTTGGGTTATGACTTTGAAATCATCTACAAGAAAGAGAAGCTAAATGTTGTTGTAGATGCACTCTCAAGAAAGGATGAGGAGGTGGAATCATTTCTTTGTGATATTTCTAGTATCTAACCAGATTGGATAACTGAAGTAAGGGAGGAATGGAAGAATGATGAAGAAGTGTGGACACACATTCAAAAGTTGCAACAATATCCCAATACATATGATACATTTAGTTGGAAAATTGATTCCTTATGGTGCAAATATCGCTTATATATTTGTAATAATTCCAAACTAAAACAAAATATTCTTTTGGAATTTCACACCTCTCCTATAGGAGGACACTCATGATTTTTAAAACTTACCATAGGGTGAATAAATATTCTTTTTGGGAAGGCCATAAATATGATATTCAAAAGTTTTTGGTAAAATGTTTGGTTTTCCAGCAAAATGAGGTTGAGAAAATCAAGACATAGGGTATGCCACAACCTTCACCCATTCCAAGTCAACATTGGGAGGATGTTTCAATGGATTTTATCACAGGTTTACCTAAGTCCGGAGGAAAGAGTGTCATAATGGTGGTAGTTGATAGAATTACCAAGTATGCACACTTTTGTGCATTATCTCATCCATGTAAATCAAGTACTATTTCTATTTCATTTATGGAAAAAATTTAAAAGCTACACGGAAACCCAAAGATTATTGTAAGCGACAAAAATTCCATTTACACTAGAAATTTTTGGACGGAATTATTTTATTGCTTGGGTACTCAACTAGCACATATCTCATATTATCATCCTCAATCTGATGGGAAAAATAAGATAGTGAACAAATTTTTGGAAGTATATCTTTGTTGTTTTGTATCTGATAAAAAGCCACAATGGCTCAAGTGGTTGCCTTTGGCTGAATGGTGGTATAACACTTCCTTCCATACTGCAGCAAAAATGACCCAATTTATGGCACTTTATGGATATCATCAAGCATCCATCGCATCATATTTAAGAGAAAATTCTAAGGTTCAAGCAGTGGAAAATCACATCAAGCATTAAGAAAAAACTCTCCAACTCTTAAATGATAACCTAAATTTGGCACAAAATCGAATGAAACAATAGGTAGATCAATATCGCACTAAGAGAAGTTTTGATGTAGGAGACTGGGAATTTTTATGGCTATAACCATACAAACAAATGTCCCTCAAGCAAGCTAAGAAGGATAATAAATTATCACCAAAGTACTATGGTCCTTACAAGGTGTTGCAAAATATTGGTACTTTAGCATACAAATTGGAGTTTCTTTCTTCTTCTTGAGGGAACCCATTTTTCCATGTTTCATGTTTAAAGAAGGTTATAGGTGACAAACTTCAAATTTAAACAATATTTCTAGAACTTGATGAGGAAGGAAAAACCATATTCGAACCTGAAGTGATCACATAAACAAGAACTTGACAACTATGAAATCGATCAATTTCAGAGTATTACATAAAGTGGAAGAAATTACCCACTGAATATTCCACATGGGAGGATGAAAATTTTATACAGAAGCATCTAGAGCTACTCAAGCATTGACGAAAAAGTTTTTTTAAGGAGAGGGGCATGTTAGGTCCCTATATTACTAGTGTAGTCCCTTATTGTTGTAGCCCCCTTAGTTTTATTTTTGTACCCCTGTAGTCCCCATATTGTTATTATTGTGCCCCATAAAACCGCATAATTGTTATTGTTGTGACCTTACATTATTATTGTTAGGTCAAATAGGATTATATTGTGACCCCATGGACTCCTATATATAGAATGGAGATTTTTTCATTTTAATCATCCAATAATTGTTCATTTATCTAATATAAAGGAGGTTTCCCCCTCAAAGTGGCTTATTTCTAAGGCGTTGATCTCTCTTTTCTTCTATTTTGGGAGTTGGTTTCATAACATCCACTTGGTTAGAAGGTATAAGAAAGGCATATATAACAAGGTTGTTGATATGCTTTCTAGACCAATTTTTAGGGCATCCATTATTCTTAAGCATAATTATTTCATGCATGAGAGCTATATTGAGATATATGTTTTAGATAATGATTTAAAAGATGTATATGAGACTTTGTGTTAAGGTAACCAAGTGGAAGAATTGGATTATCATGTGCATGATAAAAAATTTTACCAACTTGGTAAGCTTTGTATTCCACAAGGAGAGAGAGTCAACATCATAAGGGAAGTGCATACTTCTCTTATTGTTGGTAATTTTAGTGTAGGTAAGACAATGGAAAATTTATATATGTATTGTTACTAGCCTTGTATGCTTGAAAGTGTGTCACAATTTGTAAGAGGATGTTCATTATGTGAAGTTAGTAATCCTAGAAATACAAAGTTGGGATTGTATACACCACTTCTAGTACCTTCTCATCCATGGGAGAGTGTTTATATGGATTTTTTAGGAGGTGTACCTATGTCTAGGAGAGGTCGTGATTATCTTTATGTAGTTGTGGATAGCTTTAGAAAAATGTCTATTTTGAAGCCTTGTAAAAAGAAAGTTACAATTGAAAAAACTGCTCAGTTATTATTTCATAATGTACATGTACATTTTTAGTGGCCTACATCTATTGTTAGTGATCGAGATTCTTACTTTGTCGAGAAATTTTGGTCAAGCTTGTGGGGACTCATGGGAACCAGATTGAAAAAGAGTACAACATTCCATCCACAAACAGATGGCCAAAAAGATGCGGTGAACAAAACAGTGATACATCTTCTTCATGGGTATTGCAACAAGAATCCTAATTTGTGGGATGAACATTTTCACTATATTCAACATGATTACAACAGAGCCAAGCATTAATCGACTGAAACATCTCCATTTGAGGCATGCTTGGGATACTTTCCCAAATTTCATTTATATTTTAACTTTGGGAAATATGTTGCTATTGATGGTCATATTGACATAGACAAAGCCAAAATATTTACTGAACAATTTATATTGGTACATAAAAGAGTTCAAGAGAAGTTGGGAAAGATTTAAGTCAAGTGCAAAGCAAGACATGATAAGCATCGTGTGGATCACAGTTTCCAAGTTGGTGATGAATTTTGGATTCACATTAGCGAAGAGAGACTCCAAGGATAAGGTATAAAGTTGAAACCAATTCTATATGGTCTATTCATAATTCTGGAAAAGATTGGTAATAATGCCTTCAGGTTGGATTTGCTTTCATATATGAAAATTTATGCAATTATTAATGTTGAGAATTTAATATTTTATGAGCCTCCTTTGATTGAAGATCAAGGAGAGAATTTTAAGTTTCCTTCAAATGAGTATTTGTCTCCTCAATATCTTGAAGAATTGCAGCAAGATTTCATCCTTGATAGAAAAACAAGGACTTCAAAATGTGGGGCTCAAGGGAAAAAATCCAAGAACATCCAAATGGATTGAGATTTGAAGGGTGAGGGAACCATATCGTCATCTGCTTGTTAACTAAAAGTGTTCTTTTGGGGTCCAAAATCTTCCAGTGGGTAGGAATGATCCAGTGGATCAAGAAAGTGTTTACAATTAAAAGTGATCATATTGGCTCGAAACTAGCACAAAGTGTATATCTTGT
This sequence comes from Pinus albicaulis, assembly GCA_034641835.2. Taxonomy (NCBI): domain Eukaryota; kingdom Viridiplantae; phylum Streptophyta; class Pinopsida; order Pinales; family Pinaceae; genus Pinus; species Pinus albicaulis. The sequence goes on from CM076584.1 coordinate 814,543,982, forward strand.
ATCGCTGAATCCAGCACAACTCGTTTCACTCAAATACGACATCAGATGCTCCCGATAAAGAATTTTTTTCATTTTGGGAAACAACTAATAAATTGAAAGTTGGTTTGCAAGGATGCCCAGTGAGTCATTCGTATGCTAACTGGGTCCTCCATCGGCCAATGGTTGGTTAAAGCTTAGCACTGTGTGATTGGTTGTGGCATGGTGAATTTTTATTGGTTGACGTAATTTGGTGGTGGCCCAAAGAGGGAGTGCCACATGGGCCAATCAGTGGCCGCCATGTGGCCTCCTCTCACTAGTGATTTTTTTTTTTATGGAGGCCAAGCAGCCCACTAGGTTCGAATTCTTGACCTCACACAAACAAAACAAGACCACTTCCAACCCCGCTAAATTTTTCATTGTTATATATGGCGGAAAGGTTGTATTTAATTTTTGATTGTTGTGAGTATGGAGGTGGGGACTGGAGTTAACCCTTGAACCTAGTCCACAAACCAAGGTTAGGGGTTAAACCTAGCCCCAAAACTTTATGTTAAATGATATCCAAATTTTAGTGCTACAATATATATATATATATATATATATATATATATATATATATATATATATATATATATATATATATATATATATATGGGCCGGTGGACATACCATATACAACACAAAAAATCATATAATAAACTTCATCCAATGTTGGAGTGACGGTAATGGTTTGGGAATCCCACAGTCTCGTTCTGTGGTGAACACATGTGCAGTCTCAAACATTATTTGCCACAGTCCAACTGATGGGAGGGGAGCAGAACCTACCTTAGGTAGTTTTCCACTAACCCCAACCCATAGTCAACCTTAACCATGAGAAAACCATGGCAAATTCAACCCACAGTCAAATTGGAGGGAAACTATAAAACAACTTATGAATCTAATGGTCCAAGAAAGCACCATTTGGCAAAATTTTAGTTGTATAAAGGAACACCAAGCGCGATTAACGATTTGACAAATTTTAGTTGGTGCTGCAGGAATCTTGCACCAAGGGGAAAATATTTTTCTCCACATGGCTGCCAAAGGCATAAATTGTAGAACATATTGCAGGGAATTTTGAATTATAGGATAGTTAGAAGAAAAATTCATTGGAGCATAACTTAGTTATTTTTTTACCTTTTTTAGTGCAGAAAGAGCCCAGTTAGGGGTTTTTGACTGTTTTTGATTCGTTGGAGATATGGTTTTATCATTCTAAGCACTATAACTTGATCTAAACACATATTTTTGAGCATAATGAAAAAGGCCCAACATTGGAAGCTGGATCAGTAGATGTAGCCCAGGAGGGGTGAACTCCTTCACCATTTGTTGTCTTGTGTGTACTGTTATGGTATTGATGTCTTCTTTATTTTCTTCAAAGCTAAGTTTTAAAGCATGTTAATGTGTTAATGAAATTGACATAAGTCTATAAAAACCCTAACCATTTCACTTGCAAAATTCACCATAACTCTCAAGCTTTCAAATACAAATCAATTGATGTTATATGTATCATGTTGATCTGGAATGGTCTATGTAGATGATATGAGTTAATATATTGTGATATTATGTCATACTAATTTGGATTGACTGTGTAGATGCTATTTTTATGCACAAATGACATTTTTTTATGAATTTACGAGGTGAACATGTTAGTTAGTTACTATTATGGATATCGTGACCTTATTTATGATTGAGTTGATATGTTGTGAAGTTATATCATGCTAATTAGATTGATTGTGAAGATGATATGCCCTCACCTAAGATACATTAAGGTAAGAGTTTTATTATGTAGTTTATTTGGTGTTTGAATGTTTGATTATTCCCTTTATTTGGTGTTTGAGTGTTTGGTGTCTATTATGTCATCTATCTATTGTTTTAATGTTGGATTAATTGCATGAAATGAGCATGTGTCTATAATATTGCATGAAGTAATGATCTTGTTTTAACATGGTTCTACTAAAACACATTTTGTTCAGATAGTTGATGTGTACTTGAGTATAAGTAGGTGATAGTCATAGTATTAAGATGTTGACTATTAGTTGATTATGACATGGTTGTTAGTCTTGGTAGAGGTTGGTTTTATTTAATAGATATGATTTCTTTATATTTGGAACATGTGATTGACATATGTCAATAGTTGTAGGGAAACATGATCGATATTAGCATGCCAAGGTAATAGTTTATGTGTTTATATAACTAATAGATGGTTGATTTCATAGTACACAGTAGGACTCAATTGCAACAAGGAAAAATAAAGGACGAGGGTAAGAATACCTTTGGAAATGTTTGGGAACCAAAATTTGAAATGAATGAGCACTTTGCATGGTAACATGAATTCTTCTTAACCCTAATCTTGTTTGGAATTATGTAGAAATGAGCTATATTTATGAACATGTATTTGACATGCATAGCATTTTCTTTCTAGTTATGGATGGATTCGTCAAGGGATTAGAGTCCCTTGAGAGATTATATATGTATGTGTTTAGATACAAGGCAGTGTGCTTGACATAACAAGGTAAGATAAATGGTATATTGTTATATTTACTTATGCATTGACAGTTATGTGTTTATGGTAGTATGATGGAGGGGATTGCATGGAAAGAGACTTCCATGAAATGTTGGTGAAGGCAGGTTGAGCTTTCATTTTGAATCACTAGGAACCATGGGGATTGATTCATGGTTTTTGTTGTTACTCTTTTTCTTTTGGTATTTTGTGATTGTTGCGCTTGACTTGTGGTTGTGTTTATGTCTAGTGCATTGCCACACCACTTTGTTTTCAGTGTCATATTTCTATTGGTTTTTCATGGTTTTCTTATTATCTTCATGTTGTTCTTGCCTTTTGTTTAAGAGTCTTGGGAATTAGTTGGGAAGGAGGAATGTTAATGGAGCTCGGGGAGAGTTGAATTAAACCCAACACATGATGAAAGGCTCAAATGAAGCTTGATGCATAAGTAAGGAAAATTGAAGACAAGAGTATGATGTCCATTGGTATAAATGGATGGTGGAAGAACATTCATGAGAAATGTTATCAAGGTAAAATGAATATACTTGTGGTGTCAGATGCTTTGGCTATGTTGGGAACTTTTTTTCTCAACGTTGTGCATATTATGCACACATAAAGGGAGTTCTCTTAACCTTGACCTTATGATATCTAGTAATTATGTTGTGATCATGACTATGATAATTTATATATATGTATATATGCATGTATGTATGCCGTTTTCTGACGGGATCATGATTGCTTTATGTTCATGTTTATGTATGCATATGTGTATGTATGTATGTCATTGATTAACAGGGTCGCTATGATTTTTTTGTGCTAGTTATCACTTGTATATATGTATATATTTATGTTTTTTTTTTACAGGGTCATCAAGAATCATTCTCGTGGAGGAATGATTTCTTATGCAAGTGAATGGCATGAAGAGGTTCTTGGCTTGTGAGGAATCAAATGGGAATAATAACCTTGAAAAATATACAAGACCAATACCATATGGGTATGATTTGATATTATGTGATTATACTATGTATATGCCTATGTTATGGTAGGTAATTCTAAGGGGTACACCAATGGAATGAAAGTAATGTGATATATGGCATGTTGAAGCATGAATGCATAGTGGAGAGACACTAGGAGCAAGGTTGCTTTGTGGGTCAATGTGTGGCTTATGGATGTGCAATAATACTGTTATATATATATGTTGTACATGTTGCACCTATGATATTATGGGCATATGATGTTGTGTATATATTTTTTTTTCTGTATATTGGATATGCAATGCTAGCTATAGATGGTGCTATGTACATGTTGGATATGTGGTGTTGTGTACATATTGCATCGTGTGCATGTTGGAAATGCAGTGTTATGTGCATATGGTGTTGTGTGCATGTTGGATATGTGGTGTTGTATACATATGCTGCTATGTACATATTTTATATGATATTTTATGTACATGTTGTATATGCAGTTCGATGTGAATATGGAGTTGTGCATATGTTGTACATGTGGTGCTATGCACATATGATGTTGTGTGCATTATTGTACATGTTGTACATGTCATGTTGTGTGCAGGTGGTGTTGTGCACATGCCATGGATGTGATGTTTTATACATGTGGTTTCATGTACATGTCGTGCATGTGGTATTGTGTACATGCGGTGTTGCATACACATTGTATAGGTGGTGCGGTCTATAGGTGGTGTTGTGTACACATTGTGAAGGTGGTGCCATGTACTTGTGATGTTGTGCACACGTTGGGAAGGTGGTTGTCAATATTGGGAAACTAGGTCAAAAATCCATGTTTCACTACTCATATGATGATGATAATATTTTTTTTGGATTCCTCTTCCGGAGAGGTGCGAAATTGATCTAAAGATCATCTTTTCTGGATGAGCAGAACATATATTTTTATTTTATTTTCTACACATGCCAGATTTGTAATTTAGTCATCTCATCACACACATTTCTCATGATCTGATTGGTTCATATAGCCTAGAAGAGGCTTCTCTCTCTCTCATGTGTGAAAATTGATGTCGAAAATCTGTATGCTAGAAATAAGGATGATGCCGGATATGGATGCTAGAAATCTAGATGATAGAAATCTGGATGCCGAAAATATGGATGATGCTGGATATGGATGACAAAAATATGGATATCGAATATTGATGTTGGAAATATGGATGATTGCAGATACGGATGCCTTAAATATGGATGTCGTAAATGCATGTTGGAAATCTGGATGCCGGAAATGGATGCCGAAAATCTGGATGCTGGAAATATGGATGTCAAAAGTGGATGCCAGAAATATGGATGCTGAAAATCTGGATGATGTTAGAAATGGATGCCGAAACTCTGGATGCCAGAAATGGATGTCGGAAATCTGGATGAGGGATTTTTTTGTTGACTTACATTAAATTTTGGAGCTATCTTTGATGGTTGTGTGTGACACTTGGAGGGTTGGCTGATCTAATGTTCAGAAAGAATTTGCTGGCTGATTCATAATGTTGACTGTTGTAACTCACACTATCCTATATCTTTTCTGGATAAGAAGAATTGTAAATTATGATCTATATTATTGGCTTGTCTTCTGTTGATCTATTATTGTGTCCTATCGACATTTTACTTTCATGTTTGTGTGATTACTAAATTGAATCGGGCCTAAGAAATATTGAAGTAAATTTTCATTCAACATAGAAATTACCATTGGTTATCTAAAATTAACATGGAATCAGAGCAGATGTGAAGACAAAGCCCAAGCTAGTGTGAAAATAAATCAGCGAAGAAGAAATCCTATCAAGGACTAATAGCCTCCTAAACCTACAAGGGTTTCAAAATTGATGATAATTTGAATGATAAGACTGATTATCATACATGGAATATGTCCTTGGATTTGGCATTAGAAGATAAAGATGTCATGGACTATGTGCAGGGGAAGATTCATGAGCCTCCATCATATTTTATGAGGCTAACATAAATCAGGAATGATCTCGTTGCCATAGGAGAAGAAGTAGCTGATCGAAATATCATCCTCATTTCTCTTGGAGTACTTCCCTGAGACTAGAATGTATTTAATACTATGATTCTTAATAATAATATGATTCTCAATTTTTATGAATTGGTGACTAGATGCACTCAAGTGGAGAAAATAGTGATGGAGAGAGATCATCCCTCTAGTGAAATAGAGGTGACCCTATTGCCTTCATTGCTCATTCAAATAATAAGAACCATGGTGGCTCGATAAATCAAAACCATGGTAGAGTGGGGCCCAAAGGAAGGAAGGCAAGATGTTACACTTGTAACAACTCTGGTCATTATGCAAGAGAGTGCCCCAATAGAAAGGATTCTCCTAGGGATGATGACAAAAACAACTTTAGGGGGAATGGAAATCAAAGGAACAAAAGGTTCAAAGGGAAAATGAAGGCTCCCTCTAATTGCAGTGGAAATGGGAAACCTTTCAAGAGGTCAAGAAATTACAAGTACGATGAGTCTAATGTTGTTGGTAATAAGAAAAATGAATATATTCTTGTATCTTCCCTCTCTGTTATATCTCCTCTCGACACCCTGATGATGTGATTAATCTGAAAGAAATTTTATCTACATTATGGATTGCAAAAGTCTTATATCTAAAACCCCTGATGTATTATTAATTGACAATGGTGCTTCAAGGCACCTCACTAGTTATAAATAATCCCTCTCTGATTATATTGAGAGGTATACTAATTTAGAAATTATCCTTGCAGATAATGCCACATATCCTATGAAAGTGACAAGGACTGTGACCTTTCATATATCTCAAGGTCAAGTCCTTTGCTTGCAAGATGTGTTGTACATACCTAATTTGAAGGAGAACCTTGTGTCTATTTCGGCAATGCAATACAAAGGATTCAAGGTGGAATTCATTGATGGAAAGGTACGCATCTCAAAGAAGAACTTCAAATAAGCTCTTACTATTGGTTTTAAAGTTGATACACTCTACCAGGCTGGAGGAAGTCTATTGGGGGCTATTTCATGTGATACAATCCTTCAAATAGAGTTATGGCACCGGAGTTTTTCACACCTTCATTACAAATCCCTTCCCGAAGTAAGGAAGGTGGTGACAGGGATGCCTAAATTTAAATATGATCATGAAGGTATATGTCGGGGTTGTACCGAAGGGAAGCATAGAAGGGAACCATTCCCATCTAATGTCACAAAGACAACTGATATCTTTTAGTTGATACATTTTTATTTATCTAGTATGCTACCTATGACATCCTTCGGAGGATGTTCCTATTACATGACTTTTACAGGTGACTTCTCCTGCAATAACTGGATATATTTCTTGAAGAATAAGGCCGAATAATTTAAATGGTTTTTTACCTTCAAGACCTTTGTGGAAAATCAAACGGAGAAGAGAATCAAAGTTTTGAGGATTGAAAATGGGACCGAGTATGATTCAAATCAGTTCAATTAATTTTACAAGGAATTTAGCATTAAGAGGGAGATCACAATTGTGTATATTCCTGAGAAAAATGGTGTTGTTGAAAGAAATAACAGGACCATTGTGGAAGTTGCGCTTGCCATGCTATATGAGCAAGGTCTTCCGAAGTTTCTATGGGGAGAAGCTATGAACACTTCTTTGTACGTTAAAAATAGATGACCACATTCCGATCTGGACTCCAAGACTCCTAAATAACTCTTCTCTAGTAATAAACCTAATGTTTCTCATTTTATAGTTTTTGGTTATCTTGTTTACTTTCATGTGCCGAAAGAAAAGAGAAGAAATTTGGATGCTTCTAGAAAGAAGGGAATATTTGTGGGATATAGCGAAACTTAGAAGGCATATAGAATCTATGTTCTTGGTCAAAGAGAAGTGGATATATGCCATGATGTCACCTTCGATGAAGAGGATTCCCTCAAGAAAGTAATAAATCTTCCTAGCTCCAAGGAAGACAAAGAATATGAAGAAACAGGGAAGCAGGAAGAACTGAAGGATGAACTGATTCCCGATGTTGAAGGAGATATGGATCATACACCTCCTTCAAATAATATAAGACCCTCATGGCTCAGGGGCACTCTCAAAGATGCCAAGAGACATATTTCCCCAAGGAGGACATTCCGTGAAAGCAAGAAGTCGAATAGACATCAAGGGTATCTATTAGCCATGAGCACAATTGTACAATCTGAGCCTACATCATTTGAAGAAGTCGTAAAGAATCAAGTTTGGAAGGATTTTATGCATGAATAATATGAGTCCATTATGAAAAATTATGTTTAGGAAGTGGTCATGAGACTGGAGGAAAAATATGTTGTTACCTCGAAATGGCTTGATAAGATCAAGCATGGATTTGATGGTAGTGCTGAAAAGTACAAGGAAATATTTGGTGCTTGAGGCTTCTCTCAAAAATAAGGCATAAATTACGATGATATATTTGCACTTGTGGCCTGATATACCACCATCCAATCTATTATTTCCCTTGTTGCAACACAAGGATGGAGTCTCCATCAGATGGATGTGAAGACTGCTTGTATGCATGGCTCAATAAACTAATAGGTGTATGTGGAGAAACCTCTGGAGTTCGAAGTCCAAGATAGAAACACCTATGTATGAAGGTTGAAGAAAGCCCTATATGGGTTGAAGAAATCCCCCAGGGCTTGGTATAAGATGATAGATAGCTACTTGATGAAGTTGGGCTTCACTCGAAGTAATTCTGATCCAACCTTCACTTTAAGGTTGATAGAGAAAGGCGTCTCATTCTAGTTCTCTATGTGGACGATCTCTTCCTGACAAGTGCTGACCCTCTCAAACATCAGTGTAAGAGGGAGCTAGCTTAAATTTTGAGATGCAAGACATAGTACTGATGCATTACTTCCTAGGCTTGGAGTTTTGGAAAAGTCCAGGTGAGATTTTCCTTTCCCAAGGAAAATTTTTCATGAAGTTGTTGGAGAGATTTGGTATGGTGGACTGTAAGTCTATGTTGAAACTGATGGAACTAAACTTTAAAAAGTTGTGTGGAAGCGTTGTTGGGCCCAAGCTAGGAAATACCATCAAGTATCGATAATTCATAGGGTCCCTGACGTTCTTGGTGAACTCCCATCCGGATGAATGTTTTTCAGTGAACACTTTGAGTCAACATATGGTTGAGCCTCATCACATTCACTGGACTGGTGCCAAGAATCTATTGATATATATTGGGGGCACAATGAACCATGGGTTGAGATACACTTCCAGGAGTTTAATACTCCATGGATATACTGATGCAGATTGGGCTAGCGGTGTGGTGGATCAGAAGAGCACATCTGGATATTGCTTCACCTTAAGTTCTACTTTGATACCTTGGATGAGAAAGAAGAAGAAGTCGGTCGCTTTGAACACCACTAAGGCCTAATAAATTGTAGCGAGTATGGCCTATTGTGAATATTTTTGGTTGAAAAATACATTTAGTGAGTTGTTTGGACATGTGCTAGATAACACCATTATCCTTTGTGATAACTAGAGTGGGATTCATCTTTCTGAGAATCTCGTGTTCCACGATCGATCCAAGCATATTAATATTAAGTACCACTTTGTCTGGGAAATGGTACAATGAGGTGTCATAAGGCTCGATCACATAGGAACTCATGAGAAGGTCATAGATATTCTCACAAAGACCTTATGGAATGTCAAGTTCCTAACCTTCTATGAGAAGCTTGGAATCATGGAGATACCCTATTGTGAGGGTCTTGCTTGAGTTGGACTATGAGCTCTAGGAGCTCCATGGGGCTTGGGGATATCTCCATCGACATATAAGCACACACGAGGCTAGGCTTGCTCAACCTTGTTGTGATTATACCCCACCATTATGATATTAAGTTGGCTCACCTCTCTTTGATCTATGCCCTACACACATCCTACCCATGGAGTTTCAGAATGATGGGAAGTACCTCTAATTTGGCCAATGAGGTGGGAAATGTGGATAGAGACCAATAGAAAGACTGATGGACACATCATAGTTTTTCATACTCTCTATGTATAGGATGTCACGTGTCCAACACATTGATCTGGGATCAAGTCTGATGAGGTTTTTACCTCTAAATTGAGTTCAGGTCAGTAAACTAACTTCACATTAGTATGAGACTCCTTTTTTTAGTCCAAGAGAGGTTTCAACCTCTAAATTAACTTTGGGTTATTATGAGACTCTTTTATGAGTCCAAGAGAGGTTTTAAACTCTAAGTTGACTTCGGGTCAGTTATGCATGATGTATGTGTGACTCACCTTTTGTTCTATTTGTGAAGAAGAGCCAAAAAATCAAGTTATGGCAGGATGACACATGATTCTATATGATATTACATGATGGTATTGATCTCTGGATGACACAGGTAGATAGATGGATTTATCCCTAGTTGAGAGGGAGTGTTAATTTTGGGAAAGTAGGTCCAAACTCCATGTTTCACTTCTCATATGATGATGTTAATATTTTTTTTGGATTCCTCTTTCGAAGAGGTGTGAGATTTATCTAAAGATAATCTTAATTGGATGAGCAGAACATATATTTTGATTTTATTTTCCACACATGTGCACGGCTAGCCATATTTGTAATGTAGGTCACAAGCCCTACAGATGTGTCATACACCCTCATTGATGGATATAAATTGGAGAGAGATGATGTCCATTTCATCATCATCCCATCACACACATTCCTCATGATCTGATTGGTTCGTATAGTTTAGAAGAGGTTTCTCTGTCTCCCACGTGCGAAAATGGATGTAAGAAATCTGGATGCCATAAATATGGATGATTTCGGATATGGATGCCAAAAATCTGGATACCGAAAATATGGATGATGCCGAATATGGATGTTGGAAATATGGATGTCAGATATGGATGTCGGAAATAGGGATGCCATAAATGGATGCCGAAAATATGCATGGTGGAAATATGGATACCGGAAATGGATGTCAGAAATCTGGATGCTAGAAATATGGATGCTGGAAATGGATGTCGGAAATATGGATGTCGAAAATTTGGATGATGCCGAAAATGGATGCTGAAAATTTGGATGTCGTAAATCTGGCTGAGCGATTCTTTTTTTGTCTTGAATTGAATTTTGGAGTTGTCTTTGAGGGTTGTGTGTTACATTTGGAGGGTTGGATGATCTAATTTTGAGAAAGACTTTCCTGGTTGATGCATTTTGTTGACTTCCATAATGCACACTATCATATATCTTTGATGGACAAGAAGAATTGTAAATTATGATCTATATTATTGGCATGTCTTCTATTTATTTATAATTGTGATCTATCATCATTTTAATTTCATTTTTATGTGATTTCTAAATTTAATCGCGCCTAAGACAGATTGAAGTAAATTTGCATTGAGCATATAAATTACCATTGGTTATCTAAAATTAACGCTGGTTCTATGTAAACGTCATATTGTGTACATATTTTACATATCGTAGTAGTGTACACATGGTATTGTATGCATCTTGCACATTTTATGTTGCAGGAATTTGGTAGTATGTATGTGCATTGTGTAGTCATGGCATTGTGACATATGGATGTTAGTTCCCTATAATACTAGTGTATCCCATTGTTTTTATTGTTAGTGTATCCCCCTTCGTGTTATTCTTGTGCCCGTGTAGTCCCAATATTGTTATTATTGTGCCCCATAGAAGCCCACTATTGTTATTGATGTGCCCTTACATTGTTATTGTTATGTCAGCTAGGATTATATTGTAACCCCTTGGACTCCTATATGTAGAAATGAGGTTTTCCCATTTGAATCATTAAATACTTGTTCATTTATATATTGTAAAGGAGGTTTACCCCTCGACGAGGCTTATTTCTAAGTCATTGATCTATATTTTCTACTATTTTCTGAGATGGTTTCATAACATTTGGTATCAGAGCTTTGGATTCTAGTGTTTCTCTATTACAAATAGGACATCTTGGAATTTTAGCTATAAATATTTTGCTACGAAGGTTTAGAATAAAAAAAAAATCCATTTGAGCTGAAATCCAAAGGAACTTCGTGTAACAATTTCATATCTTGGTTCTCTATAGTTTTTGAGATATTATCTAAGAATGTTAGGTTTTTTTCAGGCTCCAAAATTTCATGTCAAACAGGTGACCGAGGAAAAATCAACATAAATTTTGTTTCAAAAATTAGATTGAAATTATTTAAAAAATTTCCACAATATCATGGATGGTAGTTTCTTTTGTATTGATCTTAGAGACAAAATTCGAAATAGGGACACGTGGCATGTTGCACAAGTTCGCTCTTCAGAACCAATACATAATTAGTTCACTGTGGGAGATATGGCATACATTTATCTTGAAGAATCCAAATTAGGTATGACCTATGGAATTGGAAAGAAGACTTAGAGGGCTACTATATAACTGAATATGAAATATTTTGGATTTGAAATTATAGAGATCATCAGTTTGATTATAGAACTCTTCAGAAAAAATAAAAATGTGTGTATTTTATTTTTAAAATTGCATAAGTCTTGTTTGAAAAATCAGTTTGAATTGATTCCAAGGGATTATTTAAGCATATATATCAGTTTTGGGTTCTAAAATTCCTCTCAAAAATAATTCCACACTCATTAAGCCCTCAAAAGCCTTTACTATGAATCATGAAGAGGAAGAAGTGCAACATGGTATATCAAAATTACGACATCAACTGCAACAAATTTTGCTCTAAAAAGGAGTAAAAAAAATTTAAATGGAAGCGAAGATGGATGGTTGGAAGAAAGATGTGGATGGATTGAAGAAGTAACTTGATGGCTTTAATAATGGTGTGGAAGACAAGATTTATGGTATAGAAGAAAAACTGAAAGGAAACATGGAAGACATGAAGAATGGTCTAAAAGCAAGCATGGAAAATTTGAAGGAAGGTTTGATAAAGCTTTTACAAGAAATGATTCCTAATGGTGAAATGGTAGTAGATGAAACTCATGATGAGAACAAAAGAAATTTTAATAATGATTTCATATACTCTAATACTGGATTTAATACCCACCATATTCCAAATATCGATATGAGGAAGTTTGATGGCAAGGATCTGGTAACAGGGATACTACAGATGGAGCAATATTTTGATCTCCATAATGTGCAAAACACACAAAATATACATATTTTAACTTTATATTTAGAAAAAAGTACATTTGTATGGTATCAATGGGTTTTATCTCATAACAAAACTGTCAACTGGTCAATTTCTACGAAGGAAATGATAATACATTATGAGGATACAAAGAGAAACACCTTCTTTAGCCAATTGATAAATCTAAAAAAAAAAAGGATCAATGGTGGAGCACATTGAGGACTTCCAAAAATTGAATATAAGGGTAATTTACATTCCAGAGGAACATAGGATTGATGTCTTCATAGAGAATTTAAAGGATAACATCCAACATGAGGTTCGCCTTGGAGAACCTGATTCATTAGATAAGGCATTCAAGTTAGCAATAAAAATTGAAAGAAAAATCATGGTGACAAGGAAGCCTACCACTCACAATGATAAAGATGGAAGTATTTCTACTCCTAGACTTCCACAACCTACAAGGATGACACCACAACAATTGGAAGAAAAAAGAGAAAAAGGGATTTTCTACAGTTGCGATAGCTAATACTCTAAAGGTCATAACTATGCTGAGAAAAAATTATTTTACATAGAATGTGAAGAGGAGGAAGAAAAGGAACAAGAAACTTCAAAAGAAGAGGATATAAACCATGAACCAACCCTAGAGGAAGAATAAATGAATCTGACCATCTCCTGTAATGCATTGGCAGGAATCACCACTCGTTAAACTCTCAAGAGAGAAGGACATATCAAGAAGAAAAATTTAATAGTGTTGATTGATTCAGGTAGTACCAATAATTTTATTCATTGTAAGTTTCCAAGGAGTTGAACTTCTTCCTATACCTAGCACTAGAGTGTCAAGTGATGGAATCAAATGGAGGAAATATAAACTTATATAGAAAGTTTCATAATATCGAGATAACCATGGGGAAATATGTATTGAATAGTACTTATATCTCCATCCCAATGGGTAGTGTTGATGTTGTACTAGGAGTACAATGGGTACAATCTTTGGGGATGGTAGCTTTTAATTTTCAATAACGTTTCTTGAAAAAAATTTCGAAATGAAAGGGATTTGAATTATGGGGTATCACAGGGAAGCCAAGAAATATAATCAGCTCTAATTTCATGATACAACGTCTGAAGAAATAACAACGAGGCGTAATTGCACAATTATTCTCACTACAAGTTCAAACATCAAAATCAACTATTTCTGCAGATCTCCAAAAAGTATTGGACAATCATTCCAAGATATTTGAGACTCTCAAAGGACTCCCATCTATTCGTGATCATGATCATGTTATTCATTTGATTACAAGAAGTGTTCCTCCAAATATCATGCCTTATAGATATCCTTATTCTCAAAAGAGTGAGATTGAAGATATGGTTGCAGAAATGCTAGAGGCTAGTATAATTCAACCTAGTCAAAGTTCTTTCTCTACTCCAGTAGTATTGGTGCACAAGAAGGATGGATCATGGTGTATGTGTCAGGATTATAGGTAGCTAAAGAAGCTGACTATTAAAGATAAATTTCCCATCCCCATCATTGATTAATTATTGGCTGAATTACATGGAGAAATTTACTCCACCAAGTTGGATCTTCATTCTCGATATCATCAAATTAGAATGAAGACTAAAGACATTCTAGAAACAACATTCAGAAATCATGAGGGTGTTTATGAATTTTTAGTCATGCCTTTTGGCCTTACTAGTGCACCTTCCACATTTCAAGGTTTGATGAATTCCATTTTCAAACCTTTCCTTAGAAAATTTATGTTAGTATTTTCTAATGATATACTAATCTGCAACAAGTATTGAAAGGATCATGTTAAACATGTTGAAAAGGTGCTCACACTATTGGCAAAGAAACAATTGTATGAAAAAACCTATAAATGTTTCTTTGGAGTACAAAAGGTGGAATATTTGGGTCATATTGTATCTCATGAGTGTTTCAAGGTAGACCCTACAAAATTAAATGCATTAAGGAATCGAAAATCCCTACAACCATAAAGCATATCCGAGGATGTATGGGGTTAACAGGGTATTATTGCAATTTTGTTAAAAATTATGGGATAATATAGACACCTTTAACATCATTACTAAAGAAAGATGCATTTTCTTTTACTCCAGAAACAACCAAGGCCTTTAAACACCTTAAAGAGGCAATGTACCAATCATCGGTCTTAGCTAAGACAAACTTCATGAAAAAATTTATTGTGGAATGTGATTCCTAAGGAAATGGAATTGGTGTGGTTTTAATGCAATAAGGAAGACACATTTTTTTTTAAGTATTCCAATCAAAGGAAAGTATTTACTGAAACTTATTTATGAGAAAAAAAAAATTGGCAATACTACATGCACTAAAGCACTTGCGACCTTACCTAATGGGAAGACACTTCAAGGTTAAAACATATCATGAGAGTCTTAAATAAATTTTGGAACAAATATTATCTTTAGAAGGGAAAACAAAATGGTACACAAAGATTTTGGGTTATGACTTTGAAACCATCTACATAAAAGGGAAGAAAAATGTTGTTGCAGATGCACTCGGAAGAAAGGATGAGTATGGGGAAGAATTGCTTTGTGACATTTCTATTATCTAACCTGAGTGGATAAACAAAGCTAGGGATGAATGGAATAATGATGAAGAGGTGTGGAAACTCATTCAAAAGTTGTAGCAAGATCCTAGCACATATGAAAGATTTAGCTTGAAAAAGTATTCATTATGGTACAATGATCGCTTATATATTTGTAATAATTCCCAAATCAAACAAAATATTATTTTGGAATTGAACACCTCTCCCTTAGGAGAGCACTCAGGATTTTTAAAAACTTACACAGAGTCAAGAAGGAATTTTTTTGCGATGGTATTTAATCTGATATTCAAAAGTTTGTGGAAAAATGTTTGGTTTCCCAACAAAATAAATTTGAGACAATAAAGACCCCAGGTTTTTTACAACCTTTATTCATTCCAAGTCGGTGTTGGGCGGAGGTTTCAATGGATTTTATCACAGGTTTACCCAAGTCTGAAGGAAATACTGTTATCATGGTGGTAGTTGATAGAATTACTAAATATGCACACTTTTTTGCATTATCTCATCAATTTAAATCCAGTACAGTTGCTACTACATTTATGGAAACAATTAAAAAGCTACATGGAAACCCAAATATTATTGTGAGCAATAGAGATCCCATTTTTATAGGGAATTTTTGGACGGAATTATTTTCTTGTTTGGGTACTCAATTAGGTCATTTTATATCTGATAAACATATATAATGGTTCAAGTGGTTACCTCTGGCTGAATGGTGGTATAACACTTCCTTCCATAGTGCAGCAAAAATGACCCCATTTATGGCACTTTATGGATATCATCCACCCTCCATCACATCATATTTAAGAGAAAATTCTAAGGTTCAAGAAGCAGAAGATCACATTGAGCATCAAAAAAAAGTTCTCCAACTCTTAAAGCATAACTTCACCTTGGCGCAAAATTGAATGAAACAACAAGAAGGTCAACATTGCAGTGAAAGAAGTTTTGACGTAGGCGAATGGGTATTTCTACGGCTACAACCATACAAATAAATATCCCTCAAGTAAGCTAAGAAGGATACAAAACTATCACCAAAGTATTATGGTCCTTACAAAGTGTTGCAAAATATCGGTACTACGGAATAAAAATTGGAGCTTCCTGTATCTTCCCGAGTGCAGCCACTTTTCCATGTTTCATGCCTAAAGAAGGTTATAATTGAAAAGCTCCCATTTCAAACAATATTTCTAGAAATTTTAGAAGAAGGAAAAATCATATCGTAACCTGAAGTAGTCACGAAAACTAGAACTTGACAACTACGAAATAGATCAATTTCAGGGTATCTCATCAAGTGGAAGAAATTACCCACTGAAGATTCAACATGAGAGGATGAGAATTTTATACAAAAGCATCTAGAACTACTCAATCATTGATGAAAACATTTTTTTTAAGGAGAGGGGCATGCTAGGTCCCTATAATATTGTAGGGAAATTTAATGGTATGTTAAATCCCTTCTCATTTTAATATGTCAACCGGAGGGTTTCGTAAACTTATAAGAAAAAAAAAATATATGGGACCTCAGATGAATTGCTTTAGAAAGTTTGTTTAGGAGGGAAAGAAAAAAATAGAAATGCATAATAGAAATATAACTAAAGAAAACCGCAAAAGGAATCACATGCAAGAAAACTGGATTAGATTCTAAGGGTGGAAGTTAAATTCTAAGGGTGGAAATTAAATTCTAAGGGTGTAATGAATGAATCCATGGCCTTTTGAAAAAAATATAAACTAATCTATAAACAAATATAATAAGAAAATTATGATAATCTAGAAAGAAGTTAAACCTAGAATAACTATTGATTTAGTTATCAAGCAAGCAAACTATGAGAACTAGTAAACAAGAAATTTAATGATAACTAAAGTGAAAAACTATTAGAGGAAAACTATGATAATCTAGAAAGTAGTAAATAACAACTAGTGATTTATTTGTCAAGCAAGAAAACTAAGATAACTAGTAAGAAAACAGTTTAATGAGAATCAAATCAAATATAGGAAATGAAATCACACTTGTGGAAAGTAAATCATACTTGCAGAAAGGAAAACACACTTGCTTGAATGGAAATAACATAAATCAAACTATGTTATAGATGTATGTGAATTGTGATTTATGGGGATCCGTCTATTCCTCAATGAGCACACATGAATAGTTGTCACATCTTAATAATCAAACAACACTCATAACTCATGATTTGGAGAAAATGATATTACTCATTCTGAATGAACAATCATAAATCTGATGCTAATGAATAATTAACAACTTGTTAGCTTCCTTTGAAGGAGGCTCCTATGATTTATACACGAATTAGGGATATCTCCCCAATAAATGTAGATCCGTTAAATATCGATTAGATCCATTCTTGTCTCAACTTATCCCTAAATACTAGATACGAATCCATTGACACATCAAGATCTCCATGATATTTCTCCTTGGAATATGGTCCACCTCTTGAGTTTAAATTCGAATTTGTGCTTGGGAGGTCAAGTGAGACCCTTCTAGAACCTCAAAATAAGCCTACATATGTCACATATATATGTATATGAAACCATGTTAATTTCCTAGTTTTTAATCATAAATTCACTTAAAAATACATAAAATAAATAACTTTGGAAAATGATTATTCTAACCCATATGATCATGAATATGATTACTTGATGTAGGGTTTAAGGCTAGATAGTTATGAAATGAGGGCTAAATGGTTAAATGATGGAAATATGGATGAATATGGAAGAGAATTTTGAGACTCAACATATCCCCCAACTGAAGTTGTTGCATCTCCTCATGCAACTATTGCATTGATTCATTTTTTCATAAGTTTATCTCCTTGAAATTCTTTGCTTATTTATGAGCTTTTGAGTTGTATCGATTCTCTTCAAATTTTGAGTCATCCTATTCTCTTTTGCAAAGTGTAATACATTTGATTGCAACATATATTTTTGATGCTTGGTTCTTGTGCGACAGCCAAAAATTTTGAGCATTGGTTCTTGTGTAACAATACTTTTATTTTTATTTTTTATTTTTTACTTTTTATTTTTTTCATCAAAGTACATGAAAACATTGAGAATTTTATTTTCAAGTCATATAATAACTATGAATGAATTTATAATTTTCAAAGCATATAATCTTTCAGAATCATACTGCCACAATAGTTGATTTGGACGAGTATGCGAGTTGGAGTGAAATGAAAATGTGTGATGATGTATGAAATATGAATATGAATTGATGTCCCTTCCCCCCAACTAAAGGTGTTTTTTAGTTTATGAAAATATGAGAAATCGAGTGAGGTATTTTCCAAATGTACAATTTTAGCATTTTCAGGATTTGCATGACTAAAAATTAGAAAACAACATACCTTCACTTACCTTCAATGTGGATGTTTTGTGTTTACTGAAGAGTGTGGTTGTTGATGTTGGATCATGGAGTATGTAAACAAAGGAATTTGATCTGTTTCTTTTTTCTTTTTTTATTGATGACAATATTGTGATCTTTATTGTTGTTGTTACAAATTGATTCCTACTACAAATTGCTGAAATGATGTATTCTTCAATCATTTCAAAATCTGATGGCACAATTCTAGTCATGCAAATAAATGTGTTGATGTCAGGCATGAAGATAAGTCATTGGAGAA